>NW_024121188.1:45653-284562 GCF_016745375.1 Pimephales promelas
TATTCTGTTTAAGGAAGCCGCTCACAGAATATATTGGTTTTTTTTTTCAGACCATGAGTTGGTGTTGGGTGCAGGAAAGCAGGAGAAATGCAGCTGCCCTGGATGTTTCAAGATAAAGAAATGCTGTTGACATACATATTATTCTACAGACTAAACAAAATAAACAATCATGTCAGAATATTGGCTGTTAGCCTGTGAATGAGCTGTGATGGTGCGGTGGCACTAGTGATACTCCACAATGGTGCAGGGTTTGTTATTTTCTTAAAGGGGTCATATAATGGTACATGCACTTTTTCAAGTTGATTATAGTGAAATGTGTGTCGGAAATGCCTGTACACAACCATCATATAATGATAAAAATCTATCCAGTGTTTTTGTTTTCCTCATTATATGTTTTCCCCTGCCTCAAATCGAGCCGTTCGATTTTGTGCCATCACTAAATCGGAAGTCCCTCCCACGATTGTTGATTGACAGCAGTGTTTCAACACAAATTCGCCCTGAGCGAGCTGTCATCGTAGTCCGTCATTGTTGATACGCTGGAGCAGAATGGTGTCTAAGTGACTGTGGTGTTCTGTTCTTGGGTGTAATAAACAGTCATTTTGATGTTCCTAAATCCGAACCGCTGAAGACACAGTGGCTGAGTTTTGTTTTCGAAGGGAATTTTCCCCACAAGCAAAGACAATGCTTTTGATTTGCGAATCCGTTTTGCGTCTTGAATCTCCGGAGGGCATTTTAGTGTAGACGGAACAAAACGGAGGACTTCAGAAACGCTGACGCAGAGGCCCACGCTCGGCTCTATGATTGGGTGTCATCAGTCATGGCGTATCCTTGCCTGATTTGTCAGGCACTGTTTACACCGGCACGCGCATGCCCAGAGTTGGTGAATGGTCACGTGATCGGCGTTTTCAGTCGTTTTAATTTGGAGGAAGATCATTTCTAATATGCAGATAAAACGCCGGTGTGGCTGAGATTGTATTTGTTTTAATTCTCCTTTTAATTCTCGTTTTAAACGAAAACGCAGTAGTGTGGATGGGGCATGAGTAGCTGAGGGATGTATTCCGTCAAAATGACTGACACACGGCTAGGGGTCACGTGACTGGGAGATCCTTACAGAAAGAAATCATGTTAGAAATCATAGGTTTTAGATTACTTGAGCAGAATCTAGAACTAGATGTGCCAACTATTTTATCATGGATAAACTAAACCTGTGCTGGAAGAACACCTTCCTGTAGAGTTTAGTTTAACCTTGCTCTAACACACAAGTCTGACAGTTTCTAGTAATACTGAAGACCTTGATTAGCCAGTTCAAGTGCATTAAATTAGGGTTAGAATAAAAACTTTGTTGGATGGCGTCCTTCCAAGAGCAGAATTTTACACCCTTGATTCGACTTTAAACCTATTTTTGCTTTAGCTGTAGAATTTGTTTGTGTTTAAAACTTAAGGTGATACATAAAAGACAACTTCTTAGAGAGACTTTTCAGCTTAGCATCTCTCCAATAAGTTGCATCTCTAAATCCATACCCTTTAAAGTATCATCAGAGCAGCCATTAAAGCACCACTAGGCATGTGATCAGCTAAAGATAAAAAAAAAAGAAGGAAAACCCATTTGATCCCTGGCTAGCATGTCCCACATATGGTGCTGCACTCAGTGGCCCTCATTTATCAAAAGTGCGTACACCACATTTCCAGCGTACACCTCGCGTACACTCAAAACCACGGTGAGTTTGAGATTTATCAATACGGACGTTGGCGTACGGCACGCTTGAATCCTACACCAGCTCAGGAGGTGGTGTACGCACGTTTTGAGTTAGTGAGGAAATGCGCAGAAAAATTCCTAACACCACAAAACTTCAATGTTTAATTTGTGTGACTTTACCAAAGCATTTGATTTGTAAGCATATATTCCTTCAGTTGCGAGCCCACTTTACCCTGACGTTTCAGGATTATCCCCGGCAGGTTCGCACGGACTGGGTTCGGTAGCCTAATGAAAGGCTTTCAATTACCAAAAAAATAATTCAGACTGACAAAATAATAAAAAATACATTCTTCTTCTTTTAAATGATAATAATAATAGAAATAATAATAACGACATCCTTCTTCTAAATAACAATAAGCATCATTAATGCAAATCATAATAATAGAAAGAATACTATTACAAATTGTCATGCAATTATTAATGTGAATGAATGGTACTTCACATCACATCATCATCATCACTATTATACATGTGACGTGATTCGAAATTGAATGCTAATTTCAAAAGACGTGCTGTAAAATAATGCATTGTGATAGGTCATTTCGGCTCCACGTCGGAGAAGTTTCTCTTCTTTGCCGTCTTCCGTGTGTCCATGGCGTAAAATAAGGGCGTGGGGGAAGCGGAGACTTGAATATTTAGGGGCGTGTTATTCTAATGACGATCGTTTTCGGCCGCGGGATTTATCAAGGGCAGGCATTGTGTACACCTGGATTTCAAAGGTACGCACATCTTCATAAATCAGGCGGTGAGAGGAACGTAAGCATAATCTTACACCAAAATATACACCTGTTTCTACGCAAGATTGATAAATGAGGGCCAGTGTGCTGTCAGAGGTAATCAGTCCATGAAAAAAATTATTCAAAAATGTAACATTGTTCATTTCATGATTTCAATCATAATATACAGTAACGGAAAGAAAAAAAAAAACATTTTGTTAAATATTTCACCACCTTTCAACAATAACTGTCAGACTGAAAGAAAATTGACAGAAAAGCTAATCATTCAGAGAAACGAAGACTAGTTAATTATGAAAATATGTCGATTACCAAAATCCTTAAAATTCCTTAAATCCTTAAAGGCTGGCCCCTCCCCTTACAATATAGCACATTCGCATCAGATCACCGTTCAATCGTGAGCTACTGTCAGTACTATTAGTTACTACAGACTAGTTTGCTAGCTAACTAGCTATGCCTTCATCAAGTGTCATTTCATTTTTCAAAAAATTATCACATCAAGAAGAGGTGGATTCATTATGTAAAGAGCCACCTTGATGGCATAGCTGTCAACCCTCCCGTTTTTTCCGGGTTTCTCACGTATTTTATCTCTGTTCCCGCTGTCTTCCCGTTTTAGTATTTTCCCGTAAAATATCCCGTATTTTTACGCTCTGATTGTGTGAGACGTACAAGCTCGGACCTATTCGGCTTGACGTCGTTCATACTCGGATGCAGCGCTGCGCGCGCTGGCCGGAGACACATTGGCTGCGTGCGTCTCAGCTGCGTGGCGTGGCCGTTTTTATTTTACTGTCTATGGTTTTTATTTCGGCTCCCATGTTAACAGATTAGAGCTTGCACACTGCCTGCGTGACACGCGCAAACGCGTGCATGCTAGAAATAGAACCAGATGCCTATTTTCCACGCGACACTCAGTTGGAAGCGTTTCCAGGCCAAAAAAAAAACGATGTTCATATGTCAAAAATTTCCATTATTTTTGCCTATATATATTTTCATGTCATTTTTTAAACAATCGAGTCCTGGTGTCCACTACAGAGGTCATAGCATAACATAGGAATAAAATATTTTTTTTTTTTTTTCATTTGTTTCTTATGCTCTTAATAATGTTAAAAAAAAAAAAATCCCTTATTTTGGCTACGGATTCCGGGAAATCTCCCTTATTTTCAATGTTCAATGTTGACAGCTATGCTTGATGGAGAACTGAGGATCACTGCTAAAACCCGCCTCTGTAGTCATTTTACACGGATAGTTTTATAAACCTCTGAACCTTCACTGATAATCCGCTGTTACTGGTGAATGGGGCCGAACCGACTATCTCCCGCCCGGCCTTCATCTCCCTGTCCCGAAAGCAGTATCACCTAATGTCACCGTCGGCAGCTTTCCCGCGAGTGGGAGTGGTTTCAGCGCAGCCAGCAGACATGCATAGAGCGGTTGACAGCAGAGAATCTGCTAATTTTTTCAAGATTTTGATAGCTTATTTTATTTACTTAGCCGGCTTTTTTTATTATTCAAATTTGGCTAGGTGGCTAATTAGACATTTTTCTGTCATGTGACAAACTCAGAACACATACCCAATTTTGACTTTACAGGGACTTTAAAGGCCCACTGAAGTAGAGCCTGACCGATAAAGGATTTTGAAGGCCGATACCGATACAAATATTTTTGGGTTTTAAAATGCGATATTCCGAAATATCGGCCGATATTTTTTTTTTTTTTTTGTCAGAAACGCACAACAAAAAATTAACAGATTTCCCTAACATTAGTTATTTGTAGTTATTTATGAATTTTAACTAAAATAATATGCTAATGCATTTTAAAAAGAAACTTGTTTCTTTTATTGTCACAACAGATGATGAGTTGCATTAGCTAGCTTTGTGGTTAGCTAGTCTATGATGAGCCATAATTTAGCAATGGATAACGTCATACTGCAAATTGTACATTGTACATTATCATATAACAGGCCAAGGAGAGATGATATGTCTCATTGCTATAACTGTCACGCACCATTAAAGAAATACTTCAGTCACATTGTCAAAAGTTAAAAGGATAGTCAGTCAACTACACTGTAACAACGTAACGTAACTATTACTAGCTAATTCCGCTTCACTCTCGGCTTATTTAAAAGCAGCAAAACTGGACATGATGGTCACAAATTTTGTCATGCTTATTTGAGTTAAGAGAACTGATGGGGATGATCTTTTAATATTCAATGCAATGTATGTATGTACTAGTGATCGACCGATATATCGGCCGGCCGATATATCGGGCCGATATTTGAGGTTTTTACGTGTATCGGAATCGGCCGATACACCGCTGCGCGTTCGCCGATAGTTTTTTTTTTCCCGCCGTTATTTATAGACAGGCGGCCACGGGCAGCTCCGTGCTGCTGGAGATGCTGCAGTTCACGTGCCCCGCCCTCCTCCACTAGCAGAGTGCATCAGTGCAACCTGCTCTTCACGAGAATGGTAACTTAAACTTTCAAAGGATCTTTTAAATGTTTGACTCCTGAAATATTGTCAAACACTTTGAAAATGGAAACACGTCGCCCTATAACTGTTATGTGCTTGCAACTAAGCAAGTTTGTGGGTCCAAATGGAAAACGCGAATGCCTCGTCTATAAAACTTAACTGCTTGCCATTGTATTAAGAAGCTGCAAATAGTTAAGGTGTAGGTTATCCGTTCAGTATGCATTAGGACTGTCTATGAATATTCTACATTCGAATATCTATTAATTTTGAAGGGGAAAATTAATATTTGAATGTGGAAAAACACGCCCGCGGTTGCAGACTAATAACGTTACCACAGCTGCACAGCTCGCTCGGAGCGCTCACTGTCGGTTCTATACTGTGAAACTTCAATCACTGAATGAACTGAAGCCTGCTATATTTGGGACAAGAGTCGCGACTCGCAACCTTAAATTGCTTGCACAAAACTCTTGTTTAGCAGTAGCACTCAACATTTGTTTGTTGTTCTTTTAACCGACGCGCAGAGACCGTGAGGGCGAGAGAGAGAGAGAGAGAGTGCCTGAGCGAGTCCAGGGCGAGACAGAGTGAGCTCTGCGATCTTGGCCATTAGTTGATTTACTTGCTTTTTAATACGTTGTCAAATATGTTTAAACTCAAATAAACCATCTAATACTAGTAGTTATGTCTCTTTTTATTAATGTGTCCTGTTATTGATGTAATGCGCGTCAACAACAAAACGCGCAACGGGATGTTCGAATATGTTTTTTAGAGGGAATATGCAAACGCCATTTGAGCAATTTTGACAGCCCTAGTATGCATACGGTAACGAACTCTGGTCATAGGATTAAGGAATGCCAACGTTATTCTGTGCTTTTTGTGGGAGATTTATTCAGCGCTCACCTGGCTGAGGTTTGGGGCGTGTGGAGTTTGTCTCCCTCGCAATCGCAGTAATATTAGAGACTAGACATGCTCATTTTATTTTATGTAGGAAAATTGAAACCATGCAGTACATAGTTCGTTTCTTTTAAAATGAAGTACAGTGTGCACTGTGCACTTTATTATGCTGGTTGCTACTGTGTGCAATAGTGTAATTATTTAATTTATGCTTAAATATTCATTTTCAGCACTGAACTTTTTTTGTTCTACTTCATGTTTTTAATATTTTTTAAATTGTTTATCTACTTGTTCTTGTTCTACCTCACATGTTTTTACTATTTGTTAAATATTAATTTTTGAAGTTAGTTAAATGTTACTTTTATTAAATTGAGA
Organism: Pimephales promelas; assembly: GCF_016745375.1. The sequence goes on from NW_024121188.1 coordinate 51,875, forward strand.
CCTGTAACATTTGTTAACATCATGTTATTTTTAAGATGTAAATTGAGGGAGCAAAATGTATCGGCTCCAAATATCGGCTCAAGAAAATCGGCAGCCCGTATCGGTCATCGGCTAAGGCTGATGGGAAAAAAATCGGTATCGGTATCGGCACTAAAAAATCCATATCGGTCGATCCCTAGTATGTACGTCAACGTAAGTCAACGAGTGTTGCCCAACAGGGATGGTGTAGAGTGCCCTCTGGTGGACAAACTATACAACTCCAACTCTCAAGACATGGTTCAAGCGTGTTTCGTCCGTTTTAATTTTATTTTTGAAATATTCATTTATCGGCCATACGATAGTTTGGAAAATGCCTAATATCGGCCGATAATATCGGCCTGCCGATATATCGGTCTGGCTCTACACTGAAGTGCCTTGAAACACGCATCATTATTCAGTGTGCTGATAATTTCCACTGAAAGGGTGGGAAATATTGAGCAGCTCCTCACCTTTTTTTAAAATAGCCAATACCGTTTCATTTACATCACAACTATGTCAGAGCCATTGAGCTTGGGAAAGCTGCATTTGACAGCCAGATTCCCCTTTTAGATTTAATATAAAACTGTTGCTAAAGCAAAACAGTGAACATAATCATGCTGAGAAAGTGTAGTTTGAAAAGTGTGTCATTTATATTGGTGGTGTTTTCTCTTCTACTCATCAGCGCCGTTTCTAATGATGGGTCTGTCATAACCGTTTCTCCTAATCTCCTCCATCGCTTTAAAGGGGTCATGAACTGGCTTTTAAAATTTTATTATTTTGTTGTCTGAGGTCAACTTAAGACGTTCGCTTGGTTTTTGCATTTAAAAAAAAAATCAAAATGAATAAGTAATAGGCTATTTTGTACCCAAGTTGTGAACCTTCCTGAAAAACGATCGTTTTTATGGGCGTGTCGCACTGAAGACTTGGAAATAAACGCCCACTGCTGTGAGTGGATAACAGTTTTGCATATTATAATGAGTTTAACTCACTCGTCGGTGTGCGTGGGGGAAAACGTCCAATGTTGTCAAATGGCAACCGGATTCGCCCATACATTCAACCCAGAGTCCGTGTGTTGCACAATTCCTGTCAGATCCAATATAGACGGCACAGCACCGTTCTTTACTCTTAATCAGTCTGCAAATCCAGTCTTGTTTACAAAACAATCCTCAGTGAAATGAAGCGAACAAACGACGATGTTTTACCTCATCAGCTGGAACGTCATTAAAAATAAAGTTTATCCATGCAGTCCTATTGGAATCCAGAGGAAGCTTATTCAGCCTTCTTCCACAATATTCTGTATTGCTCGTTAGATCGATCCGGTTTGTCATCACGAGGTAGGCATGTATGTTAGCTACTTAGCTATGCGTGTAATTGCGCGAATCGGTGGGCGGGGCTAAACCGGCCGTGGTGAAGTAGGTGTTGATCTTCTTCTGCGGGGGTGGTGTTTTAACCCCTTCGACGTCATAGTTTCTCACTTTTCAAAAGGAGATGTTTTCAGAGGCTGGTGTAAATAAAAGCTTTTATTGGACTAACAAGGAGTCCGTTTTCAGTTCTGAAACTTACAGGATATTCTTATAATATGATGACCTTTTAGATGTCAAAAGCTCAAGGAAAATTTGATTTCTCAGTTCATCACCCCTTTAAAATATGTCATTCTGTGTAGAATTCAAGCGGGTCTGAGTCCGATACGTTTTGTCTGGTCTGTGCCAACTCGCGCATATGATCCGCTCAATGCTGTAGCGTCTCTGCAGCGGAGCAGACTGTGTGCGCCCGGCGGTGGTTTGCGTGACACTAACATGAAACCAGACTACTTTCGCCCCAATGGAAAGCATATTTACACTGTCTGGATCGTTCACTGGCTCCTATATAGTGCATTATGTGCCATTATGAACAACTGACCAATATCAGCCACTGCTTTAGCGTCGATTTATAATGTAGGGGGCGGGACACTTCACATTCTAGAGAGCATTTGATTGGACATAAAATCTGATGAGAAGCTGAAGTGCAGCATGATGTCATTAAAATTATTGAGCCATAGTGGGAAAAGTGAGAGGGTTTTGAATGCTTATATCTTCTAAATGACAACATTGTCATTGTTTTGAAGCACACTAGCTTATAGAAACCTTAAACTAAAACATTCATACGGAGGGATAAAGTCATTCAAATCATGTGAACAGTAGGGCTGGGTATCATTCAAACAATTTCGGTACCGATGCCGATACCTTGATTTCGATACCGGTTCCTGAACGATACTTTTGTCGATACAAATTTTATGAAATCCAGATCCAAGATTACATACTACACTGTCAAGTGCTTTGTCATATTACTTGTGGTACCGGACTTTGCAGCAAATATTTTGCCACAAATATTGCATTGCACGCTGTTGGCATCGAGCCTCGAGAAATGTAGCCACATTTTAGATCTTTTCAACATCATCTTCAGGGGGTTGGGACGCTTGACGCTTCACGAGCATCTATGGGGGTTGGGACGCTGCACACTTCATGTGAGCCACGTCTCTCGGCGTAACCGTGTAAACTATTGTTTGTATTGGCTCACTGACGTTGACGAGTTAACCCCTTAAGTATCGAAATCTGGTCCCAAACAAGATGTCGTTTTCCGATACTCGGTAGTACCGAGGCAATTTGGTCGGTACCTAAAAAGTACTGAACTCGGTACCCAGCCCTAGTGAAAAGAGACTAAAAAATGTTCCCAGTGCAGATGAGCTGTGCTTCCTACATTGCTACACTATTGACAATAGACAGTGGAAATGTTTTGCCTGTGAAATGTCATCAAAATGTTGCTAATGTGACCACACCTTCACTACAAAACTACAAATACAATTTCACAAATGTCAAAAATTTGAACCAGTCTGATCCTTGAAAGATCTGACGCCATGCTCTCTAGCCTTCAGCAAGAAACATTATTCCTCTGTCCTGATGCCACGTGACTGATGTGCTTGGCCCTTTTACTCTCAGAGAACAGATACTGTGATTCTCAACTTAGTAAGACGAGATTCCCCATTCCCTATACTGAGTGCAAGTACCCTATTATATAGCCTGGCACTTCTTTATCCAAGCATTGGTCTAATGGACAAAAGTAATTAGGCTAAGTGACAGTGGTCCTACTTCACAATTGTTAAATGCATATTTGGTCTAGACAACATGGCTATCTGACAGATAATGGTCTAGTCAAAATGAGTGATCAACTGAAAAACACATCTTGACAGTGACAAAAAAAAAAAATCATAAATAGAAAAAACTCTCTCCTCCAACAAGCAGACAGATAATGTGCCATTTCTGTCTGTTTACACTGTGTGCTAGAGAATAATCTCTCTCCCTAATGTTCACTGGTAAAATCTAGCATAATAAAAACACATGCAGATATCACATTACTGGAGCTGTATCAGATGAAATCTCTGAAGAAAAAGGGTGGGTTGCACATTCAGGGATTTCAACAAATCATAAAGCTGTTTAAGTTATATCGGAGTTTCTATGATCACAATATCGATTTCATGATCTTGTCATTTGTGTTTTACATACGCAACGATTTACGATTTTTATAGCAACAATTCTCATCACCTATTTAAATAACACAAAGAACTTAATACTACCCTAACTAACATTAGTAAAAAAAGAAAAAAGAAGCTCACTGCACTTTAGCGATTAGTTTAAATTAGTTTAAAGGGTTAGTTCACCCCAAAGTGAAAAATTCTATCAGTAACCTTCATGTTGTTCCAACCCTGTAAGACTTCCAGAACACAAATTAAGATATTTTTGATTAAAACTGAGAGCTGGATCACTCCTCCATAGGCTTCTTAAGGGATCTAAACTGGCCGGCCCAAAAGTTATGAAAGACATCGTTAAAATAGTCCGTACGACTACAGTGGCTCAATCTTTGGTTTATCAAGCGACGAGAACATTTTTTGTGCACAAAAAACAAACAAAAATAACGACTTTATTCAACTATTCAGTTCCTTGAGCATGAGCATAACCATAACCAAGTGACAATAATGCAAAATCTCTACCGGTTTATTATGTCTACTGGTATATATCGGATATTAGAGCCCCACCGATAAAGAATTTGAAGGCAGATACCGATACAAATATTTGTTGGTTTTAAAATCAGATATTCCGATATATCGGCCGATATTATTATTTATTTATTTTTTTTCAGAAACGTGCTACAAAACATTAACAGATTTCCCATTAGTTATTTGTAGTTATTTATGAGTTTTAACTAAAATAATATGATAATGCATTTTAAAAAGAAACTTGTTTCTTTTATTGTCACAACAGAACAGACTGATGATAGTGGCATTAGCTAGCTTTATGGTTAGCTAGTCTATGATGAGCCATAATTTAGCAATGGATAACGTCCTACTGCAAATTGTAAAACATACATTTTCAATATAACAGGCCAAAGAGAGATGATACGTCTCATTGCTAACGGTCACGCGCTATTAAAGAAATACTTCAGTCACATTGTCAAAAGTTAAAGGAACAGTTGGAAAATGCCTAATATCGGCCGATAATATCGGTCTAGCTTTATCGCATATACGTATAATATTGGATATAGCATCAAACCCTTTCAAGTTGCTTGACAGCCCCCATTTTTGGCGGCAATGCAATGTATCCATAATGAAGCAATAGCATGGTACAATAAAACATTTAAACTTTAATGGTCATTCACGGTTGACAGAAATGCATAGAGACATTGAAGGAAAAAATAATAATTTACTTCAATAAAAAAAATTAATCTCCAGGATTCATGTTCATTTCAGTTCCCCCCCCACCCCCCCCCCCTAAAAACAACCAAAGCTCATTAACTGACCGTTAACCGACAAGATAGTTAAATTAGAATTAAATTAAATTAGAATAGATAAGTGTCTGTGACCCATTTGTTTTCCTAGGGATAATGATTTTTATTAATAATTTTAGCGAAAATAGCAGCTTTAACAACAGAACATGAGGATTCCCACATTGTCCCATCACTTCTGTTAATGGACAAAAGCAGAGTAAAATTATAGCCTATACATAAGGAATAAATACGTCTGCACACAAAATACATTTCACTAAATAATTAAAAGATTAACAAAACGGAAAAAAAAACTACTGTGCAACTAGTAATATATGCAAGTCTTGCATTCCACGTAAAAAGTTAAGCGAGTAAAACAAACAAATAAAATAAAAAAGCCAATGGCGACTCAAGCTCTGTTGTGTATGAGCATCCCTACTCAAGCTAGCTGAAAAAAGTACACAGAGTGTCTTTTATAATCTAATTAGGGATGCAAACAGTTAATCGATTAACGATTAATTGTCGACAAGAATTTACTCGATTAAATTAAATTAATTGTCGGCTAATTGAACTTTGCGAACATGACACGATGTTCTCACGCGAGAGAGCCGACACAAACTTGAGGCAGCGAAAAAGAAACCAAATATGAGGTGGTCAAAACGGAGACGGAGTGCATCGATATTGACTACTGCTATACAGCGTGCTAACCTCTAAAATCCAGCTGTATTCTAACAATAACTTAGGCTACGTCCACATTAATCCGGATACATTTGAAAACGGGGCTTTCGTTTAAAAACGCTCTCCGTCCACACTAGCGTTTTCAGGCGTTTTCCGACGTTTCAGTGTGGATGAGAAACTTCTAAATTCACTTTACTGCTTATTCGTGAAACTCCACAAATGCTCACTGAGATGATACAGATGGGAAAATAATGTTATCGCACAATAACAGGATAATTTTATTTAGCAAAATATCTCACCGTCACTGGTGTGTCCAGGTCGCATTGAGTCACCATATATTTGGTCTAAAACGCAAATGCTCTCTTGTTTTGCCGCAGACAGCAAATGTGAGTAAGACATTATCTGTCATCTTTGCAGTACTGTGCTATGAAGAATAGCACATATTAAGTAACATAGAAAGTAACATATTTTAGCAACAGTGTAAAAATGAATAACACATAACAGGCACAATACCGATAAACATGAATATCTATTGGTACTACATGGATCACATGACTAAACTTACGTCATCGTTTTGAAATACCTCCAGTTTAACTGTCCACACTACAACGCGAAAACGGCGTTTTCAAATTTATCCACTTTGGAGAGCGTTTTCCAAAAGATACGTTTTCGTTGACTTACAACGGCGTCTCAGTGTGGACGGAAGGCCACAACGGAGAGAAAAATATACGTTTTCAAACAAAAACGTATTAGTGTGGACATGGCCTTAGCTCATACCCATCAACACTCTCGTTTTCCCGGGTTTCTCCCGTTTTTTAGCCCTATCTCCCGGACCCTCCCGGTTTGTTATTTTTCCCAGGAAACTAGTCTAACTGTGTCACACTTTCATACATGGTGTGTTCACTTCGCATAGACAGCAAAAGGGGAGTTTGAGGCGCACGGCCCATACAATACAATACTGCCGATACGCACGGCCCATACAATACAATACAATACTGCCGATAGTTCAACAGGGAGCGCACAGCTCTTAAAGGGGCCACGCCTTATTTCCACTCGTTACAAGTTGTACATTTGACTGCTGCTGCTAATGTATCAAGTTTTTTATATAAGTAGATAGATTATTATATGTAGGCTTAATATTGTGTAGGCAGGATAAGCCTATCCATATAGATTTTTATTTTAAATTTATTTTATGTTGCTTAATGTTTCACATGCAACTGGTGAGGCATAAAAAAAAAAAAAAAAGTTTGGTTGCGGAACTTCTGGTTGTTTGTCAGTTGAGGTCATGGGTCTTTAGGAGATTTTTTTTTTTCTCAGTGGCAGTAAGAAACATTGGAAAGATACTAGGCTACTTATAAACATAACACTAAACCGCCAATAGGTGGCGGCAGGTGGCCGTATTAATGAGTGAGTCATTGATTCATTCATTCAAACAAATCGTTTTAAATGGTTGATTAGTTCAAGAATGATTCAGATGTTAATGTATGGGTCATTGAACCTTTGACTCAAACGATTCGTTCAAAATGCTGAATCATTCAGTAATAACAGGATGAGTGTTCCTGTGAGATTCGCCGTGGATCTGCTGTGATTTTTGTTTGGAGCTATTTTCACTGCTGAAACAAAAACAGTCAATATTGCATCTAATGCCGCGTTCCAGGCAACCTGTAACTCGTGTTTTTCCAACTTTATACCCGTGAAAGTGCACTGGAACGGCAGTCAAACCCGTGACTTCCCACCCGTGAACTCGTACTAGACCGATGTACTCCCAGTTACGAGTTCTGACGTCACATAGCCCGCGAACCTATACAAAACTATAATGACAGCCCCTACGGATGCAGTGTTTCTGCAGGCGGTACTCGGTGAGATACACTTAAGTCCATTGAGTGCAAGGATACATTAATACCAAATACATTTCCAAATATACAAATAAAGTAAAATAAAAGGTATAACAGCTTATCTTGCCTTATGTGCTATTTTTCCTCCTCAGTTTCCCACAAATAAACAAGGAGTAAGCACCTTTGGCGTTAGAAATTAAATGCGCGTGAGCCCCGTAAGGTCCGCCATGCTGGTTTGTTTACATCTAGGTAGTTTGGCGTGAATGACCTGGAATGCTACAAAGTCGTAAGTCGTGGTTTGAAGTCATGATTTACGTGCTCAAAAACCTGCCTGGAACGCAGCATTAAATGTAAGTGACTAAAATTTTATTGTTTATTGAACTGTTGTAGGAAATCAATGTCACATTTTCAATCGTGATGGTATTCAGGAAAAATAATTGAGGCTGCTTGACACATGTTAAAATATAGAAACTCCACATTTAGATGTTTCATAGGCACTATGTTAACGTGTGCTGCGCTCATGTGTGTAGATTTCTCCTCAAGAGGCTGCGCGAGCGTCAACAGCGCAACCTCACCGTCAGTAGGCTAATACATTTATTATCCACAATCGATCGCAACTTGCAATAAATGTGATAAAATCAGAATAATCCTAGTTATTTTTTTGTTTGTTATTGATGTTCTAATCAGACTACTTGTCCGTTCAGGCAAGTAAAATTCTATTTTACTTGTCCTTCAAAATTCTATTTGTCCCGGACAAGCGGACCGGGCTCTGGAGATACGAAGCACGGCAGAGTGTTTTGGATTGCATAAAATAATAAAAGAAACAAACAAATACAAAAACTTGGGAGGCGGATGGAGGTTACACTTTAATGTATCATCCGGTGTACGTGCGTGCCTAATGCATGCATTTGTATGTGTGCGTATATGAATAAAAGTGTCCTAAATGACAAAAAAAAGACTTGTATTATAGTTCAGTTTGACGAAAGATGTGTGAAATAAGCTCATAAAATAAATTTGGGTCGCACATAATTGGACAGGATCGGTCGGAAACCGGAACCAAACTATTTTTTTTTTTTTTTATGCCTGAGCCAGTGCACAATTATTTTAATTTTCTGTGCATAATTTATTTTGTTAAACTACATAAATGCCATTATTCTGTGACATATCCCAACTGTTACAATAAAACATCAATTGAGCAATATAACATGCATTTTTATTCAGTATATAAGTAATCTTTAGCTTTTTATTTTAAATTGATACCGTGAGAAATTCACATTCTCAGGAAAATAAGCGCTTATCAGTTAATCGTTAATCGATCGATAAGGTTGATCAACTAATGATAAATGAATTAATCGATAATTTGCATCCTTAACTGTAATCCATGCTGCTCATGAGATTTGACAAATGCATCAAGAACTCAAAACCTGAACCAGAGAGATGAATTAACCACCTTGATCCAATTGTTTTCTGACATTTGAAATGCATTAGAAACTCCTGTGTGCATTGCAAAGAACCCATGAGGTAAATGTATTCAGAAGTAAAAGATAAGATTAACCAATGATCCTCCACCATCCAGACTTGCCAACAAATAAAGATGCATGGAGTCATACTACGATTTGTCTCAGGCTCATGGGAGTGTGTTAATGCACAGGAAGACACTTCCAGGCTCCTCTGGTAACAATGCAGTGCACCTTTCAGGGTATTACACTGTTCTGTAAGCTGTGCTGGGTTTGCCATCCAATTTCACAAGAATGCCACTTTTGATTTGCAGTTTGCTGGCAGAGTTTCAAACTTGAACTTTATAGCATATCCATTCCCTGGATGGCACCTTGAAGTTTTAGAGCAAATGTCGCTTTGCATCATCAGCAAAATATTTAATCTTGCAGAGAACAGCAATCGAGGCAAGAAAGAAATTACATGGGGGGGAACGATCTAGCAACTAGGCTCAAAAACAAGAACCATCTCAGACCGCATCAGAGGAGACCCCAATAATACTGTATTATCATTTGAATACCGTACAAGACGGAACACACAGTCCAATCCTAGACACTCTAAAAATAGAAATGTGTGTCAACTGCTGAGCTTCCACATTCTCATTCATTTGATAAAACCATGCATGGGTCTGGTTTATGAATGTATTAAAGCAAAACTAGGTTTACAAGAGTCTGTGACTGATGTTAAAAGGAAAGCTACGCACTTATGCCAATGGCTTGTCTGTAAAACTCAAAAAGGATAATATTAACAAATTAGTAGGGATGCAAAGCATGCACTGATCCAATATTCCGATTTTTGCTGTTTTAGGTATCGATGTAGCAACTAGCAACGATCCGATACTGCGGATACTTGGGGTGTGCAGTATTGTCAGCGATAATATCGTAATTGTTGTTTTAATGATCTGACAGAGTATATCTCACTTTACAAAAACACATCCAGAGAACGTACGCATGCTCTACTACGTGATGTTTTCTAATATGCTAGAGTAGTGTGTGTGAGCATAGAGTGCACGCTTTCACTGCGTGATTTAGTCTAAATGCCCCTGTATGTCTTTTAGGGATGGGACGGTATGAAAATTTCATATCACGATTATAGTGTCCAAAATAATCGTGATTATCAATATTATCACAGTTTTGTTAAAAATTTATGAAAGTGCTCAAAAAGAACTGATGCTCACACTGAAAACATTTCAACAAGTTTTCTAATTGAAAATCAACAAACAACAAATAAAACAAGCCTCTCTATGCAGTTTTTTAGGCAAGATTCTATTCTATGGCATTTGCTTCTGTATAATGCCCGTCGTCAATAGCAACGCATTATTACACTGCGCACATCCATATCACAACGGCGCTCTTGTTTCATTCAAATACAACTTGCCGTCTTGCGTCTCCGGTTTTTGATTGTATTGCAAAAATGAAATCAGAGTTGATTTATTTTTTACAGAGTTTGATAATATTGGTGTGATATATCTTATCTGGACGATTGTTTTACAAAATTAATTCATAAACAGGTAAGATTTAAAACATTAGCTAATCTCATTATCAATTCAATATGTCCCCGTAATTATGTGGTAAAAATAAAATCGGTTTAATACGTGATGTATCTATGCTTTACTATCCCTTAAAATATCACTCGTAATAATAGTCTTGTTTGAAGTTGTTCGTTCGTCTTTGGCTCAAATCCACTTGCTACGAACTTTTCTTCGCGGAAGCTTGAAGTCTATTTCAAGTGAGTGACATAAAATGTTTCAACTCAAAACAACATTTCGTGCCCAATTGTTTCCCAGACGTAGTTTTGGTATTGAGGTCAAAGTTAACTTGCCTTGCGTTCGGGTGATGATCACACAAGACGACTCGGCAGATTTGAAGTGTTTCTATTGCAGTGACTTTTTGTTCGGCAGACAGGGTGACCATCCTCGATCAAGTTTCCCTCAGGACTTTTGTAAAACCCAAAATATGACCACACCTCAGATTTGGTCCTCTTAAAAGGCTGAAAAATCTCCTGAGCACGGTCACTGCCTTCCACCATTCCTTCTCGAATAGTAATTTAAAAAAATATTGCGTGCTGCTGCGCGCCTGCGTCAGACTGGCCGACAGGATTCAGTGAGTTATTAAAATCACGATAATCAAACGCGGTTTTAATGATAATTAAATTTTAAACGATAATACTAACCGTCAGTACATTTTATCACGGTTTATAGTGAAACCGGTTATCGTCCCATCCCTAATGTCTTTTATATTTATATCATTTAATGTAGTTAATGTCACATAAAGAGTGGTCTTTTTTTCTCCAAATATTAGCACGACTACAAAATGTGATATTAATGGTTCAGCAACAGTTCAGCAAACATTTTAGACACAATATTGCCTTTTTTTTTTCAAATCCATTTCATGAATGTAAATAGTTCAAAACAAAGCCACAGGAATGTTTTGCGTCTCTGAGCAACACACAGTGGTGAATGAACGAGTCGTCTGAATAATAATAATGACGATTACTTTGATCAATATTGAGAGATCACAATTACTTATCATAATTATTTGTTGATTTTAACCAAAACAAATTTTATTGTCACATAGGCTAAATATAACTGCCTTCATGTCCATATTGTGCAAAATATACAATCTATAAAAAACAAATATTCCATAACCGAATGTAAACAAATGAGAACATGTCAAGGCAGAACTATGCACTACGGAAACTCGATTAATGGATGAAATTCAGAGTCATTGTTATTTGGTGCTTAAGAAATGTTAAAATGTTGTGGTACAGTGCGTGTTAGTGATTAGTTGTGAAGTCTTACTGCATAAATCGTATATATTTAATCCTCCATATGAAAGTTTATGTGCTCAAATTATTTCTATTTATTAAACAATAAGTCAAAACCATAGACAGTAAAAGAAACGGACACAGCGACCCCGTTGATTTCAACGGAGAGAGTTGAAGCTCAACATGGGCACTCACTTCCTGATAGCCAAGCGTTCTGCGCAGGCTCAAACTGAGCTTGACGACGTAGATGTCAAGTGAGTAAACTGACTGACAGTTGTAAATCTTTTAGTAGCTGTGCGAAGACAAATTTTAATCGTGCACAGAGACGGTGAAGCGTGACCTGGAGCAACTTTTGCTAAGTTTTCTGATAAATTATTTTGTCATTTTGCTTCTTTCTATGCCATGGGCTGACTTTAGACAGTAAAAGATTGCCTGCGAGGCTGTGCGAGCTTCTCCTCCTGTCTATACGGCAACTTCTCTACTGTGCGACGGACAGTCGAGTGGTTATGACGCAATTTTAGCCTATTTTTACAAGAACAGCTTCTACGTGGCCATAACGTAACATACAAAGTAATGGAGCCTTTATACATTGTCGTGTTTCTTTAGAAATAAATAATGGATAAATGGAGTCTTTGGACGCCTCAGATGTAAATTTATTCGGTGTCAAAGTGACACCAAAATGAATGGGAGTCAATGGGATGCTAACAGCAGGTGATAGCCCACTACAATGGCGGCCTCTGGAGGCAGCTTCAACTTCCGGCTGATGGATTACCCCCTTGGTCAAACATGATGTTTGTTGAAGGCCTACTGATGATTGGATTCCATTAATCAAACTTCCATGCCCCTTATATAGTAATTCTATATTACTATGTAGTATGTACCAATTTACAAATGCTCACACTCGGTCTCTCACGCGCACTGTCATTCGGTCGGTCTCTCTCACGCGCAAACACAATCGGTATCTCTGAGTCTCGCGCACTTTCGAGCGCACTCTTGGACACTCTGAGTGTTCCATTCGACAGAGTCCCTGCGCAGTGTTCACTGCTCCCTACTCCCTGAACAAGGTACATCAGTTGAATTGGCCTTCGCTGACAATAATCACTCATTTGTAATGCCCTGCATAGTCATAAAAGAAAGGCAACAACAGATGGTCGCGCAGATTATGAAATTTTGTAATTAGGGCCCAAGCCCTGAAAGGGCGAAGGCCCTATTGTTTTCCTAAGGATTATTTTTCTTTAGTATTATTATTTTACTACCTTTTTGGCACTTTTGGAGCCCTTAACATGCTCAAAAACTCTTGAAACTTTGCACACGGGTCAGAACCCGCGGCCATCAGAGCCGGGCTGAAGCTGGTACCTGGGCGTGGCAGGGGGGCTCGTCAGCGCCCCCTGGAAGGGGGTCCGAACACTCGGTCCATAACTCAAACACGCTTGCATGTAATAATATGAAACTCGGTAGACATGTTGATCTCATCGTTTCATCTATACCTCGCGCTCTTACTTTTTACCCCAGCCCAACAGGAAGTCGGCTATTGAGGTTTGTTTGTAAAACGCTCGCAATGGTATTTGAAATACTCCTCCTAGAGCTTTGATCCAAATTCGACGAAACTCGGTCAGCGTGAAGTCAAGACATTGAGGATGAAAGTTTGCGAGGAGATTTTTGATATCTCGAACGCTTTGTCCGTGGCGAGGAAATGAAGTCATGGTGAGAAACGTGAAACAGGAAGTGTGTTATAACTTCAGCATACATTAACTGATCTTGATGAAACTTCAGCAGTGTGTTCGCTGTAAGAGGACGATCACATGGATGTGACTATTGTGAGTCAAAGTTATAGCGCCACCAACTGGCAGCAGGAAGTGTGTCACTTTCAAAATGCTTTGAAATCACCCTTTTATTTTTACCCGATTTGCTTAAAACTTCATCTGTATAATGTAAACATAGGGCAGATGTAGACCTGTGAATGGATTCTTGATATCTTTGAAACTGTTGCCGTGGCGACGCATCAAACTTTACCATTCTTTTAGGATGCTTTTGAGACCCTTAGCATGCTTTAAATTGCATGAAACTCGACAGACACATCACATTTATTAGCCAGTAGACATGTGCAAAGTTGCAGAAACGGGCGTGGTGAGGGCTCAGTAGCGCCACCTTTTGACAAAAGTGGGGTTGTTAGTTTTATCTACAGTTACAAAAATCGGTATGTATATTGTACTCCTCGAGCCGGACAACTTTCTAATTGACACTCATTAGCTAGGACCCACAGAAAGTCAGATATGTTTGTTTGAATGTAGAGAAAATCTCAGAATTTTGCCAGTGTCTCAGTGTCCCTCTGTGTGAGTGAGAGGAGGGGCGCCTGTCAGGTTAATTTTAACCCTTTATTTGCTGTGTGCGACTTCTCTGGCATTTTCGGGGGCCTTAACATCCTCGAAAACTCTTGAAACTTTGCACACGGGTCAGAATCCATGGCCATCAGGGCCGGGCTGAAGCTGGTAACCGGGCATGGCAGGGCGGCTCGACAGCGCCCCCTGGACTGGGATTCGAACATTTGACCATAAATCAAACACACTTGCATGAATTAATATGAAACTCGGTACAATTATAGATCACATCAGGCCAAACAACTTTCGTGCTCTAAGTTTTATGACAGTTCAAATGGAAGTTATTTATGAATTATGAATTATGGGTTGTTTGAATAATTGTCCTAGGAGAAATACATCAAATCACAATGCATGTGTTTACCAATCACAACCAAACTCGGTGTGCATGAAGTCAAGACATTGAGGATGCTCAATTCCGGACGGATTTTTGATATCTCGAACGGTCTGGCCGTGGCGAGGAAATGAATTTTATGACTAAAAAAGGACACATAAAGTGTGTTATAACTTTGCTCAATTTACCTACAGTTACAAAACTTACCACGTATATTGTTCTCGTCAAGCCGATCAACTTTCCAATTTAAAGTCATTCGCTCTGAGCAACAGAAAGTCAGATATTGTAGTTTGAATGGATTTATTTCCCCTGCGATTCTCTCTCTTCTCTCTCTCTCTCTCTCTCTCTCTCTCTCTCTCTCTCTCTCTCTCTCTCTCTCTCTCTCTCTCTCTCTCTGTGTGTGTGTCTGTGTGGGGAGGGGAGGGCTGTTGTCTGTGTTTATGTGTGTGTGTGTGGCTGGCTGTGATTTTTCCTACAAGTCCTTGTCTTTTTGCATAACAATTTGCATAACAATATTTTTAAATGACAAAATAGGCATATAACCCCATCTTTTAAATGTATAGTTTGCTTTAAATAAAAGTAAGATTGTATTTGTAATTGAAGTTGAATGAATTTAAAATTCATGTGCTATATTTCAATATATTTGTTTTCCTTAAGATTTTAAAACACTAACTTCATTCTTATCTGAATTACAAATATTTGTTTCTGTATAAAATAATACTCTGACTAAAAACACATTTGATGTTTTTTTTTTTGTGGTATTTTTATTTACATGTATTTATGTGTGTGTGTGTGTGTGTGTGTGTGTGTGTGTGTGTGTGTATAAAGTGCAGGGTTTTTTTTTAGATAAAGTAGAATTTCTATAACTATGTGTTGAACTAATAAATCACTCTTGTGTGTTAAACACAATCTACTTAATACAGACAACTTCATTATAAAGATAAATAACAAATCCAAAAAATATATGATTATAATCTATGACAAAAAAGCCATTACAAACTATATTAATGGAAAATACACATTGCTCTTTGTATTGTTGTAAAATATTCATGAAAAACAAGATGACAAAAATCAAAAAGATAAATTATTTTAGATATAGCCATGTTTTAAATGTATAGCAGAGATGTTAATTGAGGCAGCAACATACAAACTTTCTAGAACAACATGGACCTGGATAGCTGGTTTTATGGAGGACAGTGAAGAGGAAGAGGGTGCAAATCAAACAGCTCATTCTCAGACTACACAGCAAACAGCTTAAGTTTTTAGTGCTTTGTTTGAGGTTTTTAGTGCTCTGTACTATCTATTATCAACATATAATAGATGGAACAGAACAAGAAAGGCAATTAATAATCTGTCATTGCGTTACTGCATTATGATATGAAAGGCTCAGTACAGTGTGGCACAAAACGCTTATGCGCATCCCGAGTGGAGAATGATGCGCTTAAAGCCACATGGAGTTACAGCGCACAGCGCATCGAGTCCGCATTGATGCAAGCTCTACAATACACTTCTTTTTGATAGTCAAAGCGGGGGTTACGTTTTTACACATCGTACAGAATAAACCTAAAGGCACCAAGGTGGCGGTGCCACCGGCTTTATATTAAATATAAATATAGCTGTGAGCAGCGATAAAGGGCCAAAGCCGGCGGTACCACCATCCCGGTGCCTTTGGGTAACTAAAGGCATCAGGGTTGCGGTGCCACCGGCTTGGGCCCGCAATCGCTGCTCGCAGCTATATTTTACTTTGCTTTCTAATTTAAAATCATATAGGCCTATAGATACATTCGTCACTCCAACCATTCATAAATACTCATAAATACTACATAAATACTAGTTTGTATAACAAATATAACAAAATTTATGAATATTTAACGCATACATAAACTCAGAGCATTAGAAATTTAAAATATCTTGCAATGGCTCTTTAGAGCATCACAGTCCCGCACACAGCTGGTGCCGGAAGTAAGAATTTAATACAATTTCTCCATTGACAATTGGGTTATAAGCCATAAAAACGTAACCAATACATGATAGACTTAAAACCAGCTACGGCTGTACTAAGCAATTGTTTATGCTCATATAAACACCAAAAGTTCATGGGACACTAACCTTGTTTTAAGATATGCATTATATCTTGGATAAGTACTTCATTACCCACAATCACACTTCATTTTACACAAGCTTCAGTAAATCGAGGAAAAGGAGTTTCCCTCCACATACACTATATAAAATTCACTGGAGGAAAAGGTTCACGTGGCCGTCGTCAGATTTGGAAGTCGTTCAAAAGGCTCTTTCGCGGTTGTGGCTTCAGTCGACTTCAGTGGCATGGTGGTTTATGGGATGAGTAGTTCCTTCGCTCGGAAATGAAAATATGTACACAGTCTTGTACCTTTGACTTTTTGGGGATTTTCTCTTTGTTTTTTCACTCAAAATGATATGTTGTATGCTTATGAGTTCAGCCACAGCTGGTTATCCTCAGACATGCTCAAATAATCTTTAGATACAGATTTTCCAAAACGTCAATGGGAGAAATTAATGGGAAATTTACTTTCGTCACCAAAGCTCTCGGGCTGTGGGCGAGACTGTGATGCTCTATAGAGGGTTTTCACCGACCATCATGTTCTGGGCGGTAACCTGGATGTGCGGCCATTATGGAGGCACTCGGATGTAAACAACAGCATAGATTGCAATGTTTATGTACTGAACACATTGATATACTAAAAAACCACAGGAAAAAAAAAACACGTGGTAGGTGCGAAATCATATAGAGAAGGACTTGGTAAGCGCAAAATTGACAAACTAAAGTTAATATGTGGTAAAGGTCCGAAAGAGCTAGCTTCTCTAGCCTGTACTACAGTTCTTCCTTCTATTTGTTATCCTGACATAGGCTTCGTTCAGATTGTCAGTCCAAAAAAGCCCTTGAAATCCGTTTCAAGCTACATTCATACGTGTTTTGAAATCATATTCACATATCGATTTCAGGTGGTATGTGACTCTCACGTCACGTAAAATGTCAACGTAAGACTTTGTTAGAGGAAACAATGCTGTGTTGTTGCAAGTATAGTACAATACGGTATGGTATGTGTTAGACGGTTACATCACGTGTTTTGACGTCAATTTGACATATGCCTAATATTTAAAAAAAAATGAATTAAAAAACTCTAAAGTAATAATGAAAGCAGCAAAAAGAAGTACAACACAGATCCTTAGTTTTAACTATGCCTGATGTGAGGTAAACTTCAAGAAATTGTATGAGTGTATATCGTGTAATATTGGAGTAGTATTTTATTTGAAGTTTATTTTAACATTCTGTTGCATTTTGTAAATGACTAACTTACTATAAACACTAGGGGTGGCACGGTTCACAAAACCCACGGTTCGGTTTGTATCACGGTTTTAGGGTTACGGTTTTCGGTTCTGTACGGTTCTTGTTATTTTTTCTTTTAATCTTTAACACTCCAGAAATGTACTTCAGCATGTGATATATAGCTTAATTATCCACACTTTAGGATACAGTATTAAAAATATATATATTATATTCATGCAATCATGCACAAACTGAATTTGACTCTTTGACTTTAAGCACATTTTGGGACTATCTCAGAGGAAAGCTAGGTGAGATTTAGATACAGCAAGAGAGAAGAAATTGACATGCTTTTTGTTTATTTGGCAAAAAAAGGAGAATGTGTATCACGATCATACAAGAACTTGTGCATTTTTATCACATAAATCTTATTTACACAAAGAAATTAACTTTCATGTATCAACTGCTAACTTTTGTAGCTCTTACCAAAATTCTATCTTTTAAAAGAAAAAGAGAGCAACTCTTAAAACACTGTCTTTTAAATGTCAATATACATGAAACCTCATTGCCTATAGATAATTAAGCTATAGCAATAGCAAAGGCCATAAACATAAAGTGAAATTTAAGTTCAATCTCAACACAAAAACACTATCAACAATGCTTCTATTCCCAAAATGTGAGGGTACTTTTTTCCACTTAAAATTAAAGTGCAGGGTTTGGAAATGTATGACTGAAGCTCTTATCTATACATAAAGTGCCACTGTAGTTAAATTAAAATATCATAACATGAAATCCAAAATGTTCCCACACACCGGACTTATACCATAGACTTATACGACGCTGGCGCGTCCTCCAACTCCCTCATCTCTCCCACTTGCCATTTCTCCGCGTGCCGTGACCTGCAGCGCTCCATACTCCAATTTTACTGGCTTGTTTATTAACTTGAACCGGCGCTGCACAGAGCGATCGGTAATGACATCAAATACCGCGAAAGTGATGAATGCATACGGAGCCGACTCGCGCTAGATTGATGTTATTCACCGATCGCTCTGTGCAGCGCCGGTCCAAGTCGAACAAGTTTATGTCGCGCGAAAAGAAAACACGTCACATACGGGCACGAGGTTACATTGCGCATGCGTCGAACCGTGAGACGCACACGCGCTCCGAACCGAGACAAGCGAACCGAACGGTTCGGGTGTTTTTTCATGTACCGTGCCACCCCTAATAAACACTAATGGCACCTTATTTATATATGTATATATTATTTTATATACTGTATATATATATATTTTTTTTATATCTTATTTTAATTATTCCCCTTTAATAGTTAATAATTGTTTATTTTTGTGCATTATATAGGCTATCATAAAACATTTATTTCAAAAAAGTAGTTTGAAATTAAACCAACTACATACAGTACATTGTCAATCTCGTTATCCACTATTATGTATGCAAACTAAAAAAAAACTCTTATTTCAAAACAAAGATAATGGTGTAATAGAAATAAGTACAAATAAAGATAATCACATACATCTGAACATACACATACAGACAGACACACACACACAGAGAGAGAGAGACAGACACACACGCACACAAACACACTTACTCAGCTTTCCATCATTGAAAAAAACATTCAACTGAACAATATCCCTCAACTTCATTATCAGAATAAAATCAACGGACAACTCCCCTTCTTCCATCACCTACGGACCCAGCCCCCAGGTGGGCAGTTTCACGACATTCATGAATCTAACTTTTACAGTACAATCTGATACTGATGTTTAGTAATCAATTGGGGCATCAAGATGGGTAGCAGGAGGAGAGTGCTTGGCTTCTGGGATGCGACTACACCAATCAGAGCATATGGATGACATGACAACCACGACTACAACAGTAGCCAGCACTAATCGATTATTGGGCAAGTTAACCTATAACATTGAATGGGCATGAATGCAATTTAAGCCCTCTATCTCGATAGTTAAAGGAAAGGTAGTAGATAAAACATTCTTCATTAATGGTGAGGCAATACCACCAGTTTCTGAGAAGCCAGTGAAGAGTCTTGGGAGATGGTACGATGGGGATCTAAAAGACACAATTTGAGTGGGAGAAGTTAGCCGACAAGCAGTGGAAGGGTTAAAGAGAATAAACAGCTGTGCTCTACCAGGCAAACTAAAACTCTGGTGCTCTCAGTTTGGTCTACTGCCAAAGTTGTTGTGGCCACTGACTCTGTACGAGGTTTCTTTGACAACAGTGGATCAGCTGGAAGCATTAATAAGTTCATACATCAGGAAATGGTTGGGAGTTCCACGCTGCGGCAGCCCTTTCCTTTATATTAAGGGAATATTGCAGCTGCCAGTCTCTCCCTTAACCAAGGAGTTTAAGTGTGCCAAGGTCAGACTGGAAATGACCTTATTCACACAACAAATGTGTAAGGGAGGCAGGCAGCACCTGTGTTAAAAACTGGTAGAAAGTGGACAGCAAAGAGATCTGTGGTAGAGGCAAAGCCTGCCCTTCAAATATGGGATATCGTGGGACAGGTACAGCATGGAAGAGGGAGTTTTGGGCTCAGTTTAGCTCCTCCTAAATGGCACAAGGCATGCCCTGCTCAAAGGAGAAAGCTGGTAGTCAACGAGGTGCGAAAGCAGGAGGAGAGGATGAGGTGTATAAAGGCCATTTCCCAGGGCAAGCAGGGAGAGTGGATGAGATGGGGGAGTGTGGAACAACGCAATATGGGCTGGCAAGACGTTTGGTTAATAGAAGGGAGTATGATCAGTTTTCTTATCAGTTTCCTTTATGATGTTCTCCCATCACCAGAGAACCTAAACCTCTGGGTAGGAGAGGATCCCTCTTGTCCTTTGTGTTCATCACCTGCCACATTAAAGCATATTTTGACAGGATGTAAGGTGGCTCTTAGCCAGGGTCGGTTTACTTGGCGCCATGACCAAGTACTGCGATGTTAGGCTTTAGCATTGGAAGGCAAGCATAACAAGACCAACAAGTTGCCACCTGTTCTAGCAATACATTACACACAGAAGACAATATTGCTCCGCCCAGGCGAGCAACCACCAAGAAAAGGCGTTAAAACCAATCGCCCAGGACAACTAGAAGCTGCTAGGGACTGGAAGATGCTGGCTGATCTTGATCAACAGCTTATTTTTCCATCTGAGATTGCCACCACTAACCTCCGACAGATATACCAGATAGGAAGAAACTGCGGTATGCTCATCTGGCTACTGAAGCAGAACAGTGAGGATGGAGAGTCCAGGTTTATCCAGTGGAAGTTGGTTGTCGAGGATTTGTGGTACACTCTACAACCCAGTTCCTCAAGAGATGTCGGATGGATTCCGTGGCCAAGAGTTGCGTCAAACAGTAAAGAACTTATCTGAAGCAGCAGAGAGGAGCAGCAACTGGCTGTGGTTGAGACGGAAATATTCTGGCTGGCTGTGTACAGGCCGCCACGCTACGATTTTGTAGAATTCTTGAAAAACTCATGCCATACGGAACCGTTGCCAATAAACCTACTTTAACGAAGACAGTGGGGCTCGACAGCCTTAGTAAAACGGGTTGGCCAGTATGGTTGTGTTGCGGAGAGATTATGAGAATATGGTTAGGTCACATGTGAACTACGAGGAAGGAGCAATCTCTTCAGCAGGAGGGATGTAAAGGTCAGTACACTGGGCTGAGTTGAGTGGGCCAGAGTCACTGTGGAGCCCTCTTGAGGTGTCGTGGGCTAGCCGACGAAACACTGAGGACAGAAGGTGCCCACTTGAAGACCCTAGAGATGTCCCCTACTTGGCTCAATCCAGACGGTTGTCGTGCTGGTCCACTGGGAAGACCACACAATAAATGCTCCGTTGTGAGTGTTGACGCGTCAAATACACTGGAGCCATTAACGCCGGACAGAAGGAGACTCACATCACCATATGGAAAGAATCGTAAATGGATGAAGAAGCATAGGTTACGGTAAAGCCGAGTACAAATCAGCATGAAGTCTTAACTCTCGTGTAATGGAAATCATTTATCTGATTTCTTTTGCAATGGATGCAACAATCAACTACATTACTTCATTAATTGTGAAGTAATTGTGATCGTAATGAACTGTGCATGCACAAATGCATATAATTTGCGCATGCGCTCATGCGTATTCTTTGCGCATGCATGGTAACATATACCTGATGTACATATGTGACATCAACGCACTATAGTCTGCATGGAGGGGTATCTCCAAGAGCTGCATGGACACACAAATCGGATCTGAATAGTTGAAATACACAGTGTGGACATCATTTTAGATCAGATTCCAATCAGATACAAAGATAATCTGAATTGGACAGACAGTGTGAATGTAGCCATACGTCAACATTTTAGCCAGTCAATGCTTCATTTACACATGTGGTTGATGAGCTGATGCTGTGCCTCTCTCAACCACAAGTCCTTTCATCAGTTTTTTGCACTCTTCTCTTTAACTTTTGGCAGTCTTTAGAACTCTAAATTTTTTTCCCCGATGCGACCGATTAGTACAGACCAGACCCCAACCATTTTTCAGCAGAACCAATCATCCAAATTTGCGAGTCCGTTCAGTTCAGTGGCAGTGTTTGTTCAGTTCCTCCAAAATGGCCTACTTCCGGATTGATGACGCGTCGTGAAAACCCTGATGATGCGGTGCACATAGACAGTTGGTTGATTTTCGCTCTGCACTTGTATGCATCGATGTTCCCTTATTCCCTACGCCGTTTGCAGTACCCTTCGAACTGAACATGTTCGTTCGCTTAAGATTGGAATCTCACTTAAGATGGCGAAATACACTTATGGAATGGAACGCACCTATCTCTCTTGTGCACAGCCTCTCGTGCGCACTGGAACTCATGGAGGCACGTGATCAGACGTTTTATCGCTCGATCATGCGAATTTGATTGTGAGAAGCCAAAATCCTGATTGTGATTAAAATTCAATTAATCGTGCAGCCCTACCTCCTCCCTTAATGCAAAATACTCGCTCTGTCTGGATGCGCTTAAATCCACAGTATGGACACGTTCCTGTCACATATCACACATGCACACTTTAATAAGCCGACAGAAAGCAGGTTAATGTGTTTACATGATGGGTGAAATCGGAAAACGGGTCAACGTCCCTTACATGATCACATGTATTGTTGGCATATTAAGCATTAGGGGTGTGCGATATGACGATTTTTAATCGTGGACGATTAAAATGTCTCCGCGATCTGCTTTTGAAGAAATATCGTAGTATCGTGTTACAGTGCATTCTATCAGTTCAGTTCTGGCGCCTCCGTCTCAACTGTACAACGCGACGTAGCCTACTAATCACACGTTAATGAATAGGTACGGGACACTGCAATTCACAAAAGTTCATTATTTGCGTAAGCCTTGCCGGTTAAACATTTAATTCACGCGCTAATGCGCTGTTCTAACGTGCGCTTTCCTGGCCGCATATACCCGCGACGCTCACAGGAACTAGAAGCCTGTCAAACACATAGGTCAAACAGCGCCTGAATACTGGACTAAGTTATCTTTCGAGTCTTATTATGCTAATACTGTTAAATACACACAACGTTTACATAAACAGGCTATGTCTAAAGTGAAAGCAAACATTTGAGAGAATATCTGGTGTAATATATGCGTCTATATTAAACGCGTCGCGTGCTGGTCTAAAAGCAACAGGAATAAATAGTACTGCCGCTTGTCCTTAAAGGGATAGTTCACACACACACACAAAAAAAAAAATTTGTTTTTAACATAGAGACATTAGTTTGGCTGTAATGAACAGCCACTTGAAAAATATTAAAACCAACTTGAAAAAGAATCGTGATAAAAAATCGTGATCGTGATTTTCCTAAAAAAAATTGTCATATGATATTTTTGCCATATCGCCCACCCCTATTAAGCATGTGCATGTTCTTAACCTGATTGTAAACTCGCTTGCTGCCAACTACTGGTGGTTTTAATTATTTTTACAATCATACCAAATATCAATATTCAACGTTTTATGGTTAGAACACCAAAACATTATTTATACATTTGTAACTGCAGGCTAAATGCATTCATGTCACCTCTGAGCTGCATTAAACAGTGTGTAATGTGACTTCAGATGCAGCTTTGTGTTTCCTCAGCATTGCAAAGATTAATTTTGTTTAGGCCTATATTAAGGATTTCATTTGATTGGTAATAGCCCAATTGTGCCTATTGTGTCTATTATAATCATTTAATATTATATTGATTAAACGTAAGAAGAGTTTTTTTTTTTTTTTTTTTTTTTTTTTTTACAAAATATGATGCATACATTTAATTAGGTTATAAAAAATGGCTTTATAAAAGGTAAAAATCTATTAAACGTATTGGAAAAGATAATTTCTGTCACTGCTATGAACTGACCCTCATTGCACTGAATATGAATATCAAAAACTTTAGGAGTCAGCTGTCCACGGCAGGCATAAACCTGCCAAGGTACCATCACAATAACATACTCAGCAAATGAATTACATTCTAAATATTGTTATCAATAAAAGTCCAGAAAATATCGAGATTTTTGTTAATATCGCACACCCCTAGAAGCACCACAAAAGTGTTTGTGAATGATATTCCAAGTCTTTTGAAGCCATTTGATAGTCTAATGCAAATTTTAAAACTGAATATGGCAGGGAAAAGGAGAACAAATGAACACAGGAAAACAGGTGACTGAAAAACAAAAACAAAACAAAACTGAGCATTACTATTTCACAGGATTTGTGGGGCCGATGTCTGGAAACAGTGGCCAATGCCATTGGCCAAATACCACTCACAGATACCGATCACCGAAATAAATAATCGACCAACTATTCTTAACAACATTGCATTTAATTAAAAAAAATGAAGATGAAGAAAGTATCATGAATTGAAAACCCTTTATTTATTGGCAAACAACATATTCCATTCACTCTCTTAGAGGTGATTAGGGAACGGCTTAGAGCCAAACAACTATAGCATTTTCAAGTAATTCCAAACTTCGCGAGGCAGACGACAACATTATGTGATCAAATACAAGCAACTTGTTAACACACTCAACAGCGCCATCCAGTGCATTTAATTATAACTGCGAGTTAGTGCTTAGGATTTATCATGGACTCACTGCATTTACGGCCAGCAAAGCAACGTATTAAAAATTCGAATAGTATTTTATTTTTCGAATAATAATTACATATCGAATATTCGAAAATTAGAATATTCGTGCACACCCCTAGTCGGGAGATGAGGGAATATTCACTTGCTTAATCGGGTCAGCATTGTATCGTGACTAAAGTTTACCATTTGCGCGTCTTACCAGTTTAAACATTCAAATGATTTTAAACTGTTCAGTATACTTGCACGCTCTCAGAGAGTTGGTTTTCTCTGCGTGCATATAGACTAAAGTAAAGCCACCTCACGTACAGCTCGCGAGATTATATCGTTTTAACAGACTAAAACACACAAAATTATGTCAAAAATGTTTGGTCTGGGTAAGTATCCTCTTAACCCAGTTGGTTATTAGCATTTTTAACAGAAACGGCAATTCGCGGTTGAATGATAAAGTTAAGCGAGATATTCTGCAGTCTCTTCTCTTCACATTCTCTTCACCCTGAGCATGTCAATCAATTGTTGTTTTTGCTTAAATATCTGAAAATGTAATCATTTAAAATGATTTCAACAAAGGCTACGTCCACATTAATCCGGATACATTTGAAAACGGGGTTTTCGTTTAAAAACGCTCTCCGTCCACACTAGCGTTTTCAGGCATTTTCCGACGTTTCAGTGTGGATGAGAAACTTCTAAATTCACTTTACTGCGCATGCGTGAAACTTCACAAAAGCTCACTGAGATGATACAGATGGGAAAATAAATAATAATGTTATCGCATAATAACAGGATAATTTTATTTAGCAAAATATCTCACCATCACTGATGCGTCCAGGTCGCATTCAGTGAGTCACCATATGTTTGGTCTAAAACGCAACTGCTCTCTTGTTTTGCCGCAGACAGCAAATGTAAGTACAATCTGTCATTTTTGCAGTACTGTGCTTTGAAGAATAGCACATATTAAGTAACATAGAAAGTAACATATTTTAGCAACAGTGTAAAAATGAATACACTGTTATTGAATACACTGCATTACAGGCACAATACCGATAAACATGAATATCTATCCACAAGTTTCCGAGGGGCGCTCCTGTAAAAAATAAAGTGGGTGAAACTTCCGGTGACGCGGCGGAAGTAGCATTCCAATGGTATTTTGTGTGTTAGTTAGCGAAGAGGCTAGCTGTTTTTCGGATAATTATTTTACTATTTAAAGACGCCAATCTTTATGAGAGATGTCGTTACGGAGCTCAGGGACAACATGTGCTGTTCGCGGTTGTATGTATAACCGGACTAAACTAATTCAGTGGCTTAAACGTGATTGTTTTGAACATAAACGAAATCAGAGATATCCTACCAGAGCCCGTCTCTGATCCTGCCAACGACTGTAGTTTCCATCACCTCGCAAAAGACGACGAATCTTCCTGTGTACATTTGTTTAAATTCTTAATATTCTATAAACTCTATCAGCATGTGATTGGCTGTTCGCTACTGATGTTACACCTAAACTCAGGATCAAAGCCTGTGTTGACAGAATACCAAATGTGCCAGTTAATGTATTCAAGCAGCACATTCATTTATAATTTTGAATAAACTCCAAAGCACAATGACTAAGTGTGTATTTTTTATTTTAATTGTTTGTCAGCTCGCACAACTGTCTGTCACCATGCCTTGATGAGTATTGATTATTAATAATGTTATTATAATACTCCCAGTCAACTACTGCGGAGGGTAAAGGTACTGTTATTTCACCCTTTTGAATTTCGTTGAGGTTGTGTTCCCACATCGTTAGCTATTACTTGAATGACTGTCAACTGTTGAATGAACGAGTGTCAAGCATGTCAAATCGCCCTTTGTTTACTTCCAACCGGAAGTCGCGCCCACTTTTGACGCAAGGCCTCATGGGGCGTAGGAAACTTGTGGATTGGTACTACATGGACCACATGACTAAACTTACATCATCGTTTTGAAATACCTCCGGTTTCACTGTCAACACTACAACGCGAAAACGGCGTTTTCAAATTTATCCACTTTGGAGAGCGTTTTTCAAAAGATACGTTTACGTTGACTTAAAACGCCGTTTCAGTGTGGACGGAAGGCCAAAACGGAGAGAAAAATATACGTTTTCAAACGAAAACGTATTAGTGTGGACATGGCCATAGAAGAAATTACTTTGTTTGGTGCACATTTCAACACTTAAAGGGGATATATAATGGTACATGCACTTTTACAAGTTGATTGTACTGCAATGTGTGTTGTCAGTGCCTGTAGACAAACATCATTTAATGATAAAAATCCATCCAGTGGTTTTGTTTTAATCTCCTTATTTGTTTTCTCCTGTCTCGAATCGAGCCTTTCCCGCGGTTGTTGATTGACAGCAGTGTTTCAACACTGACCCGCCCTGAGCGAGCTGTCATCATGGACTAGACTGTCATTGTTGATACACTGGAGCAGAATGGCGTCTAAGCGATTGTGTTGTTCTGTTCTTGGGTGCTGAGTTTTGTTTACGATGGGAGTATTCTCCACGATCAACGTCAATACTTTCTTGTTTGCGCGAATCATTTCTCACCAGACGAGGATAGTATAAAGCTGGTTTTGCTAAGAAGCTGCTCCTGAAAAAAATAATCAGTACCAACTGTTTATGTTCCCTCTGCACCTAAAGTTTTATTAAACTTTATATTAATCTTTGCAAATCTCAGGGAAAAAGTTTTTCATGACAATTACTGTAACGTCAATCTGTCAACGAACTAACGCAGGGCTCGAGATTAAGGCTTGTCCGGGACAAGTGGATTTTTTGTAGGACAAGTAGAAAAGAAAATTAGTTGTCCGACCGGACAAGTTAAATTTCAAACAAAATAAAATGCCATGTGCCACTCGTTACGTCTATTTTACAGATTTAATTTTACAGATTTGAAACGAACACATTTTTAGCGCTGCCTGTGAATGTCCTGAATGTGACTCACAGAAAGACGCGAGCCAGTATAATGAGCATGCACAGACGGCGCGCCAGAAGTACTCTTTCGCGCTTGAACGAACATTAACACACACAATTAAGCCAAAATGTCATTTGTCGAGTATCTTCATAGCATAAGAGCAGTCTTATGATGGACATAAAGAGTTGTGACTCATGAGAAAATGAGGCGCGTGTGAGATCCGTGTCTCTGTCCACAGCTGCGACTCTTAAAGGGCCAGCTACCAATAAAGCGTTTTTTCAGTAAAGTTAATGAAAGAACAAAGGGAACAGAGAAAATTACTCACTGCTCTTGACTAAAGAACTTGTGTAGCTTTAATAAGGAGTAGTCTATATATATTTTATAATTTATGCAGCGCAGACTGTTTGATAACTTTATTCAATTTCTGTATATGTCCTACCTGTTAGGCAGTTAATTTTTATCCAGACATCAATGGCTTATTGATCATTATAGGTGTTATCAATAATTTAGTTGTTATTGCTAATTTCAGAATTATCACTAACCTTTGTGTGTGCATTTGGTTTAGAACCAAACAAGTTGACTCATGAAACCATTTGTTTATTATATCGCAATCGCATATCACAACCACAATATTGACCTCAATAATCGCAATATGATATTTTCCCCAAATCGTGCAGCCCTAGATAAAATTATAAATCTTTACCCAGACAAGTGACTTTTGTGCATGGACAAGTGAAACATAAATTTACTTGTCCGAAGGACAAGTGGCTCAAAAAGTTCATGTCAAGCCCTGACTAACGTATACATCAGTAAACACAGCGTTCGTATCTCACTACTCTACCCTGCCAGTGCGCATACAAAGATAGATCAAAGTAACATTACGTTAACCAACCATTCAGAAACGTCCTCAAGCCTTAATTGTCGAACTTCTTTGTGGCCGTCATCTTGTTCTGGTGAAGTTACTCCAGTTCAAACTGATACAGTTGCATCGATGTGTCCTCAGAGACTCGCGCTGTCATTATCTTTCCAAAACCTTCAACTGTTGTCAAGGCAACACTCCACGTGCGTTCATGCCCGCAGAACAGAGGGGCGGGGTTTATTATTTAAAGGCATATGACACTCAAACAGCTTGCTGAAAACAAGAGCTGATTTTGACCAGGTAAAATGGTGTTTTCTTAAAATACTAATGAGAATTTTTAATAAAAGTATATAACAAAGTTTTCATTTAGACCCAAAACATTCATATTAACTTTTACAAAAATGGCATTATATGACCCCTTTAAGACCAAATTGCTAAATACTAGGTGTTGAGAAAACTAAACTTAAATTTAAGTTGTTACCGTTTTTGCCATTATGGAATGTTTTAAGTTTTGTTTATTCATTGAGCAGTGTAGACATGCTTCAGTGTCACTATAATTGCCATTTCAGATATTGAAGCAGACTTTAAAAGCAGAAGGAAAAGCCATTCTCAGCATTTTTATTTATATAACTCAGTTTTTTATGACAAAAACTAAATGTTTTTTTTTCAGTTATCACAACTGTTATAACACTGTTACTAAACTCAGCTCAAATTAAATTTAAATTCCAAATTGATCCATAGCGTGATGTATCGTATCATGGCTTTAGTATCGTGATGCGTATCATATTGTGAGATTGTTGGTGATACACAGCCCTAGTAAAAGGGTGTGACATTTGTAAAGCACGTTCAAATTGTTGACCAATCACAACAGACTGGTCCAGCTGACCAATCAGAGCACATTGCGCTTTTCAGAAGGAAGGGCTTCATAGGAACAGGAACTAAACAGAGCGTTACAGACAGACTGCGAAGAAAGTTGCTGCAATAATGCATGAAAATAAATAAATAAATAAAAATTAAACAAGCATGAAAATATATTATAGTAGACCACAAAAACTACATTAAGACTTTGAAAAAGGGCATAATATGATGCAGTTTCTGCAACACTAAGGGCACCTGTAGCCTGGATGCCACCCCGAACCCCGCCCACAACATGTTTTGCTCTGGAAATTCGGTCTGGACACGATCCATTGAGGAGTAATTATGAGCGGTTAAGACACACACATATATATATATATATATATATATATATATAGGCATCTTACCCATCTCAGGCGGTTCCACTTTTAAATAATCAATAACAATATATTATTTAAACATAAATATTTAAATTTAAATATAAAAGTCTTTTAAGTTATATTTAAGCGTCACACCGCTCAGCTTTTCTCGCATGCTCTGGTGTGTAGCCTATACGTGCATACATGGGTGCATGTGGGGGTGGGGTGCGATTTTCTAATAATAATCAAATAATCTTCTAATATTATTTTTGCTTGAAATCCCCATCCCTACACTCATTATTAAATCGTGCATTTAAATACGGTTGTCAATCCAGAAACTTTGCAGTGTACTTAGCAACATGGAAAACAAAACGTTTAGTTTCAGTAAAAATTCAGATTGTGAATGGGTAATAAACAATCTCTAAAGCGCAAGCTGAACTGAATCACTGAATTCTGCATTCTTGCGAAAACTCCAGTTATAATAAAAAAGCTGTCTTAATTGTACAATGGATCTCTTATTATACACGTCTTTGTTGGTTAATGAAAGGATGGACAAGTTTGTGTCTAGTGTTGAACAAAACAAAACCTTGTGCATTTTTCAGTAGTGTCAATCGGATTCTGATGCGAACTTACAAGCACCTTGATAGACCATTGTGTTCAAGCACCAAAAAATGTGTTGACGTTCACTGCATCAATGACTACATTTACATATGCACCAATAATGCGATTATTTTTAGAAATCATAGTAAGGTCTTAATCACAGTAAGATGTTTACATGACACGAGCAGAACTCTTCACACCAGTTTACAAGCAATTTTCATTTTTCTGATTAAGTATAGTTAATACCACACTCAGATAGGCATACAGTATACAAGTTACCGACCATTGTTGTGATCTACTCATACCAAAAACAAAATAAAATTTTTTATGGGCTTCCTGGATTCGGCGCCGTAATGCCGGGTTTGCCTGCGCTGCCGTTAAGTTCTTCGTGCCGTCTAGATGAAAATACAGAGCAAAGACTGCAGCAAGTTGTGTTGACAGAAAACTTCAGAATAATGTCACAGAGTTAATTCATAAAGTTGTTTGAACAACACACTGTATCCGTGTAGAACCGAGCACACACGCACTGGTCAGAGGAGCGTTTTCCCGTACAACGACGTAACTCGCTGCTTCACTACCATAGTACGATGGCACGCTAGCATAGAAAAAATGAAGATGAAGAAATCAACTAGATAGTCACTCGCTAGTTTCCCGAAACCGTACTGTAGCACATAGGTCGTTTAACCACGTTAATGATGTCACGCAGGTGGTGGAGTAATAACAACGTTTAATTAATCAGTCTGATATCTAATTAATGCTTGATTTTTTGCTATAAATTACAGACATGACATCCTTCTCATTTTTCTCAGTTATTTTGCTTTATATCCAGATTCAATCATAGGCTCGTTGTACTAGAGCACATACGCACGTGCAATCTTCAAAAATGGTGCTTTAAATCTCTTGACAAACTAAAAGACATAAATAGGGCCCTATGATTTCCGCGATCACAGAATCGCGGACGGAATTGCGGAATTGGCCAATTAGCGTGGAATCCAGTGTTAGCGTGGAATTTCGTGGAATTTTACATATTTGCTTTGAAGTTATGATTTCGTGTGGGAGAAGAATGTATGTCTGGTGAAAATGCAGACCGGGGGAAGAAAATCTGGGTGACACAAACCCACCAACCCGTCATTTCAGCAACAACGACAAAATCAAAACAATGAAAGCATAGCGAAGCGGCTCCACGGCTCTCCTTTCGATGACAAAAAGTTAGACGTCAGTGCCGAGCCGAGCAGTTAGCACGTGACTTATGCAGTGTTTCCAACACATAATTCGCCGCCACATACTGCGTTAATTAAAACGGAAAAAACGGAATTTGGGGGAAAAAAAATGGAATTTGATTTCATAGGGCCCTACGTAAATGACATTTGTATTTATTCTTTAAAATAAAAAAGATACAGATGTACTGAATGTCAGCTTGCTTATTTTGCTCAAGATAAGGATTTATTGAATCAATGTTATGCAAACAATAAACTAAGCTTCTAACCACAGGCCGAGAGCTGTTGTTCCAACCACACAACTTTGCGATGCATTTTGCGAGGAAACACCAACTTGCGACCATAGTTGGCTACCGATGCTTTCGGGAAACGCACCACAGAGCGGTAAATACGAAGGTGTTTACAATTAACATGCCTGTTTATTGCGATTAAAATTGGCGTTCGTCACATAGTTTAATGTGAGTATGGTTACTACTATTATGATCGAAATATTGCATTAACATGAGGTAAAGTTTAATCGTAATATTGTCAAAATCCCATTATAATCGCATTATGAGGGTGCATGTAAACACACAATTTCACAAAGTGAACTGAAAAAGTTTCTATAATTCTCAAACAACATGTGCCCTTTATACTAGGAAGAGCACATGGGACTGCTGCAAATTTACATGTTGAACTTGACCTTCAGGTCACACAACAAAAGAATGTGGCTGTGTGGGTGGGGGAGGGAAGCTACAGAGGTTTCATTAGTCTGAAAGAGAGCAGGAAGAGACAAATGAACAGCTAAAGCATGGGTTAGGAGTACGCCCATCCCCCAAACACCAACACAGCTGAGCACATCAACAACCATTCTGCAAGTTGCAGCTCTCACTCACAACCTTTAATATGGGAAACAAAACCAACAACATGATCTGATATATGGCTGCCCCCAAGGACCTCTCTGAGGAATGCAGCCCTAACACAAAATATTTGCATATCACCCATAAGCGATTGTATAACAGTTAACCTATCTGGCCAAAAATGTTATATTAGGTCATCTCAAAAAGCTACCACATGGCTGAAAGAAAAGGGGTAAAGAAATAATTCTACTGCCAATGTATCATGAAATAATCTGAGAAACAGAGAGATGTTATGAGCAAACAAGTGACCCGTTGGCAAAGAAAAGGGGAAGTCACTTTCTGAAATTTTACTTCCACTTACGATCACATCTGTGTTCCACAGAACCTGAGCTAACATAGCCAACATAATAAAAACAAGAATCATTACTCTGGTTCATATTATAGTTGAGTAAAACCACATCTGAAAGCCTTTACTTCCTCACATTTGTGCTAGTTAGTAAACAAGTCATAATTTTGGAGTATCTAAATGGTTTACAGGGTTAACTAATGTTTACAATTTATTTATTTTTTAAATTACTGCATGCATGCACAGATAGTCCCAACCCAAACATTATCAACACCTATCTTTTGTAAAGTGTCTGAGTACCTTACAGTTTTCTATACATGAAATGTATTATTATTCGAACGTGATTTGTTCTATTAAAAGACACTATTTAATTTATCCAATATGCATTCTGCATGTCATTAATTAACTTATTGTTCAGACTTTACTCCTCCTTAGCCTGAATTATGAAAGCTCTGTGTTATTTTTTATGCGTTCACAACACTGCTAAACTATGTACAACAGCACATTTGAACTCGCTGTAACTGATATCTAAATTTAGTCAGCAAGCAGTTTCTGGGAATCATTCACAGAGGGAAGCTGACCATGGTGAAGTCAATCACACCAGGGACCGTCCTGCACGTCTACAGCAGGATGCCTCTATCCCTTCCCCAAACACACACGCAGAACCGCAAAATGAGCCATGATAACCCAGATAGACGAGGTGCTGAAAAAGCCTTAATCATATTAGGTGTCAAATACACCCATAAACTGCACTTACTTTAAAGGTAATGCCATTTTTTATAATTCCTTCAATATAAAATTCATATTTAGAGCTAGAAGTAAGACATTCGATGGCTGATTCACCTGAGAAGTGTCGGCCTATCCACACAATGAGAGATAATGTTATAATCAGATAATCTGTTTGAAAACAGGCATTTTTTGCAAATCATTATACTAGCATAAATGTATGCAGTACGAATTCAGATAATTCTTAGGGGTCTTAAAAAACACAACAAACACCCATGGTTGATGCTCAAAAACATTATGAGACCTTATGCAACAGCAAATGAGGTCCGTCTAAACGCATGTGGACGTAAGAACATTTTTATCTAAAGGGGAGGAATGTAAAAAACTTTTGGTCAACCATTAGTCAAAGAGTTAACAGAATCCTGAGTTATCTTATTTTATGTTTCCCACTGCTCATATTTTCTGAATAGACTTTTCAGACTATAAAAGGTAAGAATGAAACTGCCCCTTCTACACTTCCATTGACGCAAAGTCCATCACTGTTTGACATTTTCCTCCTCAAACACTGAAACAACGCTGACTGTTTACTGAGAGCAGTGTTTCCATGATTGTCCAAAGCATGTGAATGTGAGGCACACGAAGCAAGGTTGATTGTCGGTTGTTATTGTTAGTCGTAACATTGTCACCGCATCAATTCGCACAATACATGATTGGCACTGCAATGTAAGGGTTAACAGCACAAAAGTGGTGCTAACAAGAGTGTGAAAGCCTAGCCAGGGTTTAGGGAATGGCGAAAACTAAACATTTTCTTGACCGACCACCGAGCCTCATTAGCCGGTTGAAACTGGTTAACCGATTAGTTTAAAGTATGCTACGCTATTTGAAATAACAGCGATTTCGAGCCGCGGCTGCAATTTTGCAACTCTGTCTCTCACACACACACACACACACTAAAATAGTCTCTGAACGCTGTTTGTCACATTTCAAACCAGTTAGCATAGATGACATGGTAGGTTGGCTTTGGCTATCTTTCTCACTCGAAGAGGCTTGCGGGTGTCACGTTTTCAGGT
Organism: Pimephales promelas; assembly: GCF_016745375.1. Next base: position 86,386 of record NW_024121188.1, read on the forward strand.
GATACATCATAGATGATGTGCTACTACTGTAAAGCACTGTATGTATCACACAAGTTTCAACTTACATCTGTCATTCTTTTTGGTGAAATGGTCCCACACACTACTTTTCTTTGCACGCTTCATTCTGCCGTCTGCCCTGGCTCTAACCTCGAGTGTTTTAGCCTGTAGCCTTTACTTTTCGCAAACCAAACGCTGTGACCTCACGCCAAATGTTTTTATTGGTTTATGAAGTACAAACAGGCGAGTTATGAAAAATTGAGTTTGAGGGATTTGTTCACTTCACACTACACACTTCACTTCATAGCGTTTAGTCCACTGTCTATAATAGCCTAATTTAAAGAGCACTTTTTTTACCGAGTCCCGACAACTTTGATCGGTTAACGTTGATACGGTCAACCATCGGTCAAACGGTCATCGGTTAACATCCCTAAAATGACAATAACCCAGGGTTAAGTGCATTTTTAAAAGCCTTATTGTGTCTTTAAAACCTAGTCGGAAAGTATTAGCAAGTTTTTCGAAAAAGCAATTATTAACAACAGACAAAACGGGCTTTTGTTTTACTTGATATTAAATTACAAAAATTCTCTGTCAGTGTTTTAAGGGATAGTTCATCCAAAAATTTAATTTCTGTCATTAATCACTCACACAGTTCCAAACACGTAAGACCTTCGTTCATCTTCGGAACACAAGATATTTTCGATGAAATCCGAGAGCTTTCCGAGACAACAACGTCATAACCCCTTTCAAGGCCCAGTAAACTAGTAAAGATATCGTTAAAATAGTCCGTGTGACTACAGTTGTTCAACACCTTAATATTCTGAAGCGACGAGAAAACTTTTTGTGCGCAAAAAAACCAAACAAAAATAACGACTTATTCGATTATTTTAATCAGTCACCTACGCTGTTCACATTGTAAACACAGTGCAGCGCTTCTGGGTTCTACGTCAGTATAGCCCCTTTCACACAGAGATTCCAGAAAATACACGGATAATGTAACCCGGCATTTGTCCCGGGATTGTTTGATTTCGGTTCATTCACACTGCCAGTGATTTGCCGTGATCTGTGAGTGGGTTCATATACAACCCGTAAACATCCCGGAAAGGCACATGACGTCGCTTTGAGACTTATAACATACGCGTTGAAAACATGTACACGCGCATACCGTTCCACAAAGCTGATGAACGATCTCAGCATCAGCGCGGATAGTGAGGAGCTCCTGGTCTAGGGCTGTAGTCAACCAAAGAAACCCTTAGTCGACCAAAGTCTTTTCCTGCGCAACAATTAGTCGACTAAAAAAAAAACGTGATGTTTCGATTAAACATTTTTTAAACAATTGTCATTGAGCATTTATAAAACAACAACGAAAAAACATCACAAATAAATAAAACTATAATAATAATACAATGCTTTGAAAATTAAGTGATTTTTTAACAGCAAAAAGTGAAGAGCTCTGTCCTAGGTCTATAGTAACAGTCACAATCGTACACCTGACACCTGACAAACACAAACTTTCTTCTAATGGTGTGTTCTATTATAGCCAACGAACCGACTCGGACCTCGGATTTGACGTCACGTCCACACTTCAAGCGTTCTATTTGTTTAACACGTCCGAGTCGGAGAAAAAAATGGACGCCACCCGGAAAGCTGTTATAATGGTAGCACTGGCCGAGTAGCAGGCACTTACATTAAAACGAAAAAATATTATGACTACACCTTATTAAAACGCAGCCATTTGAACTTGAAAATGTTCACTTTATTAATGTTTTTCATGTTAATGTTCTGTTAGCAACGCTAGCAACGTCAGTAATTGCACTCACAACAACCGATTCCCATACCTACAGGGGACGCAGTAATACGAGTGATTATAACCGTCATTTAAAATACCAAAGCGGTTCAAAAACAATGAAAACAATTCATTCTTACAAGTCACAGGGCGCAGCCATCTTGAATTCCGAAACTGAATTCTCTCTCGGTGTCCTCACGGTTGTCCGACGTCCGAGAGGAGAAATCCGAGGAAAGGGGGCGTGTTGCTAGGCAACGTCTGTCGTCCGATTCGGATCTCCGAGACGGATGAATAATAGAACGCACCATAAGAGCAACAGAGTCGCGCAATGTCGCGTTCCGGGATTGATTCCAGCAATGTTACTAGGTCCCTAACCTGGGGTCGATCCCGGGTCGTGTTTGCGTTCACACAGAAGGCGTTCTGGCAATTTCCCGGGATCAACGCGCTGTGTGAAAGGGGCTCATTATATACTGAGCCGGCATTGTCTCATTTCAAAACTAATTTGTATTCTACAGTATCCACCGAATTTAAAGAGCAGACATGGCCATTTTTACCTTGAATGTGCAAGGCTTCAGTCGCTTCCAGTTATTTTAGCTGAAAAAAAAAAACACTATGATGTTATGCTGCTTGATATTACAAACTGCCATTTGTTATCATATTATATCAATTTGTTATCAGGTCCATAAAAGTCCTGGTTTGTAGGGCAAAGAGTAACATCATTTACTGCGCTTTGTTATTTATCTAGTTATTTACCTATAGCGGCTAATGAATCAGTCGCACATATTCACAGGACATAGCTTACTTCCGCATCGAAAAATAAGGTGAAAATACTGATGCAGAAGTCTGCAGTAGTGTTATTTTAAACACAGCATGTGATTGACAGATTTGATAACAGGCAACCAACCAAATAATTCACAAATCGATCAAGAAACCGAATCATTTTAACTTGACTAATACTGCACGTTAAAAAATTAAAGTCGCAACAGTACGGTGTCTCTCCTAGGACAAATGTTCGTAGAAACCAAATAGATAATCCCAAACTGAGTTTGTTTACTAGTTGCCCTCCGTGTTTGATGGCATCACTGTGTGCGACCAACTGCTAAAAAAATCGGGACGCAGACTTTCCCGAATTAAAAATCCACTTTAGATATTACTAGTTTGTTCACGATCAATTACAGTAATACTGTATCGAAATTGCATAACTACACAGCAGTTACAGCAACAGTGTGCTTTAATGACCTTGCAGAAAATAACACAGGCCTTGTTCAAGAAAGCAGACCATGGCAGGCATTTCCAAGCTCACACCACCATCTGCCCATCTCATCTCAACCTTGAGGCTCAAGAGAAACAGGGTCAACGGCATCGCAACAGAGCACAGACGCAAACGTCACGTTTCAACACGCCGGCTGGCCTACTGCGATTCTGCTCCATGAGGGAAAGAGGGGGGAAGGGAAGAGGGAAACAGGGGGGAAGGGAAGAGGGGGGAGGAAAGCGCAATAGATCAGATCTGTCTGTACCATCCCCCACATCTTGCTTCAATCCTCTCAGTCAGGCAGAAGTTACATAACCGTGCCACTCTTCCACTTAAAGAGAGAGATGCAGATTTCAAACAAAGACACAGAGACTCTAAGAGAATCTAAGACAGAATGCACTTATAATTTAAAAAGCTTTGTTTGTATTTTTTACAGCATGTTATTTATCATACGCCTAATTTCAGAGGAGGTTGTGTACTAAAAACTAGCTAGGTTAACCTAACACACAATACTAAATTATGTTAGGGGTTGGTGATCTAAATATGTTGCATGTGAGCCATTACAATGGGAGTTTCCAGACACACATGGCCTTCAGATTACACACAAACACACACACACATTGCAAAGCTCCCCACCCCCACAGTAGACTTAACACTATGATCCAAATACCACAAGCACACACATTTTTCGAATATAGACCAGTGTTTACACTCAAAATACAACTGTATTCTTTAAATGACTGAAATGTAAAAATAAATAAATAAATAAGCCACGAGTCATATATTATCTTGGTGCCATATGCATCGCATGATTTGACAATGACAGTGTATAATCAGTATGCATACTAAGAAATATCACTTTACATGTAAACAATTATAAATGCATGATCCTGTCATTCAACACACACACTTGTTTATCCAAACACTGAATGTGAGTTGAGCTCCCCTCCCCCACTCTCATAGAGTTAGTGCATTTCCCACAACACTGTCATGTGCTCTTGCTGATCTTCATGTTGTCTTATTATAAACATTGATTATAATTTACATTGTCCAAATGTTTTGTCTTTAAATAAATAACAAAATACTGTAGCCTAACTCACAAACCATCACAAGTGATTTTAAGAGGTGCATCACTTTAGAAGAATAATATAAGTGTATTTCAGCTTAGTAGGTTGTATTATGCACATCAGAATAGAAGTTAAAAAATGAACTAATATTAATTTATATTAAAAATACGCCAATAATGAACATAACATTAGATGTAAATAACTACATTTAATGCATAATTTATTTATTTAAAATAATGTCAAATTACATAGTAGCGTCTCGTGAAATTGTTTTGCACACATATATTATAAACTACCACCAAACAATCTGAAGTGGTGCTGCATTTACGCGCGCGCACGCACGCACACACACATACACACATACTGCTGCCCATCCCCCACCCAGTCAGATCCTCCAAAGAAATGCCCTTGCCAAATTATAAATCATTATATATTGTTATTAAAAACACACAGAGGTACATACACGAACGTATGCTGCTATATTATCGATATAAATAGTAAAAATGAAGAAAACACTCACTTTAATACCCGGATGAGCGCGAGGACTGCCTTTCAATGCTTGTGTGGAATTTCCTCCTCCTCGACTATTTTGTCAAATAGTGCTCAAACAAAGCGTTATAAAGCTGCTCTGAGGCGCCAGATCGTCAGATAAATTCCCAAAAAAGCGTCCGGTCCCGTTCGCATCGGCGTGGAGCGGAATAAAATCGTTTAAAAATAGATTTAAGAGCGATTGAGGTACATTGTGGGGCTGTTTGCTAGTGGAGAAAGAGCCAAACGGTTCAGGAGCAGCCAACGGCTTCAGACACTCAAACACTGGAGAGGTGACTTTCCAAGCGAAAATGGGGGAGGCCTGGGCGGTTGTCTCTGCAGCTTTGTTGAAACTGAAGGAGGAATATCGCAATAACATGCCTGTTCGTTCCATCTCAATTGGGATTTTACTCTAAACTGCGACACAGGTGTATAATTTAAGCGAGTATTATCCCTCCCATCATCTACGGGACCGTTTCTGACACATAAATGACTTATGTTTGTATATTGTAATAATACAATAAAAATGATTATACTTATATTGTGGTATTAAGATGGTATTTTGTTGTATTTTAATGGGTTTTCGTACAATATTTTAGTCAAATGTTTAAATATGTTGTCTTATGAGACATTTTTGTAGTCACCACTATTACCAGAGACAATACAATGACGATTCAAGTTGTTTGTTTTCATGTAACGTTACTTGCTAAATATTGCGATAGCTGTAATGATTTGTTTGCACAACTTAGGTCGGTAACTCGAATTTATGATAATTAACATGTAAATGCAGCTTTTTGGTGGTTCACGTCATGTTTTAAAAATGTTAATATTAAATAAAGTTTACGTTTTCGTCAAACTTATATAATTAATAATTAACTTCACCATTGTGACATCATGTAAAATAGCGCCAAAATGGCTGCAATCTTAACAGTTAAAGGGATAGTTCACCCAAAAATGAAAACGCTGTCATCATTTACTCACGGTCAAGTTGTTCCAAAACCTGGACCTATTTCTTCTTAACAGAAAATAAGATATTTTGATGTCGGTAACCAAACATTCAATGTGCCCCATTGACTTCTATAGTATTTTTTTTCTTCTTCTTCTTCTTGTCCACTATGGAAGTCAGCTACCGTCATATTCTTTAAAATATCTTTTTTTGTGTGTGTTCAGTAGAAATTCATAATGGTTCGGAACCGCTTGAGGGTGTAAGGAAATAACAGAATTTTCATTTTTGGGTGACCCTTCAAAGGTTGTTTTGTACACATATTTCTGTTTGATGTTGCACAAACATTTAAAGGGGAACTAACAAAATGTAGTGATTAAATATTTTGGCCCTGTGAGTGTTGCCATAGTAACAAGTCATTTCTAAAAATGAGAATGTTAACAGCTCTGAGTAAAATTTCATGATTACAGTAATTTAAGAATTGAACAGCATTAATCCTTGTTATGTTGGGGGAGGGGTGCGGTTGCCTTCAAAATAAATCCTAACTGTCATGATTACATGTTTATTTGATTAATTACATGACCAGATGTAAAAAATAATTTGGTTGCCATAGCAATCATGTTGGCCATCTCTGAAAAACTGTGAGAAAGGCTTCAAGTTGCCTTTATCTGGTTGGTTTTTAAAGGCAGCACAGACAGTTTCTGCAGTTAGTGGAAAAAATAACAATTTACATCAGTTTTTTAAATCTTAAACGTAACTTGTAGTCATTGAATATTAAATTGGTTATTGATGTTATGGCGCCTTGGAGGTTTTATTCAAAAGAGTTGGCTGTTAAGTCATTGAGCGACTGGCCAGAAAGGCTGGTTTTAAATACAGCCGTTGTGTTCTTTGGCTTTGTTGACACTCACTTCTTGCTCTCATTCTGTGTCCTACACAATCACAGTGTTTAGGGTGGAGGGTTTGTGTCTGTTTGGTTGTAATCTTATCAAACCTCGAAGTGTGTAAAAGCCTTGAGCAGAAGGACTTTCTTCTCTATCTTCTCTTGTCCTTTTGCCTTTTCTCCTTTCCTTTCGAACATCTGTTTATCACAAAAAATCACTTTATACTAGATGAGGAAATTTGGTGGTTTTACTGAATCCTCAAAATCCTAAAAATATGAAATGTGACAGAAACTGCATACTGTCTGAGTAGGTACTACATTTGGTTTGAAACTTGCTTCATGTTGATATAGTATGATTGTCTGTAGTGAAATTCAGGCATACTACATACACCATGTGGTCACTGTCATGTGACCTATGGTGTCAGTTCACTTCACTTCTATTTACCAATCCAGTAAAACTTTATTTTGATGGTCCCATTCTGTTGACTATAAGTAACTTTGCAACTACATGTCAACTAACTCTCATTAGAGTATTAGTAGACTGTCTGCTTACAGTAATATCTGCCAACTCTTTATTGTGATGGTCCTCCAACAGACATTATACTGACTAACTTACATGTCAACTTAATCTAGCCCTAACCCTACCAGTCTATAACCAGTCTCTAGTGAGAGTTAGTAGAGATGTAGGTGGTGCAACATTACTTATAACGAATGTGTTAAAGGGACCATCCAAATAAAGTGAAACCACAAATCCTCTCATGGGATAGTATAATGTCCACTTCAGAAGTAGTTTTCTCTTAAAGGGATACTCCACAGAAAATCGTCTGAATGGTTTCGAAAATGGTAAAACTCAACTGTTTAACTTTGAAGGAGTTGGAAAATGAGCCTATTTCCCAAAAAAAGAGGAGTATCCCTTTATTTATTTATTTTTTCGGCTCTCTTATTAGTGTAATTTTCTGCATGGTATCATGGGTAATGTGTTTTTTCACCAGTGATTTCACTCTTAAACAAGATTATTTAAAAAAATAAGAAATAATGCGGGCCGATGGCTACAGCAGAAGCAAATACAATGGATTAGCAACCTTATAGCTCACGTCTTTAAAGTAGCTCTGTCTTTAAAGGTTTATAAGTTATTGTTCAAAATCAATTTCCTTATGGAGAAAATGGATAGATTGGCATTGATGGTTCCGTGAAGAACCTTTATAATCCATGACCTTTTTCATTGCACAAAATGTTCATTATAGTGGAAAAATTTTCTTTAGATTATTAAAAGGCTCTTCACACTAGAAAAAAGCAACCCAAAATGGTTCCTTAATGGAATTGTTGTGAAAACACTTTATTTATTTTTCTTTATTTTTAGAGTGTATTGTCATTCTGGTATTTTGACAACTGTTTTATAAATATTTAATTTTGGACATATACCACTTGTCTCCTATACTGTTTTTCTCTGACTATATAATGTGGAAGCAGGCATATTTGGACCAAGGATTTGATTCTTATCAAGAGAATATTGATACAGAAGCATGAGGTAAAAAAATAAATAAATAAATGTTGATTTCCCTCCACCTCTTTTCCTTTTAAAGGGCCAGAGTCACTTCATCTATCCATCCACAGTCTCATCCATCCATCAACAGTATCCATCCATCCTTCCATCCATCCATCATTCCAACTATAAATTAAGCTTGAACTCAATTTTGTTGTTTTTTTATATTGAATATTCATTCTCATACCATAACGTTTTATCAGTAAACACTAATGATATACAGACTAAATAAAATAACAATGAATATTTCTGCCGTGGAGCTGCAGACAACAAGATGGAGACTGGGACTCTCTCCCATGGCTGAGGTTTCAATGGCTGCACTAACAAACAAAGCTGCATCCGAAGCCTTGAAAACAAGAGCAGGGCAGCCATCTGGTTGTCCCTCACAAGGGACACTGATAAATTTCACCAGATTCAGGAGGAGAGAAAGACAGGGAGGCCGGATCAAGAGCGATTGTTCGAAGCGTGGCACAAAAGAAACTCCTCAGTGAGCTGCTGGAAACAAAGCAGGGAGAGGATGGGTGTCAGTGTTTAGTGTAGGGCTCTGGCTCAGGGACTGCAGGCTTCAGTGGCCATTAGTGTATACAACGTGGGAGGCAAAGGCAGGAGAGATTAGTGAATTAAACAAATCTGTGTGTGTGGGTTTGTTGCCCAGGAGCATCTATAATTAAAATGCATGCTTGGACCAGAAAGGCTGTTTTGGTTAAAGGTGTTTGCGTGGTTTATTCTTTCCCCCGCAAACTAGTTGTTGCCCAGTGGAAATGTGAAAGCAATGAAAGCTTGTCACCGTGGGACAAAAAGGCTCCCCCGAACAAGCCTGATTAGGGGTTTAGAAGGTGCCAAAAGTCAGCATTTGACAATAGTTGTAGTCTCTCCGGGCCTCAAAAGCACACTTACAGGTTTATTAAAAATTTCATAAAAAGCCTAAAACAGAAATAGTACTTTAGATGGCTCAAATCCACCTGCTGAAACAAGAAATAAATCTTTTTTTTTTTCAGGACCGTACTTTCCCAAGGGCAAAAAAAAAAAAAAAACATTGCCGATTTTAAAATACTAAATTAAATCCATGGCAAGTAAAAACTACAAATTTGGACATTTTAAAAATGACATAAGCACATTAAAACAAAAGAGCTTGCTGGGAATTAGATATCGTACTCTGTTATTTTGAGAATTGTGGTTCATTATCATGGAGACAAAACACTAATAGAGATAAGATTATAATGGTACTTTGACACAAGAACTCTCTAGTAGTTCTCTAGAACACTGACTCCCTCTGTTTGTTTTAAAAGGCAATATTTCCATGAAACTAATGCACCTGAATTTTATCAAATCAAAGGAAAGTTTGGTATTTTACACTTAAAGCCCTGTTTTAAGATTGTTTCTGATGAAATAGAATGTAGATTGAAATTTTGACACATACTGCTGGCCTGAAAAATTTTGGTTTCTGTGGTTGCACACAGTTAATATGTTAGACGCGATTAATTTTTTATACATATAAGTTGCTTACGCTACGGGTAAAGTCATCTTTTCTCAAGATTTGAAGCCAAAAATTATGCTTAATTTTGTATTTATTGTCAACGCAGTGCAGAGGACAGCAGACCATAGCAGACTGAGTAAGTGTGCTCATTGGCTGTCCTGTGGCAAATGCAGCAACCTATTGGTGCCCAGAAGCCCGCCAGAAACCTTCCCTCAAATTTTTCTCTCGCCTTTTCCACCCCTCCTCTCTGACGCGCACCTCGAGAAGGGATATAACTCCATTGCTCCGGTGGAAGAAGCAGTGACAGCGCACCTTTGCCTGCTCTCTGCCTCTAAGGCCTGAAGGACCACTTTAGCCTTTCTCGGCTGTGCTTTCGCCTCCGCCAGACCCGCCGCTTCAGCCCAGCACTCCATGGTGGTTCTGCAGATTCTCCAGGCCGATCTCCTCCGTGAACTAGATGAGAAGCCATCACCATCACAGATCTTCACAGCGCGACAGACCTTTCCCTTCGCACTATAAAATCTGCGGCCCAGACTCTTGGACGGTGCATGGCTTCCGGATGACACTCGCTGACATGAGGGAATCTGAGCGGGCCGTCTTCCTCAACGCCCCGCTCTCCCCCACCAGCCTCTTCGGCCCAGCTGTTAGTGGGATTGTGGACCATTTTTCGGAAGTGTCCACGCAGAGACCACGCAGTCTCTTCTAGCTGAGTCATTCAAGCTCCGTGCAGCGTCCAGCCCAGCCACCGCCTTCGCAGTGACGACAGGGCCAGCCGTCATAGGCAGCTTCCTCCCCCGTGAGGACCCCGGCCAAAGATCCGCTAAAGCCCGAACCCACAAAGTCCTCTTAGCAGTTCAAGGGGGGAAAAGATGGATAAGCCCCACTGCGGCCGGGCCACCGTCAAAACACTCCACTCTGTCAGTATTCCGAAGCCTCAGCTACTGCAGATATGTATTTCGCAGCCAACGAGCCGGTAACGCAACCCACTGATAGGAAGGATAGGAAGTGATAGGAAGGAACAAGTTCATCATCCACTTCTTCAGAGGAGTCAGGAGGATGAATACCCCGCAGCTCACCTCGGTTCCGGTTTGGGATCTTTCTTTGGTCTTGAAGGCCCTGAAAGCTTTCCCCTTTGAACCACTAGAATGGGTTTAATATACCTCTCGCTCAAAACCATTTTTTCTGATAGCCCTGTCATCAGTAAAACGTGAGGGGGATTTACACGCGTTGTCTGTTTATCGAGTTCGGACCAAATGACTAGTAAAGTCATGAAGTCTGAGACAAGTCTGAGACAAGATTACGTCCCTAAGACGATTGGCACGCCTTTTAGAGCACTGGCCATCTCCCTATCGGCTCTGCCAGCATCCGATAGCGAGGGGGATGGTAACCTTCTGTGCACTGTCAGAGCACTGAGGCTTTACATCATGCACTCCACAGCCTTTAGACGCTCTGTTTTGTTTGGTGGGCGCACCAGAGGTCTCGCCGCCTCGAAAAATAGCCTGCCCATATGGATAGTGGATGCTATCAGAGCAGCTTATGCGTCAAAACACCTGCATTGCCCAATGGGCATCAGGGTCCATTGCACTAGAGTCATGGCCTCGTCATGGGCTTGGTCCAGCAGGATTTCTATTCACAATATTTGTATGGCGGCAGGCTGGGCCTCGCCCTCTACATTCATAAGGCTCTATAACCTGGAAGTTCCCGCTTTGCAGGCAAGACTTTTGTCAGTCTAAAGGGGATGTGTATGTTCTGCCCAGTTGTCATGTGCAGGCCACTCTCATTTCAGCAAGGCGAGCCTCATCGTATGTAAGCCGGCTGAGCCCGTCTGCGTTTCACTATGACACGTCAGTATCCATATTCGGGCCTGCGTTGCTGGCCGCCTATTTCTTTAAACAGCTGCGCAAAGGTTTTTTTTTCCGGCTTATTTAGTCCAGATAAATCTTTGCTTGATTATGTACCTGTGAACTGTGTTGGCCCGCGTTTCTGGTCGCCTTTACTCTAAGTCTATACAGAGACCAGCAGTGCCACTCTGTGCTCATATCAAGTGTCTATTACATTTTCTGGCCCGAGCTGCTGGCCGCCGTTGTTCTGCATCTTTGTTCCACAGGTCCGGTATTGATAATGGGTTCCCGTAGCATAAGCAACTTACGCAATGCGAGAGAACCTCACGTAAGAGAACGTACTTGGTTACCTAATGTAACCTCGGTTCTTTCTAGAAGAGGGAATGAGTATTGTGTAACCTCCGCGTAACCTCATTCGCTTCAATCAATGAAAACGAAAGTTCAGCCTGTTGAGCCCCTCTTTTATATACGTTGGCCACACCCACTTTGGCGGGCTGAGACACCAGACACGTAGAGTGCGCGACGCCACGGGCTGACCGATGTGCAGGACGGCCAATGAGCACACTTACTCGCTATGGTCTGCTGTCCGCTGCACTGCGTTGACAATAAATACAAAATTAAGGATAATATTTGGCTTCAGATCTCGAGAAAAGATGACTTTACCCGTTGCGTAAGCAACTTACCAATACTCTTTCCCTTGTCTAGAGAGATCCAAGGTTACATTAGGTAACCGAGTACATTTTCTTTTTTGATGAATCGCTTTGTTCCTCTCTTGTAATATCCTCTATATAAATACATCTGTATAAACCAACCATCAAATTTCATACTTACTTTATATATCCCCTTTAATCGATATTTTCAATGTTTTAGAACATGCTATTACTGCAGTAGTTGCTGCTGTCATTTCTCCTCAAAATTGCAGTAACACAAATACAGCGTCATAAAAAAAATCCACTCAAACACTCACATGTACCATTTCCGAGATATATCACATTAATATTACAGAAAGAATTACACCCCCATCAGCCATAAGTTACTCATAATGGCTGGTGTGTGTAATATTTTAAAGAGCAGCATTAGCGTATCTGTGTGTGTGGCGTGGTGGGGGCTGGGCACAAATGTAAAATCTTCCCCACCCCTTCCCTCCTGTTATTTATACCGTCTCAGGCAGGCCTGCGGTTTTGGCAGACACAGAGAAGTATTTCCTGTTAAAAAACCTTGCATAATTCTGTACTTTTAAAATCCAGATTTCTCCTCTTTACCCCCTACTTTCATTAAGATCCCTTTCAGAATTCAAACAATGCATATTCTGGAAGTCAAAACGTACTTCCGTCATTGAAAATGCAAATGTATTCCTCTGCCGACTGCAATGGCGGCCCCTCCTTGCTGTCCTAATTCAGTTTACATCAGAAAAATGGGGCGAGCGCGCCGTAAACTAGAGAAAGCAGCGCAGCTACAGTTAGAGATGATGTCTGGGGCTCTGAGACTCTGCAGAATCCCACCCATCCCCCACACTGGCTTGTCAACTCATTTTTGCCTGGCTGGGCATTGCCTGCAATAGATTCCACCCCACCCCCTCTCCTTTGCTCAGTCATTCAGACTTGGAAAGTCAATAACAAGCTGACATCATCATTGGTTTTATATTACTCTGCTGCTCTCAGACCAGCTATCTACTAAAAGAATAACACCTTTGTTTAAGGTACAGGTATGGATTAAAAAAAAAAATTGATGAAATGGGAAAAGCATGAAGCTTTTGTTTCAGCAACCTAACTTACTTCCTGACCTTCACATTTTACATGTGGTATCATTTTGACTGGCCCATTAATCTAGTAGCGGGTGATTTGCCTCAGGGTGCAAGATCAGTTACTTTATAGTGACCATAATTTGCAGATAAAACAGGCGGGATGTCTTCTCAAACCCTATGTGACAGTTAAAATATTCAGCTCAGTTATGGGTACAAATGCCTGCGATTCTAGCACCGACCTTGAAGTTTCACAAAAGTGCAGTGCATCATTTTGAAATACGATGGGACATTACCAAATAAAGTAACTACGCATCAATAAACAATGTTTCTGGGATATATTCTTGGCTTCAACTAGCGTTATCATGGCCACAGGAAATATGTTGTGACATAACAGGGTGAGATTATCACTGACCTACTTTTATGATCGTGGCCAGAATTGAACTGGGAAGCTTGTTTATGTAACGTTACCTAAATGCAAAGGCTGCTGGTACAAGACTGACAGGGAACAAAAGCTAGACCTTTGATTAGTAAATTCTTTTCCCTTGACAACTTAAAAAAAAAAAAAAAAAACTTCACGGTCTGTAACCGCAGACAGGATGGGGGAGGGGAGTGTGTGTGTATTTTGCAGTGAGACAGACATGTCGATGAAACAGCAGATTTCTCACTTCTGTTTAGCTTATTTATTCTGTACAGAGCAATTGACATCAATAATGTTTAATTAATGTTATTTTTTCAGTGACCCAGATATTTGGTAAACATGGTATGGTCATGAATTACATAGGTGATTTTCCTTTCAATAAAAGATTTTGTTTCTAAACAAATCTGATTTGGTGCACAGAACTAGATTTAGCTAAACAGAACTATTTAGATTGAGACTTTTCTTAGTGACATGTTGTAATTTTAATGAGACTTACCAGAGTCAGTTGTGTTGCTTTCCTTTCATTCACAAATCCTCTCCAGTGGGCCCAAGGGATAATAAAGTGTCCATCATTTGCACACCAGTTCTCACCAGAAGAGGTAAGCCATCTGGGTACTTTTTGCCTACTCTTTAATGAATACTGTCAATTTAGACATACTTTTTTGTCACATACTGTTTTTCACCTACTATAGGGAGTTGTTTATGACTGATTCTGGGTTGTGCGTTTCTGTGATTCTTTTTGAAACCTGGGGTAATTTATTTTTATAAATGATTTGAACTTAAACCCTGAAGGAATTATTATGATTTGTTTTAAAAGAAATTAATCTTTTTTCTCAGCAAGGATGATAATAAAGACATTTATAATGCCACAAAACATTTCTATTGCATATATATATATATATATATATATATATATATATATATATATATATATATATATATATGAAGAGTTCAGATGCAAAAGCCTCTAAATGCCATTTGAAATTTTCTTTTTTAATGATGATTTTTTTATCAAACTTGCATATTTAAGTTCAGTAATTTCACTTAAATGGCAATGATAATTACCTATTAATTGTTATTTAAGTGAAATTAATGAACTTAAATATACAGGTTTCATAAAAATCATCATTAAAGAAGAAAATTTCAAATGGCATTTAGAGGCTTTTGCATCTGAACTCTTCATATATATATATATATATATATATATATATATATATATATATACATTTTCTATTCATCAAAGAATCCTGAAAAAATGTATCATGGTTAAATGTGCACATTTGGAACACTGATGCCATGACCTTTTCACTTCAAATGCTTTTGTATTTGATATTCAATGCAAATGTATTTGATATTCAATACTGATGCTCAATTTCAAATGGGCATCATGCATTCTGTATTTATTGGATTAGATGTGAATATACAATTTATTATTACAGAAGACCTATTGACTATCACAAACAACTTCCATCCCCTCTACAACATGTGTATTTGTATATGTATTTTTTAATTTGTATTGTTTTATTAATTATCCATCCATCCATCCATCCATCCATTCATCCATCCATCCATCCATATTTTTATTAAATATCTATTCATCCATATTTTTATCATATCTATCTATCCATCCATCCATCAATCAAATTCAATGTGATTGTTGATTAAACTTCATAAAGCTATATTTTACTATATTATTTAAACATTTTACTAAAGACTTGTTATACACCTGAATACAAAGAGGAATGGATTGAGTCTGTATCTCCAAAGAATAACAAATCTTTTCAGTTTTGTCAATGAAGAAATTCCCAGTGGGTTTTTCAAACAAAAACATGTTGACACTCTCGACTTGAGCAGCCTATTTACCCTGGCAACATAAATAGTTCACCTGCAGTCTCTTGTGTTCTTTGACATCACCGATTCAGCTGAGGCAATCCACCTTTATGCCAGCCGAATCTTTTAAACGGAGTCTCATCTCGAGCATTGGGAATGCTCGTTTCCAGATGCTATAGCCAGTACAAAGCCTAGGGCTGACACAGCCCCTGGAATGTGATTTAACACGGCTTATTTCAGCCGGCCCAGTGTAGACACACATGGTCAACAGAATTCCAATCAATTAGGCACAGTGGGGCTCAACATTCCAGTCTTTCGGGGTTGTTTTCTCACTCGAGCAGCAAGCAGGGGAGTCTTATCCTCTCAACCCCGCCAGAGCCAGAGACGCCAATACATCAAGAGGCCCCAGTCTCGGGAACACCTGTTTAGGGCTATATTTAATCCTTCCTGTGAAAACCAGACCTTTTATTTCATTTTTTTCTTTTTTGAGGCTGAAATGCTGTGACACTCTCCCACCTCTTTGATCTAATTGCTAATTGCTCTTCAAAGTCCGTCATAGCGGGCTGGGCAGAACTGGTGCGATGCTGCCCATTGAATGGGCTGTGAAATGAAAGGAGGCGTTCCATGCATTTGTAGATGTAAAAAGAAAAAAGCTGTCTTTACTTTTTTTCCCCCTCTTACCTCATCGTTTAAAATACTTTACAGTAAGCTCTGGTTTTTTATTAATTATGTAGCAGATGCTTAAAACGAAAGATATTATGCATAACATTACACATTAGGGAAACACACTATTGAATCACACTAGGTCACAGTAACCAATCAATAGTTAAGAGATCTCTTAGCTAGAGGCCTTTTGTCCCACCTACTCCATTACATCCACTTGTCTCTTCACATTATGCAGTAAAATATTGCATACTAATTGGAGAGTATTGGAAATGTCAATATTGTTTGGCTATTGGTTAATTGCCCGTTATCTCAACATGGATCACAAAGGAAAGGGGGTTGCTTTTAAATGTATTCCAGTACAATTACTAAATACTTACTAAGAAGGTAATCAGTAACCTAAATTAAATATGACAAAATATCGGACTGTTATAAAGTCATCACCTAGATGTATTTACTTGATGTCTAGATGTATTTACTATTTCTAGTCAGTACTGTTAAGAGAAAAGAATGGAGAAATGTTCACACAATGAAAGCATTTTTTTTTTCCTGTAGTTGGCAGCTTTATCAATGGTTTGGTTTGAGGAAATTTTTCTCTTAAAACTGGAATATTTTGAACATTCAAAGAATGCTTGGAAAACAACCTTTCCATACCTTAATAGAAAATAAAAGTATAATAGTCTATAGGTTTCTTTTCAAAGTGACATCGCCAACTAACTGTCCTGGTATGATTAATACAGCGTGCATGGATTGCTTTGAGAACATTTTCACCATTTCCGTTTTTTTGTACATTGACATTTTAATCATCATAGTTGAATAATTACTCTAACAAAATATGAATGTTTTCAAGCTAACATTTTGAGAATGTTTATCAAGCATAGTAAAGTGAACGTTCTAAATGTAAGTGTCTATTTTTGGCCATATACTGCATTAAAATTAATGTGTGTGGTGGTATGCAAGTCAAGACTGTTATGAGATAATGCTTTTGGCTAAATTGCATTTTTTCTTTCTTTTGAGACATTTGTTTATTTCCAAAATACACATTCCAGTTTTTCACACATTGTAAAAAATAAATTCTCTGACCCTAAAGCAATTGGTCCTATTTGAGGACAGCTATCCCACCCTGAGCGTACCGGCCTCTTAAACAAGCAAATGTTGTACACTCCCAGAATTAATGATATGAAAATACAAACACATGCAGACATTTGTGTGACAGGCCATTTGGCAGGACGAAGCCCATTTTGCATGTTTAAACAGGGCAACCCAGAGGGGACTATTGGTGGGATGGGAAAGTCGTTGACTTGGATCAGATTTCATGGATCCCTGTCTAAAGCACCAAGCGTGGCTACACAGACCCATCCAATCAAAGGGCTTCTTGCGATTATGTAGAATGGGGCATTGCTGGGAAAGCGTGATGCATGAGCTGTGGAGGGGGAGGGGAACACTTCTCCTAGATCCCATCATCCTCCAAAGTGTGGCAGGGGGGGTCAGCGACCCTCCTTGTCTATCACGAAGGAGATGAAGAATGAAGATTGAAAAGCAGCACTCTGCTGGCAGGCTTCCAGCTCTGGCCATAATGGGGTGAGGATATCTCTTGTGTGGGTCAGTGTGTGCATGTAAATCGTACTGGCATATATTGTACTGTGGATTCTGATAGACCTCTGATTTAAACTGAGAAAGAAATAACAGTAGAATACAGGAAGCAAAATTTAATTTGGATTTGATATACATATATACACAATAAACAGCCTTTATAATATTTAGACCATCTGTATAAATGAGAGTGTGATACTGTTTTGAACCAGTTCCCCATCAGCGTTTTTTTTTCAGCCAGCCATGTAAGTATGCTTATCTTTTTTTTTTTTTTTAACT
Organism: Pimephales promelas; assembly: GCF_016745375.1. The sequence continues at coordinate 104,227 of NW_024121188.1, forward strand.
ATTCATGGCCTCTAGAATATATTGATGCACGGACAGATGAACATACAATAAATCCAAAGAAAGAACTGAGGCTTTGCTTTAAAAAAAAATCAAACTTCATGCATTATGATTCTTTACACACTTGAAAGTTTCATAAAAGGAGCAACATTTTGAACAAAAAGCTGAGAAAATCGCATTTCTGTCAAAGGCTTTGTCCGGATCAGATTCAGAACTATGACCAAAACAAAAGATAAGAAGATCCATCACTAAAGTGCCGTTTCCGTTTACTAAATTGATTGTATTTTTGAATCAGCTAAGTGAATGATTCAGTGACTTTGTGAATTTTAAAAAATTCATTCAAAAGTATTCACGAGAATACTTTTTGTGCAAAAAAAAAACAAACAAAAATAACGAGTTTATTCGACTATTCCTTTACTTCCTTGTAGGCCAGAAACGAGACTTCCTTAGGTTTCCACGACGCATGCGCGAGAACTGAACTGAAGTAGTGTAAGGAGATCGCAATTCTCGCGCATGCGTCGTGGAAATCTAAGGAAGTCTCGTTTCTGGCCTACAAGGAAGAAAAGGAATAGTCGAATAAAGTCGTTATTTTTGTTTGTTTTTTCGCACAAAAAGTATTCTCGTCGCTTGATAAACATATAGTTGAGCCACGGTAGTCACTTGGGATATTTAAACATTTTCTTCATTGACTTTCTGGGCCGTCAAGAGGCAGTCCCTTAGGAGCCTATGTGGTAGTTATACAGCTCTCAAATTTAATCAAAAATATCTTCATTTGTGTTCCGAAGACGAACAAAGGTCTTACGGGGTTGGTACAGCATGGGGGTGAGTAATTAATGACTTAATTTTCATTTTTGGGTGAACTAACCCTTTAACCCTCCTCCACTTCAGGTGAAGGTGGGGGAGAAAAGTCCTCAACTTCAAATGACTACTCTGTTGCAAAGCTACTTGTCTTGCGTTACTCCAGTCACTCTCCATTTTAGAATTTGACAGCAGCTGTCACAGGTGCATGCCCCCCCCCCCCCCCCCTCCCTGCTCAGCCTTGGTTCATCCATTTTTATAGATATTGCCAGTGGGTGGAGTCAGGCTCTGACCAGGGTTTAGTTACCTTTTAAATTCCATCTCAACGTCCTGTGAAGGTCCTATTCAAATTCAAACTTATGATTCGATTCCATTCTTAAATTGTTTGTTTCTGTATTATAGTGCTTTTTGAGCAAAGCTGCTTTGAAAGTTTCAACCGCATCTTGCTCTATTAATAATGATACAGATTGAGGCCATGTTATTCGATCATACTGTCATTCATTTTTCATTAAACCTGGCTGACAGCTCACACAATATCTACCGCAACAGTGACCACGGCAGCCTGGCTTTAAAATGAAGCATTTATATTACAGCGCCCACTTTTCAGTTAGCTGCTGAGTAAGCTACATGAGGAAGGCTGGTAATTTCATGGCTGACGGATTCAGACTACTTGGTGTTTGCATACTTAGGTTTGGAGGCCACAAAAATAAGCCCAGATAAACAGTGACTGCTGCAACAGCTCCGGCGGGGATTAGCGAAGACGTCGTGACGACGGCACAGCACACTCCAGATGCGGAGGAAACCTCAGACAGCAATATGAATACATAATATGCATTCTGCCGTGTGAATTCACTGGACCACAATCATTTTCTGCTTAACAGGTCATAGCCTGCGCAGTTACGTAAAGCTCCACATACTCCGTGACAGAACTGTGATGGGACACGACTCGTCTATATGCAAACTGAAATCTCAACAGATGGCATTTCTGCGCTGACCTAGTTAAACAGGATCTGAGAGTGTGTGAGTTCCCATGCGGCTCCTCAATTAAAAACCATCCTCCGACTACTTTTCCTTCCAAAGCTACAACTTTTTATGCGTGTGTGTGTGTGAGTGAGCTTATGGAAAGACTGGAGAGTGAATTAGACAACTACATTTTAGTTATGAATGTAAATGACAAAACATATTTTGCTGTGAAAGAGTGTTTGAATGGGTGTAATCCTATGAGATATAATGATGCAAATGTATTACATCTTTTTTATGTAACAATAGCCTACAAACACTGTCTGCATTCTAAACAGCAAACACATTTAAGCTCTCTTACAGTTTTAAAATAGAATAAAAATACAACGTATTTAACGTGTCCTTTTGTAGCAGTACCAATTGTCAAGAGGAAGTCTCATCTAAAGAGTGAGCACAACGTCCAGCTCCCAGAGTGCTTTCTTCAAGTTGATTTATGTCACCCCGAGAGGAACTGGGCGTCATTTATCTTGAGAGTGTGAAGGAGATGAGAATGTGAAGATAGACAGAACCCCTGCCGAGTTGCGAGACAGGAGCATCAAATATATACTGACGTTCTTTCACATGTCTTCAGTGTCTCCAAACTTTATCTGCACCATGCAGTGCCATAAAGCCACAGACGAGAGCAATGTATTGGAAACAAAACAAAACAAGCAAGCCAAACGCAAACTACCGACATTGGCCTGAACTGGACCTCAAACTGTCCCTGGTATATAGTCAGTCGGGGTCTTGATTTCTCCTCTGCAACAATACGCATGGAGGAAAATTGTGTGACCTCAAAAATAGGGATGATTCTGTTTCATCTGCAGGCTGTGTATGAATTATAAATGGAGCCTCATCTGCTCCAGAGGAAAGATCCAAAGCTTGATAAAAATACCCTACTTGTCTCATGTTGCGTGCAGGAAAAAACAAAAGGGATGGCGTGTGCCACCGTGTCAGACCTTTCAGTCTGAATAATTGACTCTATAAGCAAAGCCTGGCAGATTGAGCCTCATCTGTGTGTTTATTTGCTGCCTTTTAAGGGGCAGAGGGTGGAGCAGAACCCATGGATATGTCCAATGTCGAAGTAATGTACGTAAAACAAATTTAAATAAAATAAAAAATAAAGTAATGGGCATGAGAAAAGTAAAGCCTTAAATTTAGAGTTACTATAATCAAATAATCAAATAATATCAAATAATAAAAGTGTTACTTTTCTCAATTTATATCATTTATCTTCTGACAAACAAGTGAAAACGTCTCTTTTCACAATGTTGGTAGAAACAGAAGTATATTCAAGGTGCGGAAGCACTGTAGGAGGTGTTGTAAGTGTGTGTGATGGGCAATACTAGACTAGTGTGTGTTAAGCTTATCAGTTACTTACAGACTGCAAAAACCACAAAGTTTGTTTTTGCTTCAGAAACCTCAAAATACTGCTGATAATCCAGTCAAGTCAGTGCAGTCTCATCCCAAGACGTCATACAACTGACGCTTTTGACCATACGTCAACATTAACATCCACCGTTTTAGGGTACCCTTAAACTTTGGTTAGATAACGTTATCTAATCCTAAACCTATCCCAGACCTAAACCTACCCCGTCACCTAACTGACGTTAAAGGTAAAGCGTCAGTTGTATGACGCCCCAGGATCGTCATCTAACTGACGTTAAAGGGTACCCTAAAACGGCGGGTGTTTAAGTATGGTCAAAAGCGTCAGTTATATGACGTCTTGGGATGAGACTGTGTTAGTCAAGTCAAGTATAAAGCGTTTTATACAATAGACATTGTTTCAAAGCAGCCTTACATGGATAAACAGGAAAATAATGATTCAATGACGCAAACAGAGTTCAATTCTGAGACAATAAACAGTCATTATTCAGTGATCAATGCAGTCATTATTCATAAATCAATTCAGTGTTGATTCAGGTCTGTTCAATAACTGTGAAAATTGTAATCAATTATGGAAGGAGTTCAATTCAACTACAAGCAGCTCTGAAAAAAACTCACAAAAAAAAACATGTGATGTCATCTTCCAGCTCAGTTCAGTTCCCCTCCATATTGTCAGTACAGCCAAGTCAAATTTGACCAAATAGGTCCCCAACTAAACAAGCCAAAAGGTGACAGTGGCAAGGAACCCAAACTCCATGGGTGAAAAACAAAACTGGCTCAGGTGATTTCATATAAGCCTAAAGTATGGATTTTTCAAATATATTTATTTATTTTAATAATATACCTAATATATTGTGATTATATACAGTATATATATACTGTATATATATATATATATATATATATATATATATCTCATCCAGGTGGATGCTGCACACTGGTGGTGGTTGAGGAGATTCCCCTCTCTAAAGCGCTTTGAGTGCCGAGAAAAGCGCTATATAAATGTAAAGAATTATTATTATAATTAATTATTATATTATTATATATATACACACTGAAATGATTTATATTTTTAATCGCTATTAATCACACTGTTTTGTGCTTTATTAATTTATTTCCGTTACTTGCATTAAATTAGTTTAACGCATAAAGGATTTTGAATTACTAGTGTTAACACATTAACATGCAGTTGCCTTAAAATAGTAGGTATCGCATACTCCACTCTTTCATATTTTACATTATGAAATAATTACCACATGTTTGGTTTTCATTGATGCAAAAAAAATTGAAAAAAAAAAAGCAGAAGCGATACTGTTTTGTTGCATTATCTTGGCCTTGTCTGAATGCTGGGACAACACAGTGAGGGCATTGAATTCTTTGTGTTGAGGAGATATAGCGAGGCTTTAGTTTAGCCTACAGCATGTTCTATTTCTGAGTCTGCATTCAATTAGCTGCAAAATAAACCAGGGTTAATGGAAAATAATTAAAGCCATATTTTTCTCAATCTCTCCATGATATCTCAGTGTTATTGCTGCCTTGGGTAACAACATAACCTCATATTTTTCACTCTTGGGAAAGTACAAAAACCCAATGCAGATGCAAGGCTTTATAAGAAAAAAACAATATTGAACGCATGTAGTTCTTCGTGATAGAATAGGCCAATTCTAATTCACATTTCTGCTATTATAAACTCTATGAAGCAAGCCATATTTCATGTAATCATGCCTCCATGTGCTGTTACGCAACTGTCATAAACATTTGTAAACAATTCATAAGGGATGACTATATTTACACACTGTAAACAGTGTAATGTGTGTGGGCTGATAGATTGATTGGCAACCATTACACACAGTCTAGGATGCAAAAAAAAAAAAAAAAAAAAAAATACAACCCCAAAAACCTGAGAAACTGGGTGAAGCCAAGACAAAGATTTTTTATGATGCTAAAAGTATTATATATATATATATATATATATATATATTATGTTTTTATTGGGCTGTTAATTTAAATTTTTTAAAAGTTAGTTTAATTAATTATCAAAATTAATACAAACATCTACTGGCCTCATAAAAAACATGAAATGGTAAATGTTTTTTTTTATGGCTGTTAAAAATTACATGAGATAAAAAAAGATCTATATATATACAACGTTTTATTTGGGCTGTCAATTAAACATGTTCATTTAGTGCAAATAATTTAAAAAATAACATTAAAAAAGTTGATGTAAAAGATGTTGAAGAAAAATCTGCCTTCCCGACTAACTATACTATAATAAGAACAAAAACATGTATCACTGTAAAAAAATATTTTCATGATTTGTGATCACAACATTTTTTCTTTTGTCAAATCAGCTTAAATAATTGATGTAGTTCAGATAACATAATATTTTGAGTTTCTGATTAAATCAATCTCCTTCTTCTGATGATTAAATCAAACATAAAATTTTAAGGCAACCAGATTACTTCATTTTTTAAGTTAAACCAACAATATATATATATTTTTTACAGTAATGTTTTACTAACGTTCCCATTATGTTTTTAAAATGTCATTAAAAATCTTTTTTTCAAAATCTTTTTTTTTCTTGATTTATGGGAATGTTACTTTTGAATATTCTCTGAACATTCTTAAACAAAAAATAACATTTTAATAACCTTAAACGTCCAATTAAACTTTTTCAGGAAATAATTCCATAAACAATGTATAAATAACACTTTTGTGCTTACATTTTGAGAACATTTTTAAAAACCACTCTCAACAAACATTTATTTAATGTTCTTGAGAAAATGTTGGTTCATAACTCTGAGAGGACCTTGCTAGAATGTTAGTCGAGGTTTCAGAACGCTCTCTGTTAGCTGGACAAGAGCCCAGTTTGACCAAACTATCTTAAAACCTCAGCATAACTTAGCATCAGAAATGCAAATACGATGCCTTAAAATGCCACCGAGGTAGGCAGCAGTTTTTATAAAAATGTTTAGCTACACAGAAGTATCAGACTCAGACAAAAGAACACACTGTTTACATTTGAAAAGAAAAATCACATCTAGGTCAGAGGGAAAAAAAAGTCCTTTCGATTAACCCTCCACCTTCACAATCAAGAGGGTGACACTGAACTGTGAAAGAATCTGGGGTTAAGACACAGTCACAGGCAGACATGTTGAGTGCACTCCCGGGGCAAATGAAGAGATGAGACAGGCGAGATGTTTTCCTGCTAAAAGCAGAGCACACAGGACCCCAGGGGGAGAGAAAATGGGGTACGTGTACGGCCCTCTTCCTCCATTTCCAACCCTCGGGTCACTGAATTTCCACTTTATTACATTCCAGCGCAGTACAGCGACGCATGTTCTTACAGTGTCCCCGCTTCAGTATTTCTGGCTGCTGTCTGATGGAAGAGATGAGTAGAGTGTTCCACAACCATGTTTTACTGCAGACATTTTTGTCTCGGATGGGCTGGAATGGAGAAAGAGTTCTTGGCAGACCAGCAATCAAACTATTTTTTCCAGGTTCGCTTGCCCACATTTTTCTCTTCCAGATTTTGAAAGGCTAAACAACTGAAATCAAGTACAGATATATACTTTTATTTTTTGGGACAAAAGCAATGACTTTAATTTAGCTGCATGTTAGTCGTGCAACGTAAAACTTTCCCTTTGTTTAAAAAACCAATTGGCATTTCTTCTTTTCGACATCAGCAAGAAGTTGTTGTTTTTTTTTTTTGTCAGAGATGGGTGGAACTAAGAAAGATGTGCCAAGTTTCCTGTGGCCTGATGCAAGATTAAATAAGAAAAAAGGAAAACGTAGGAGTGCCGCAAGATAGCACAGAGAAAACGTTTACTTTTCATATATAGAACAAGGGTGGAGGGTTAAAGTCCTGAAAAACCATACAGCTGATACCGCTACAAAGAACCTCTGGATTTTTTTCCACCGAATCTGATTTCAGCATTTTACAGTTTTTCTTCAACAGCTTTGGCACATTTTTTTTAAACAGTTTTAACATTTTCTAAACTGTAAGGGTAAATGTCACAACTGTTTGCTGGGACATCAGGACTCGCGCACGTCTGAAAAACTCACTCAAACTATTGAATTCAAACCTAGTTAATGTGTCAGTAAATTGGCCAACGCCACCAAAGAAAAAGTGTTTTTGTCATCATATGAGCCACACTGGTCAAAATGTTTAGATATATTGGAAATGATATGGAAATATTTGTCACTTCACGTGTTTTCTACTTTTTAGTTGACATTTTCCTCTACACTATACAATAATGGCGATGCGGGTAAGGTTCGGGCCGGTTCAGTGGTACGGGTAGTTTTATGGGTGGTTTAAAGGGATAGTTCACATTGAAATAAATTTTTGGTATGTTTTAGGTCAGACTGTTCTCGTCTATCAGTCATAAAATGCAGGTCTATGGTCACCACCTCAAAGAGCTTGCACAGAGAAGTCCAAATTAAACATGATTTATGACTCGTAAATGTAAGTATTGATAGTCAAAGACACAAAACGAGCGGTTTGTGTGAGAAAACGAACAGTATTTGTATCATTTTTACCTCTTGTAACCACAACCACGTCCGAGTGATATGAGGGCGTGGGCGCTTCGGTCTGTGCTAGCACCGGAAGTGCTCTCTCGTGCGGTTGCGAAAACCATATCAACGTTGTCTTTTGATATATCCATTGCAATTTCCTGTATATCTAAATATGTTTAGATCTTCACAGTGAAAGGTAACACTTCCAAAATCTCTGTGTAAAACAATGAGTTACGTACACGCGCAAGATATCCGGCGCTTTCAGGCGCTTGCGTAGACCAAAGCTCCCGCATCCTCAGATTTCTGTGGTTACAAGAGGTAAAAACGATATAAATACTGTTCGTTTTTTTCACACAAACCCCTTGTTTCGTGTCTTAGGCCATCAATGTGTACTTACATTTACGAGTCATTCAATCATGTTTAATTTGGACTTCTCTGTGCATGCTCTTTGAGGTGGTGACCATAGACCTGCATTATATGACTGACAGACAAGAGCAGTTTGACCGAAAAATATCAAAATTGAAACTACTGCGGAAACAAAGACACCTACATCTTTGGATGCCCTTGAGGTAAGCTAAAACATATCAAAAAATATATTTCAAAGTGAACTATCCCTTTAAAGGGGTAAGGGAAGGGTCAACAGATTTCATTACAGCTGAAATGACATACAGGTCAGACATTACAAACATTCAGGTATTTATGGAATATACATGCATGCCAGATTGTAATAACTGAGTGGATCATTTTGCCTTGTGAAGGCTCACACGATTTTTAGAAGCTGTGACAATTTCACTGAGAACCAACTCATCAGTTTTGATCAAAAAGCCATTTGCATTTATTTATTGTGAAAATTATAGACAATTGTTCTTTTTTTCCACACGTGCCACAAGAAACAAGAAACTAACTGTTCAGAGATTTTGAACATTGTTTCAAGAAACTAAAATTTCATTTGAGAACTGAGACAAAGCGATTGAGAAAAACTGTAAGACAAAACCAGAGAAGCAGTGGCAGGATGGTAAAAATAGATTACAACAAACAAATGAAAGGAAATTAAGAAGCAGAGAGAACTTTTACGTGATTTAGGATTCATAGAACTTCAAAGAGATTTATATTTAATCACAAAGATAGGAATTCAACACATGGCAGCTTTTTAGATTGTTATGCCTGGCTTTGAGCTGGAATGTAGGTCAAATGCTACAAACGTGTAGGTGTTTTAGAACATAAAATTAACATGCTTATTATCTCGGCATTATGCTGCGTTCAATACAGCTTGGGATATTCAAGATGAACAACAACAAAATCCTTGCTAAAATTCATGCAACGCTGCCTTAGAATTTGGTCACACAGAAGTGTCTTGTATAAGGCAGTAATCTTTCAATATATGGGACAGATTTTGGACACACCAATGTTGGCTTAAAATTTCATCTAGGTATGCAAAAGTGCAACTCGTCATCTAGCAAATGACCAGCTTGGACCACTTAATGCCCAACCAGAAAACAACAAAAAATGTTTTAGAAACTAAAGCTTAAGCATGTTGTTTATCCTCCCCAATTATGCTCTTTTTTCACAACTGAACCCCTATAGTTCCACTAATGGATGCCATTTTCTTCTTATAGATACACATCAGCATCAGATAATGGAATATGAGCCCCACCTAAAAATAAGAACCAATGATCAATCAATAAATTAAAAATGTGTAAAGTTTTGGTACCAATATGTACCTTTAAAGTATTAACACAGACATTTTAGGTACAAAGGTGTACCTTTTGAAAGGTTACACACCTTTTTTCTGAGAATGTACCCAACCCAATCTCACGGCCAAATCGTACGAATTCGACGAATGATTAAAAAGTGGCTAATTCGTTACAATTCAGACGACCTCACTCGTATGAATTAGTACGATTTTGCTAAACCTACCCCTTACCCCGCCCCTAAACCTACCCATCACACGGGTTTAGACAAATCATACGAATTCGTACGAGTGAGGTTGTACGAATTAGTACGAATTAGACACGTTTTAATCATTCGTCGAATTCCTACGAATTGGTCGTGAGATAGCGTAGAATGCACCATATTTTTAAATGTATATGAATTAAAAAAATATAAATTGATAAATCACTTCTCAAAATGACAAATAAATAACACAAAACTGTTTAATAAATAAATTAAACCTAAAAAATGTCAAATAAATAGATGTATTTTAAGCTGTTTATATCTATTGTTTTAAATGTTAGTAAATGTAGTATAAACAAAAGATATTATATTAATAACTAATTAAAATAGCATTTTCTTTTCCCCCCACATCATTGTATTATTTATTAATAAATGTTTGAAATGTGTTTATTTCTTTGTCAGTTTGGAAAATAATTAAATTGATGTGTTCTTTTAAATGGGATGTGATGCTACTCCATGCTGTATGTGTAATATTTTGTATTAATTGTGGCAAGTTCTGTATGGCCGTTTGTGTCTCTCAGTATTACCATTTCAATGATTAGCAAGGTGGCCTTAGAGAATTGCTGGTGAACTTGAATGAAACAGCGGTGTATTACTACTCCATAGGTGTCTTCTTCTCTTTCTCCTCGAAACATATACCTATAGCATCTAATGGATCTTTATTACTGTCTTTAGAAACATTACACTGGTCTACTGCTATTGTGAGATACATAAATTGACTGTAATGGAGAGAGACCTCTGGGGAGAGCGTTGTGGTTAGATGCTCTTAGCAGGTCAATTTTTCATTATTGCAAGGAGAGAGGACTGGATGAGAAGCAGAGCGAGGGAATGAGGTGGGATCTGTGTCTCATAAGGGGTATGGAGAAAAGCTGAGGAAACCTGATGTGGGTTTTCCAGTCATTGAGTCTCTGATGTCTCCCTAAATTCAATACTAAACACTCACACACAGAGAGAGAAACACACACACACAGAAGAGTAGTGCACTGTTTTTAATTAATATATTGCTGATAATGGTGTAGGTCTGGTGTGGGGAGGTTGAAAGGTACTAGACATCTGCTCCACTTTAACTTTAAAATGTCAGACATCCAAGCTGGCAGCTGTTTTTTTTTTTTAAATATATAAAGAAGAACAACAGCATAAGAAAAAACAAGGGGAAAGATCCTGATCGTGTGTTTAAGTGCTAATTCACTGCAGCACAGAGACGGCCTCATCAGGAACTTCTCAGCCAGCTTTTCCAGTTGTTTTGACTTGATGCGAAATCAGGAAACCTCAATCAAAAGCACATTATATTCTAAATTAAGTCTTTCCAGCCCGTTCTCATCCTTTATTGTCACATAGAACGTTATATGACAAAACGGCGCTATATACGCACATGGCACCCGTTATCTTTAATATATATCGCGAACCCAAGTCGTCACAAATTCTTCGGCGTAATATGAGACTACCCTACCCTACCCTACCCCACACCTAAACCTACCCATCACAGCGCGTGTTATATTAACGATAACGGGTGCCATGTGTGTAGTACAGCGCCGTTTTGTCATATAGCGTTCTATATGACGCTCAAGGATGAGAATGCGTTGGTCTTTCCCAACAGCATAAAATGGTCTTTTACCAATGGTACAAGATCTGTTGCCATTAGATTGCATCAGTGGAGGAGAAGCTACCAGGAGGAAGCAAATATGGAAATATATGTGATTTAAGTGGTATATCTGTTCCTGGACCAATATCTACCATAAATTCTTAACCCAGACGCCATCCAAGTTAATGAAAATGTTCGAACAAAGCAAGTCCGAAAAGGAGACATTATGACGATAATGGACTCTATGTCTTCAGCCAGTGTATTTCCATAAGCTTCCAGTTTAGAGTTCTCCAATGGACCCTTTTCACACTTCAGAAGTCATCACAGTTGGGTGGGTGAACAGAAACTAACAAATATAGTTTTACATTCGTATTTGCCCCAAAAGAAAGAAAGAAAAAAAATCCACATTAGCAAACTCTATTCGTTGATCATAACAAATTGTATTATATTAGAATATTAGAATTTATATTATACTATAACATAAACAGTTCCAGAGAAAATACATTTAGCGTAAAAAAGTGGATTGTATTAATATTGCTTTGTCCTGTCACAAGATTTAGTTTTGTGCTTAATTTTCTCATTTTCCACACACTCAACTGCACTGGAAGCTGTGGTGGCCACTACAAGTCTAAATGTGGAAATGATCATGCATATAGTGCATTAAGTGCATTAAGAGATTTTAATGAAAACATACTGTTTATAGGAAATATCACACCCCCATTAATATTCAGAACATTGGCTAGATCCCAATGATTTGCAAGAGTGATATTTTATATAGCAGCTCAATACACAAAAAGTTAGTGAATGAGCAACTTACATTTTAGACACAATATGATCAGTCCTTTGTTTCCTTTCTGAATGAATCAGTGTTTTGAACAAATCACTTGAACGAGTGATTCAATGATTCATTCAACAAGACTCATTTCTTTCTGGAATGAATTGGTCTTTTGAACGGATTGCTTGAGTCAATGATTTACTCATCAAGACTTTTTTTTTCTTTCCTAAATGAATCCTTGTTTTGAATGAATTGCTTGAGTGACTGATTTAGTGAATGGTTTAAAAGCACTTGAATGAATGATTGGCTAATCATTGGACAGGCCTACAAGCAGACAATCCTTGATCATCCTTGACGATGGATATTTTATAGAAACACTAGCCAAGGTATGACAGGAAAAAATGGATTCTGTGTCAAATATTTTAATGTATTAAACATAAAATGGGGTTGGGCTGGGGGGTCCTTCAGAGTACCGCCAACAAGATAGAAGTGCAAGAAAAAGTGAGGGTCCGCTAAATATTCAATTCTAGAAGTGCCGAAATCAGTGCGTACCGGCCCAATTTGAGCACTGTGTAAATTGTGTTTTCCTCCATCCAGCAGGGTTCTGACTCAGTGAACAAAGCTAGAATGATGACCACAGGCAAGGCCAAATAAAACCTCTGTCCCAGCGGCCCAAAGCAGCTGTGACACACTCCGTCCTGAACACCCAGCATACTAATGCACACAAGTGCTAAAAGGCCCAAATGGACTGGTTAGGGATGTTGGGACGCATACGGCTCACAGCAGGTAGCATGACACATCGCACCAATCATTTCGCTGAATCAGTGTGAGTGTCCCACGGCTCTCTCCGAGCTGTCATCGCTCTCCCCAAATGAGTGCTTTTTGTTTATGAAATGTGAAGTTATCTGAATTCTGGAAAGTGGAACAGAGTGTGGCTTTAACAGATAATGCCTGCTTCCTAAAAGACAGAAGCTCATTAGAGGAACGATGACAAGCCGACTGATGCTGCAGTGGGACAGTGACTCTAATTTCAGCGGTTGTCTTCCTACTCTAATCCATCCCGATGCTTTTGACAGAAAATATATGTGGTACGGCACAGAGCTAAAGGTCTGGAATTGAAAGCGCCGGGATTCTAGAAAGAGAAAGTGTGTACTAAGCACACATCTCAGCGGTATACTCTAACTATAGTGATTAGTGGGAAAAATCCCTCATGACATGAGTCTGATAAAGCCTCTCATGGAGGATGAGGAAAACCGGTCATGCTGTCAGTTGAGCAGTTTGAGAACTGTTAGACTAGCGGCTGTAATCAACTCTACTATTTTGTCTGGGCTTAAAAAGTGATGCAGAAATATGGAGCATTTTATCATTGACATGGGATAAACTCAAATAATGTGATACAGATTAAATTGCACTGGGTGCCGAGGCCCAATTTGAGATTCGACTGAGATTTTTCTTCCCATTTGTGTTCAGCAGCTTAAGGTTTCAAGCCTGATCTCTGCCCTGACAAATGGAAATGTATGGGAAAAAGTTGATGTCACTAGAATCTAGATTCATCACAAGGATAGTTTTTAATCAATTAATTTGTGAAATGCGCAGCCTGGTCTCCACATGTGTAGAATCCACATGTCCCAGATGTGGCCCGGATCTGGGTCGACACTATGTTGCTGTCTGGGATTATTATTCACAGTAAATGCTGAAAAGTAAAGTACAGATCGACTGACGACATCTAAAATGTAAAAAAAAAAAAAGTATTTGCACAGTTATGGCCATATAAAAATCTTTCTGAATTATTTGTATTATAATATTTTTTTTTATAGTTATATATTACTGTTGTATATTTATATTGGTCATGAGGTCCTGTGTTTTCTGATTCTCAGCCAATTATGATTAAGGGTGAGTGTCTCAGTTATCTGTCTTCAGGACATGACTAAAGTCACATCATCGTTTATTCCCGGTCCTGTCTATTGGAGTTTAGTTGAAAATGTAGTGGACTAAAATGACGATTATTTAAGAACAAACAATCATGATGTAAAAAGGGCTAAGCCATGATTTTACACACTTGTGATCAAATAATGCTAAAAACAATACCCAAAGATTTACATTATTATTTAGTTCGCTCAATATTGCAAAGTTCTAACAGCTTACAACTGTATTGGATCTCCATGCTGTGTTTATTTCATTCATTATTATGACACTGACATTTATACAATCATATGACATCAAATGTCAAAATGATGATGTAGGCTAAAAAAAAAAAAAAAAAAGACAAATCACGACTATTTCTTAAAGCAGAATTATTTTACTTTTGGAATTTTGCTCTCGCGTTCCCCCTACAAACAGTATTGTCTTCTACTACTGTCGTAAAATCTGTCATGGTTACACTAGGGAATACACTTGTGCATTTGTTGACAAGCGATACCCCCGAACTCTGCAGAAGGAAGGAGTTCTCACATCTTGGGCAGACTCCAGTGTTGCGTGCGAAATGTCTTCATCCCAGGTACATTGGCATATATTTCAGCATGTCATATAAATATAGTTTCATGGGCTTTATTTTTTTCAAACGTCAAAAGATCGCATAGCTCACATTTACAAGCCAGCGTCTTTATGGCTACTGTTTTTCATAATGGATATGCTAATTCAATTCAAAGTTTGTTGGTAGATAATAGCCATGTCGGCAAATAATATCAAGCCACCATAGATGAATCTGCAAATTTGAAAAATCGATTTGCATTATAGCCTGAGGCAAGACTCTTTCACCAGAAAAATAAATAACAAACATGACTATCAGCTGCCCTGCAGACATAGGATAGTTATCCTGACCGATTATTTTGTCCGTCTAATCATGTAATATTTACTTGCAAGAATGTAGCCCCTACCAAACTCAGTAATCAGTTCACGTCTCGAGCTGGCTCTACGGGGATGCTTGAGTGTGTTAAGCGCCCTCAAAAGAAAGCAATGCAGTCTAGCCTACATTGGATACGGACACAACACATTGCAAAACAGTAAACTGTTTGTGACGCACTTCACATTTGGTTTTACTTGCTGCTTCAACCATGACAACATACAGAGGTAAAGAAACAAACAAACAAAACAAAATCCCCACTCTCGCGTCGGAATTTGAGGAAGTGGGGGAAGTGATGTACACCGTAAAGCAGTCAAATTTTGTAGTTCTTTTTGTGCTTAGGTTCCTACCCACTCCCCGAAGTTAGAGTGCCAGTAAAAGCGATACAGACACTGTCAGGCTACGGCAGACCTGGCATTCAACCTATTGGAAGTCGATACACCATCTCAAGGGTTTTGGAAAAATATTATAAAGGTTGAAAAAGCTACATAGTGCTGCTTTAATGTGTTTTGATTTAGAATTTTTCATGTAGGCTAAATAATTAAAGCTTTTTTATAGCATAATTTCACATTTTGTCAATTTCATCTCACAATTGAAACAATAATGATTTACCAAAGCATGATTTTTTTTCTGTGTCATGGAAATTGACTTCCATACCATCACAGAAAACACCTAAAATCACTTTAACCACTTAAAACCATGTAAATAAAGTTTACAATTTACAGAAAACTGGTCTAAGTTATTCCCTACAAAATGGGTAGTCTTTCCTTCAGAGCATTCTGGAAGAAAACGCAATATTTTGGTCCAGCTCTTTAATGTGGTTCCATCTCCTGGGTTCAACAGGAAAACAAGAGTATTGAATCAGCTATTGTCTGTTTCCTGAGACCAAATCACAGTGTGTAAAGTTCTTTGTAATTATATATTAATCACAAGGTGAGAGTTTAACCAAGTGATAACCCATTGATTACACATTTGTTTCCATAACATCATTCATTGATGTAATTACAAGAGATGCTTTGTGCAGGTTGTGCTCCCTGTGCAGTTTCAAAAGAATCATAATCACAGATAAACATTTTGATAAATATGCACAATAGAGAGACACTTCAGCATAGACATTTGAATAAATTTACTCCTAGGGTCCAAAATGCAAGCTAAAATAAAATAAATAAATACAACTTTTTGTATGTAAATTCATTTTAGACCTAACTTCTTTTCAACATTTACAAAATGCTACCTTATCAATCATAATCATATGCAAGATAAAAAAAATGATACTCTGTTGGTGGGTGTTGCATATTTGACCTTGTTTACACCACCAACATTGTGATTTTTCTGGAAAAAGTTAAGAGCCTCATTGACAGAATATTAAATGTGTGTGAATCTCTTTAGGTGGTCCAAAAGGAAAGAGTGAGAAAAGGAAGAAAACTGGCTTAGAAATATGTATCATTTGCATTCATCTGATGATTTATCTCAAGAGCTTTCAATATTCCGCAATCACACATAAGTATTTACAAAGTGACTAAATCCAACATCACTTATTTCAGTGTTGCAATTAAAGGATCAACGTTATCTAAACATTTATCCATATTGCCATAGATGATTTACCCCTCCTCTATGCAGTCTGTGCGTCTTTTAGCTGGAACCAGTGACGACTGGATCTTTTCAAAAGAGAGGAAGTTATCTCACTTACATGTTTTTTTGGCTGTCTGCAGTGTTGCTCACAAAGCAGCTAAACCACTATAAACACCTAGTAAACATCTTTGAAACAGAACATTCATAAACGAATAAACTGACATTTATTTTTTTCAATTATCTGAATCTGACCACTGTCCCCTTAATCTGGTATACTTCTATGGCAGTTTTTTCCCCTTAGTGTAAGATCATAGTGTAAGAACAAATGTGCAACAATGCAAAAGAAATAAATTAAATTAAAATAATAATATACAGATTTTTTTTTGGTGTTATCGGTGTTGAAAACCGTTAAAAATATCAAAGTTTATAGGAAGAGGCTGTTTCGTGTAATTTGCATGAAAGACTTTTCACTGAAAAAACAGGTAACACTTTAGAATACGGTTCCTTCGTTAATGAATAACTACACAAGAACTAATGAGTAACACAATATTAACAATCTAGTAACTATTATTAACTAACAAGAAACTCTGATTAATGAACTAGTAAGTAATAGCGCACAGACGAAAGTAGTAGTTCACTATTAAGTAATCAATAACTACTATTTTTTTAATACTTCCCAGAGAACTACTGAAAAAGTTTATTAACAATCTAGTAACTACTATTAACTAAAAGAAGCTCTTATTAACGAATTAGTAAGTAATAGCTCACAGATGAAAGTGTTACTAGATACTTCTGTGGGAATTACTAATTATTTGGATTCGTATTATAAAGTGAAGATCATTGGAACTAACTAGTAATTACTCAAGTGTTACAAAAGACATTTTCTAAAAGTTACTAAAGTTCACCAAAAATCTCAAACGTTTGCACAAATCATGACTAGATCATGTAGTAGCACTTGAGTCATTACTAGTTCCAATGATCTTCACTTTATAATACGGATCCAAATAATTAGTAATTCCCACAGAAGTATCTAGTAACACTTTCATCTGTAAGCTATTACTTACTAATTCGTTAATAAGAGTTTCTTTTAGTAGTTTGAAAATAAAAAAAACAATTTACAATTTTTTTTTTGAAAAAACATACTCCATTAACCTGTTTTATTTACAACTTTGAAAAAAAAGTAAGTACAATTTATTGATTTTAGTCTGATCAGTGTTGTTTGTTTTAAGATGAGATTTTGTGGTGTTATTGTCACAAAAAAAAGAAAAAGACGATTTAAAATGTATTTTTGTTTTCCAAGCAAATAGCTCTTATAATACTTGTCACGATTCCCATCTTTGTTCATGAACTTTTATTGTGATGTTATTTAGTCTTATATTGCCTGTGTTCAGATCCTATTTCCTTGGTTGCCATAGTTACTCATTAGCCCCTTTCACACAGAGATTCCAGAAAAAAACACGGATAATGTGACCTGGCATTTGTCCCGGGATTGTTTGATTTCGGTTCATTCACACTGTGAGTCACATCTGTGAGTGCGTTCACACACAACCCGTAAATATCCCGGAAAGGCACATGACGTCGGGATGGGACGTGTAACGTACGCGTCGAAAACATGTACACGCGCATACCGTTCCACAAAGCTGGTGAACGATCTCGGCTTCAGTGCGGATAGAGAGGAGTTCCTGGTCTCTGCTTCGTTCCAGTTTGCAGACATTTGTTCGTCCTTTCTTTGTTGACGACGAACACGAACATCATCACTCTGACACACCCCTTACGGCATTGGTCCTAGATTTTGTTCAAACAGCGCGCGTTCCGGGACTGATTCCGGCAATGTTACTAGGTCCCCAACCTGGCATCGATGCCGGTCTCAATCCTGGGTCGTGTTTGCGTTCACACAGAAGGCGTTCTGGCAATTTCCCTGGATCAACGTGCTGTGTGAAAGGGGCTATTGTTTCATTGATTGGTGTCACCTGTTCCTCATCATTCTTTGTATTTATACCCTCAGTTATCTTCTGTCATTTGTCTTGTGTTAACATTTGTGCTGGTGTCTCTTTGCATTGTTCCTGATGTTTATTAAAAGTGATTAGTGTTCTTCTGCATCAAGCATCTTTGTTGGATTGACAATGAAGCATTTGTATTCTCAAATTATTGCTTCAATATAATCAATGAACGGCTTTCATTCATGTGTACACTCATGTAGATTAATCAAGATTATTAACTAGCAATACTGCAAATCCTTTTTATTTGCTAAAATGCAGCTGTCATGTAAGATTTATTGATATAAATATTTTTGAATTGAAATTATACGGGGAGTGCTATGTCTCATGTAGTCAGAAAGTGGAACAAAACTATCAATAATAACAGCGATATCTTTGCATCAAATGGCTTCGGAAAATGTCTTTGAGCCCTAACAGTCAGCAGCGGTTCAGAGGAAGTGCTTTCTTGCTAAAAATATGCACAGCCTTTAGAGGGGTGTTCTGCTCTGGCATCTCAAAGATAAATCCAGCATGGGGCTTAACGTCTCTGGGCTCACCACGCTGTCTTTGATCTTCCCTTGCAATTATCTCCGCCCTCATCTGTGCCACTTTCAAATGCCTAATCAACAAATCCATTTGACTCGCCATTTTGATTTCGGCAAGGTGACAGCTCCTCTCCAGGTCTTCTCGGGGCGCTGCGGAGATCGGGTTTTGTGCGAGTCCCGAGAGCCTCAGATGTTGTATACAGACACATGAAAAGCACAGGATTCTTTTTGAACTTGAAAGTTTTTACGCCACAGGAACTCTGATGCTGCACAAGGATTTCGGAGAAAGGACTAAACACAGGGCACTTGTATATTAAAGAGAGTTCACATGCCCATTTTGCACATATCTTTACTGTAGGAATGAAATTATTATTTACAATAAATAAATAACACACTCTGTGGCGACACTTTTGGGTTCTTCAGGCATTTTATAGATATTTTTGATTCACTTTTCATTTAATTTGAGCTAGAAGTGACCTAAATCATTTGGACTTACTATAATTTACATCATTTCCCTGCAGATCAGGATAAACTGACGCAAATTATGATCACAGATGGCTGATTTTAACTAAAGGCTAACCACAGTACCAGTATGAGTAGCACCACATGCTCTTTTTTTAATAATTCTTTGTATTTCTTTTGTTTAAATGTTCTTGTTTGGTATTTTAGCAGAAGATCACTTTTCCAAATACTTTTTTTATTTGTATTTCTTTTCAATGTAATAAGTAAAGTGTAGAGCATCTTTGGGATGTGGTGGAACAGGAGCTTCATGCCCTGGATGTGCATCCCACAAATCTCCATCAACTGCAAGATACTATCCGATCAATATGGGCCAACATTTCTAAAGAAGGCTTTCAGCACCTTGTTGAATCAATGCCATGTAGAATTAAGGCAGTTCTGAAGGCGAAAGGGGGTCAAACACAGTATTAGTATGGTGTTCACAATAATCCTTTAGGTGAGTGTATATTATAATATATAATTATACTACATTATAACTTAATTAATTAATCACATCTAACATATAAGTTATTTATATAATATGTGTATATACTTTACGCACACACACACACACACACACACATACAGTAATATATATATATATATATATATATACATACTGTATATATACTGTATGTATATATATATACACACACACACACACACACATATTTTACATAAACTAAAACTTATGTGTTTAATCACAATTACCAGATTTGACAGCACATATATTATATTATATTATATTATATTATATTATATTATATTATATTAAAAACACATTAAATATGTATTATTTGAGACTTTCAGGAGCAAGTTAACTAGACATCTGTTGCTTCTGGTTATAATTTCATATTTGATTGCTAGAGGAGGGGAGGTATCGTGTTCCTCTTCTTCTCCCGATGGCCTCCTGGCTTTCAGTGTAGCTCTTACCATTTTCAAATCATCAAAGGCAATTGATGTGTGATGTTTGTGCTGCTTTGACAAGCCTGAGTTCCTGAAAGAGCTTTGAGCTTCACTGGCTGAAATCCTAAAGACTGTTTCATAGGGGTGGAGTGGAAGAGGTAGCCTGGTAATACCAAATTCTGCTACTTCGCTTTGCTTCGTAGACTGAGTCTGGAATGGCATAATAGGGCTTGGGCGTTGTGACGTCATTACTTGGCGTGGCCGCCATGTTGACAGCTTCGCGAATGTAAACATACAGCAAGCATAGATACAGTCGGTTGGTCTGGGAACGCCCCCGGGAACGCCCCGTCGCATGGTGTGAATTTAGCCCGTGGGGGAAAACATTGCCTTGGCGCTCATTGAAATACATGAGACAATCATGCCGAAGAGTTGCGGTGTCGTTTTCTGTACCACCAATAAACAAACAAATTATAAATTGAACTTCTACAGCCTTTCTTACATACATACAGAACCGGATAGGAGGACAAAATGGCAAAATTAATCATATCTTATTAGATTACTGTGTGAGTAGAGGTCCGTGATATAGTAGTAGATGTTTAACTCGTATTAGGCAGTGGGCCAGATTTGTCTGACGTTACATCCCTTACGAAAAAGAACTATAGTAATCCTATGGCTATTAGTATTCTATAGTAGTGTATAATACTTCTGTGATGTTCTTTAATACCTATACTTCTAGGCTATGTCCCAAAATACTATAGTATTCCTATAGGATAACGTTACTATAATATTTTGTCCTAAAATACTACAAGATTCCTTTAGTTGTTTTTCATAAGGGATGTTATTAGCGTTATCAGCTGAAGGTTATCAGACTGCAGTCTGTGAGAATTCGGATAACTGTCAGCAAAGTCCCTCTGCAACTTCGTAGCGACTACTAATGATCACCGTTTTACAAAAGGATTAATAGTTTGGAGTGAAGCATACGTACAATTGGTAAGTGACATGGTTTTATGGACTTATAGTAACTTATACGCAAGTTGATTGAGTTACTTACAGGCCTGTGTTGCCGGTAGCTTCCGCAATGTCTTACCTGAAGATTCAATCAGATATAATAGTCTGGAAACGACACCTCCGGCCATTTGGTTGGGTCATTGACCCAGTTTTTAATTAAATAAGGGCAATCATAACCTATTACAGTTAATTTTGCAATGTACCGTTGCCGGTCGGCAGGCATAAATGACTCGCAATATGACATTTTTGTCATTCAAATACATAGGATGGTCGCGCTGCTTTCCCCCACACCGACCACGCCCCCCAACTATGACGCGTTGCCGACTGTATCTATACAGTAAACATACAAGTCGAATGAGTAGAAGCAGCAGAGTTGGGAGACAGAAAATTAAAAAAGATGTTAAAATACGATACCATCGAGCGAAATACCGGAGTGAACATGGCTGACAGAGTTTTGCTGCCTCATGATCCTCCATGAGTGGAACCAAGGGGGACACAATTACAACTATCGCCTTGTCGGCCTTTAGCCTCCTCAGTTTCTCGCTGACGATCGGTAATAGTTGATAAATTTAACTTTTCCAAAAAACGATAGGACCACAACATCACTTCCATTCAAAATGTTAAACAAACACTCTTCTTGTTTGGACTTCAGTTTGCAAATGCCGGGAATATTCTCCACAACACAGTTAACTGCATCCCGTGTCTCCATATCCGCGGTCGTTTCGGAAAATTGAGAGACCCAAATTTGAATTGCATATACAATTTGTATCTATTTGGATCTATTTGGAAGCTAAAGATCTTGATGCATATTTGTTAGTCATAAATAAATTAAACGGGTGGCATAATTTCTGTAACTGAATGTGTTTTAAATACATAATAACCAGGTTCAAATATTTATCACCAGATAGTCCAATTTGTTTCAGTCTCATACATTTTAATTAATTTTATATTGCTTGTTCCACGTCTAACCATATTTAACCATGTTGATAGTTTTTTACATAATAAATGTAATTGTTTTCAAAATTAACAGATTAATGCTGATTATAAGCAATTCGAATACATGGATTTTAAAATGATTTAAATAAAATCAAATTAGATACATATAATAAGCTTTTTTAAATGCAAAAATCTTTCTCGTTTCTTACTGGTTTCATTAACGTATGACTGAGTATGACTGACAAATATAATATAATTACATTTTTCATTTATTTTAAAACTGTGCAATCCAAAAATATGGAAGTTGTATGCAATTCAAAAACATAAATCTTAAATTTACTATTTTTGAGTGATTTATAATGGCCCTATTTTAACTATCTAAGAGCATGGTCTAAAGCGCACAGCGCAAGTGCATTTAGGGCCTATCCGAATCCACTTTTGATAGTTTAACGACTGGAATAATGATCTAAAAGGGTTGTCCCTATTCTCTTAATGAGTAATGGGTGTGTTTTTGGAATAATGTCCAATAAACCAATCAGGGTCATCTTCCATTGGATCTCCGCAGTGGATAAGACACATGCCTTGGGTGTGAGAAACCCGGGTTCGAATCCACTGCGAGACACCAATGTGTCCTTGATCAAGACACTTAACCCCTAGTTGCTCCAGAGGTGTGCGACCTCTGACATATATAGCAATTGTAAGTCGCTTTGGATAAAAGTGTCAGCTAAATGCATAAATGTAAATGGAAAAACTGAACGCTTCTCCAGAGAGCAAACGGATCAGTTTGTGCGCAAGGTTAAAGCACTCAAGCAAATCATCTATGGGACAGGCCGGATTCCACCATATCTTTAATAATAATCTTTTACATTGTAATCCTTTTATTTTTAATATTTGGCATGTTGCGGCAGCGGGTGTATGATGATAGGGCCCAATATGTTTGTAATAGTGCCATGCTAATTACTAGGCAAATACAAATTTATTTTGTGAATAACACTAACAATGTAGTTTTGACTGGTTTAACTGGATGTTGGGTGGTCAGTGAATAAGACACAGGCATGAAATATCACTCGTAAAAGTAGTGCAACTGTTTGGTGAAATTAATGTGTATAAATGTGTGTTTGTTTCAATTTTGTACAAAGCTTGTTGGATTATGATCATGGAAGGTTAAAGCCAAACTTCTGAAAATGTGTGTGTGTGTGTGTGCGTCGAAGCACAAGGCATCGTGTTCTCTGCCTGTGCAGGCATGTTGTGAGGTACTTGGCACCAACATATGCCAAGTTCATGGGTTTGAAACACACACACACCCGCAGGCACATGCTTGCACACAAAAGCTAAAGGCTGTGTAAATGGGTTCACACCATTGGTTGTAAATATATAATTAATATTTCTAATTCTGTCTCATGATAAGAATGCTAGAGATCGCAGCTTGTTTGTTTTTATCTTTGTCAGCTTCCTCACACACTGTGGCTTATTTATTTTTAAAACTTGCGAGGAGAGGAAATGTCACATAAGATGGAGTTTTAGCAGTGCAGTGATGTGTTGATGCCCTGGGAGAGAAGGAAAGAAAGTCCAAATGAAGGCAGAAGAAGAGAAGCAAAACATACTGCAGCGTGACACACACACACACACACACACACTCGCGCAATCATCTCCCAAAACTACCCACGCATACAGCGCATGCAAGATACAGCACTAGATTACTCATTCAGTCAAATAGCACATCTGAGCGCGCTCAAAGCTCTTCAACACCCACAAATGAACTAATTACCTATACAAAAAACTATGAATGTATGACCATAAATTAACATAAAAATTACATAAAACCTGCAAACTACTACAATGATACACAGATGCCAGTGGTTGCCAAAAAAAGTGACTTTAGAATATATATTATCAGGTATGTTATTTATATGTATGATGTTTATGCCAGGGGTTTTCAGGGGAAGTAGGGGATCTGTATATATATTATCATGATTCTGCCATCATGTCATTGATTTTTCTAGTCTTGTTGCAGGATCATGGCAGAACCATGTTTTGTGTACAAGCGCATGGCCTGTTGTTTGGGCCATGTGCTTGTGTTGTCTCCTATCCCGCCCCCTTGTTATCCTCGTCCTGTCATTATTACCTAGTCTGTGTCACCTTTTCCCCTCATTAGTTTCTCCCCATTTAATCCTCTTGTGTTTGCTGTCCTGTGTCGGTTCATTGTCAAACATTGTGTGTTGCATCCTGTGAGTACGTAGTCTGAATCTTGTGATATTAATTGTGCTTTGTGTAGCTGTTTGGTTTATTTTCTGTCATGATTCTGCCCTCTTATCATACTCTTGAGGCAGGATCATTATAGATCCTTGTTTTGTGTGCAGGCACATGGCCTTGTGTTTGGGCTATGTGCTTTCGGTGTCTCGTTCTCTTGCCCCATCCCCTTGTTACCCTCGTTTTGTCATAATTGCTTCATCTATGTCACCTGCAGTCAATGTCTGTTTCTCCCTATTTGATCCCCTTGTGTTTGCTGTCCTGTGACAGTTCATTCTGTTATGTGGATAGCATAAGAACCAAAATGCAGACAGTATGCAAACAGAAAACTGGGAAAACAAAACCCACGAGGGGGCAAACAACACTGGTAGGGAAAATAAAGACTAATAACACTAGACAAAGACTTTGACATTAAACTATACAGGAACAAGAAAGGATTTTACAAGATCACAACTTCATTAAAACAAGGTATAGACATGGCACGTAAAGCAATGAACTGGCACAGGACAGCAAACACAAGGGGATCAAATAGGGAGAAACAGACATTGACAGCAGGTGACATAGATGAAGCAATGATGACAAAACGAGGGTAACAAGGGGGTGGGGCAAGAGAACGAGACACCAGGCTTGTTCGACTTCATGCAGCTCTGCGCAGACCGATCGGCGGCTGACTTGAAACAGTGCATGCCGGTTAGAAATTTTGTCCGACTTGATGCAGCGCTGACTCCACGTGACTGTGATGTATGCCATCAAAGTACCGCGAGAGCGATACGAGAGTAGCCGGAGGACTCAGCCAGCGCAGCTTCTCAAGAGTGGCTGCACGAGCTCTGATGATGTCACAGCTGTTCCACGATTCGTCGGATTCAACGCATGACAACGATCACGTGCGTTTCGTGTTTATTCTCGCACATTTAGTTCCACTAAAGCTCACAAATCTGTTTTCTATAACAGTAAACAGTCTTTTCATGTAGTCCCGATGTTATATTGTGTCATGTTTATCAGGTTTATCAAAATAAAACTGATTAAAAAACGTTGACTCCACGTCATTGATTATAGGCTTATTTTGAACTTTATTCCAGTTCAAACAGATGCTGTATGAAGCAGTAAAGTGTTGAATGAAAATGTGTCTGAAATATCTGTTTATTTGGCAAATGTTGCATTTATTTCACTTAGGCTGTGGTAAAGTCATGCAAACACCACGTGAGCCGTCAGTACGGGAACCAGAAATTGTCCGACTTCACGTCTCCATTTGCAGCTCCTCCCCGCCTGCACGCGGCTATTCTCGCCGATCGGTTGCATCCAGCCGCAGGCGATGTCGGACACACCTACCGCAAGCACACAGCCCAAACACAAGGCCATGTGCCTGCACACAAAACAAGGATCTATCATGATCCTGCCTCAAGAGTATGACAAGAGGGCAGAATCATGACATATATATATATATATATATATATATATATATATATATATATATACGTATGTTTATGGCATGAATATATTCAGATACTGTATATCTGTAGTAAAGTGCAATGTTTATCTGAGAAAAAAGTAAATAAAACAAGAGAAATATAAAGCTGCCTTTATATCTTTAAATGTCTTCATTTCATTTCTCCATAGACAATTTATCCAATTTCTGGAATTTGCACCCACATACTGAGCACAGCAGTCAAGCTCTGACACACTGAATCACCGGCATGCCTTTTACAGCGATACCAAGAGCACTTAGGACATAAAGGCTTACTCTTTCTCTTTTCCCAATTAAGGAAATAATATAATGACTCAATGAAGAACATTCTTTATCAGTGACTTATAAAAGCAAAACCTGTATTGTGTTACGACTAAGTGAGCTGATGTGGGAAATGATGCCCACAGATGGTTAACTCATGAGGATCAAGTGCCGAGTTCTCGTCAGAAAACGAAACAGACTAGTTTTTTTGTGTGTGTGCTTAATTTATGTCTTGCTCTATCTGTTGTGAGCAACAAAGCCATCCAGAAGGTTTTATTTGGACTTTTTTCCATTCACAATGGAAATTTCGCTGTCATAACCTGGCAATACTCCGTGAATGACCTCCCTGATCTGTCTCCACTTGAGCACAGTTCACAAGGATAAGCAGGCTTTCCTAGAACAAAATCCCAGAGTCAGTCT
Organism: Pimephales promelas; assembly: GCF_016745375.1. Next base: position 130,911 of record NW_024121188.1, read on the forward strand.
GACATTTAATGATATCAGAGTATTTCCATTCAGCCATAGTGTGTTGCTACAAGCACTCTATGTTATCTTTTCAATGTACATAAACAGCAGATTTTACTCAAATGGTTTACAGAAACCAGTTACATAGATTATTTGACCAAAAGTAGAGTAAAAATAGCAATATTGTGAAATATTATTGAAACTTAATACACATTTTCTATATATATATATATATATATATTTGAAAATGCAATTTATTCCTGTGTTGGTAAAGCTGAATTTTCAGCATCATTGCTCCAGTCTTCAATGTCACATGATCTTTCAGAAATCATTCTAATATGCTGATTTCTCGGTATTATGTTGAAAATGTTGGGATCATTCTGAAGTCTGTACAGAGACTCAAGCAAGCTGATTAAACTGGATGAATTAAAGATAGCAGTCTTTCACTCTTCCATTTGCCCTGTTCTGTTGTCAGCACTCAAAAGTTGGAGTTCTGTATGTCAGAAACTGCATGTGCATCTACTTACTGTACACAGTTTAGACATTGTCAGTGAGTACAATGGCTTATATTTGCTTTTGACGTGATGCGACGCTCACATCCAGTGTAGCCAAATGTCAGTTTAAGCGACTGAATGTCAGTGGGCGGGGCCTATGATGTAACGATGTATAACTACAAATTTATTTGTTGATGTCTTACTCTGGATGCATTCATATGCAAGTATTTGCCTGTGTGATGTTTTAAGCTGTGACATGTTTGTCACACAGAATGTTTTAATGGAACAAAGACCTCTTACATGCCAAAAGATCAAGACAAATTTGATTTCTCATGTCATGACCAAATTTAAGGATTCTTTGATGAATCGAAGTTCAAAAGAAGAGCATTTATTTGAAAATCTTCTTTTTCACATGATAAATGTCTTATCTATGTAATGTGTCCTTTCAGAATAAATGTATTAATTAAAAAAAAAAAATACTTGAACGGTAGTTTAGTATATTTATACGTGTATGTAGAGACGACTATAAGTAAATCTGTAAACGCTAAATGCTGTGAAAAGGAGTATACCATGTTAAAATCAAATTTTCCCTAAGATTTTGTCATAGGCTGTAAGAGGTCATTATAATATATGAATATCCTATATGTTTCAGAACTGAAAAATTCCTTTTTAGTCTAAAAACAGCTTTTACTGCCAATGACTCGTTGTGGAATGTGCTTTTCTGTCATCTAGATTGGTGAAAGACTGTGAAGTGAATTTTGATTTCATTGTGACTTTAAATGATGCCTTAAATGGAGTACTTAACATTATTTTTTCATTTGGTTTGCAGAAATCACACATTTAACCTACAAAAGCTAGTTTATATTGGACGAATCCACCAGCGAGTCATATAAGAAAAGCAAGACAAGCAGTCATCTAATCACAATTTGACAGTGTACACCAGTAGCTGATAAGCTCAACAAATTTACTTAAATAAGCAAATTAATATCACCCCTGTCCTTGCCAGATTCTCAATCCACCCTGATGTTTTTACGCCAATAAAGCAGCTGGTTCACACAACATCCATATCACAGACCCCAAGGGCTTTACTTCATTTAGTGATCATATTTGTACCATCTCATCTAGCAGTATATTACTGAGATGAACAGTGAATACACAGCTTCAAAGCACAAGTTTTCCCCCCCGTCTCCCCTCCCCCATGCTAGTGCTAGTCTTGGCAGCCTCTGGGAGCTCGCAGCGGTAATACATCATCTATATTTTAAAGCTACCAATAGAGAGAAGGCGGGGGAACCTCCATCTTATGGTACAGCAGACTTCTCGCTGACCCAAATTCTTTTCATAGTTCTCAAAAGCTGAAAAGAGGGAAGATGAAACAGTGCGCCTGCTAGGATCCAAACCGGCAAAACAAAGGTTTTTGATATGTTGGCGCTTAGGCTATGCTAACCTCCTTAGCCGGTTTTTAGCCCCATCCGTCTCCACAGAGAGAGATCAGGTTTCATCCTGGAAATAAATCGGTGTGAGTGACTGATAGCTAGCTCAGGCAATTTAATCTATTAACGGAGAAGCTTTGAGTTAGCAAACACTAGCTTACAGGAAATGTTAATTAGCGAAGTCCTTTATGGTGTAAATACAAACAAAGCACAGTGTTTCTCAAAAGAATCCAATTAAAATTCCCTAAAACAGACACTTATATATATATAAAATCAGATTCAGTCATTTGAACATTGCGATTCTAAACCATCACCAGTAAACTACCTACACTTATGAAAAGGTACATGCTTTTTTTCCCCTTTTTCAAGTGTGCTATGTTAGATTATATTCAAGCTAAACATAAGAGGGTATATTTTCAGTCTATGTTTCACATACTAATCAGAGATATACTTATACACGAGTATACTTGACTTATACTGGGAAGTATACAGAAAAGTCTAAGTATATTTGGGCTATACTTGTACTCGAGATATGATTAAGAAATTATATGATTAAAGGGGCTTTCACAATGGGTACGTTTTCTGCAGTCCGAGTCTGAGTGTGATTGTTCACGGTGCCATTGATCTGGTAGAACACTCAACTTGATTCTTTCGAACCCCGGTGTATTTGCGTTCATCTTACGACATCACAAACGGCACGTGTATGATACTACACCCACCATGTTGTTACTGTCATGTGACCAATACGTCGCTTCACTGTCATTCATAAATCCTCTCCCGTGGCCTCACAGGATAGTTAAATATCCATCGAATGTGCAATTCAGAATCTTCCTAGAAGTAGGTCATCCGGGGACTTTTGACCTACTGTTTTTTTAATACTATGCATTCAGACATACTACAGTATGTTGGCATACCATTTTTCACATACTATAAATACTTGATTTTTGATCTTTGGTTCAGTACCCCAGTGCGCTCCCGGGTCCGCATGACAGCTTTAAAATACCATTTTTTCATGCAAACTGTGCCCCTTTACAACTAAACAGCCGGTAAAAGCAACCTAATTGATACTTAAATTGCAAAAATAATATATAAATACTAGTAAGCTAAGTTTGATGTTTAGTTCACTCACTATAAAAGTATATTTTCATTGTAAAAACTGTTAAATACTTGTAGTTTATTGATAGCTACTACAAAGTGTACTTTCATAAACTAAACTAAAAGTAGGCCTATATTGCTAATGAACAAACCGTATATCTATAAGTTCATTGGTAACACTTTAGAATACGGTTCCTTCGTTAATGAACAACTACACAAGAACCAATAAGTAACACAATATTGACAATCTAGTAACTATTATTAACTAACAAGAAACTCTGATTAATGAACTAGTAAGTAATAGCGCACAGACGAAAGTGGTAGTTCACTATTAAGTAATCAATAACTGCTATTTTTTAATACTTCCCAGAGAACTACTGAAAAAGTTTATTAACAATCTAGTAACTACTATAAACTGAAAGAAACTCTTATTAACGAATCAGTAAGTAATAGCTCACAGATTAAAAAGTGTTACTAGATACTTCTGTGGGAATTACTAATTATTTGGATTCGTATTATAAAGTGAAGATCATTGGAACTAACTAGTAGTATAGTATAAACTTTAATTCCTCAGAGACAACTGGGATTCACTGATAATCCACTGTTACTGGTGAACGGGGCCGAAACGACTATCTTCCGCCTCAGCGTTTATTCTCCTGTCCTGAAAGCAGTTTCACCTATTATCACCGTCGACAGCTTTCCCGCTAGTGGGCGTGGTTTCAGCACAGCCAGCGGACACGCCCCCAGCGTTTGAGAACAGAGATAACTGCTCATTTTTTCAAGATTTTGATGGCTTATTTTATGTACTTGCCGGCTTTTTTATCATTAAATTTGGTTGGGTGGCTAATAACACATTTTTCTGTGGTGTGACAAACTCAGAACACATACTTAATTTTGACTTTACAGGGACTTTAATAAGAGTTTATTGTAGTAATTAGTAGTTACTAGATTATTAATACACTTTTTCAGTAGTTCTCAAGTTATTGATTAGTTAATAGTGAACTACCACTTTCGTCTGTGCGCTATTACTTACTAGTTCGTTAATCAGAGTTTTTTGTTAGTTAATAATACAGTAGTTACTAGATATTGTTAATATTGTGTTACTCATTGGTTCTTGTGTAGTTATTCATTAACGAAGGAACCGTATTCTAAAGTGCTACCAGTTCATTTTTAGTAAAGTAGTTCACGGAATAGTTGCAATACAAAATAACAATTTTAAGGAACTGTATATAAGAAATGTATTTCAATTAATCATAAAATGGCCCTGATATGTCACTATTGACATTAAGAAATCATGTTCCTTTCAAATACCACTGACATCAGTAGTCCGGCCAGGATATTGTCATTTAAAAAGTGAAGTTGGAGCCCTCATCTGATGTTGATGTTGTCATGTTGTGTTTTGGTCTGATGCGCCACCCTCCACCGATCTACCAATCACAAAGTCTGGTTTCCAGCTCTGCTGTAGTTACCACAGCTGCAGCTATAAACGTGTCGGATAAAAAAAAAAAAATCTAACGTTACGAATCCAAAAAAACCTTGTTATGATTCTGTACTTCGTCACAAAGTCCAAAATAAAAGAAGGATTTGTATAGGAGATGCCTTTGAAAGGTGGAGACGGCTAAAAACTATGAATTTGAAGACAGACGCCAACATTAATAATCCTGCCGCCAATCTAGAAACCTCGAGTCAGGGGGAAGGGGAGGGGATACACTGCTCTACAGGAACATGAAAGTGATTGCAGTTCCAGTTTTGGCCACAATCTTACATATGGTTCCTTTAAGACATCGGTTCCCAACAGAGGGGTCGCGGCCCACAAGGGGGCCTCAGCGAGCTCTGTGGGGAGTCGCGTCATATTTTGAAAAGTTTTGAGAAATGAGCATTAAATTAAAAGTCCTTAACTTTTTTCTGTTCAAAATGTATATAATGAGCGAGTTCATCATGAATCCATCAATCCGTGTTTTTGTCTTATCTTGAACCACTATGGTACACCTATAATATGTGTTTACATTGGGACTATTTTACACTGGTTCAGATCGCTGCCACTGCGGAGTAGCCCAGTACCTGCATGACTCGTCATAGACGTACACAGAGACAAGTAGTTCCGGCTACAGTGTTCTTCCAAAAGATGCATTATTCTGTTAATAAACGCAAGTTCTTAGAAAAAAAAAGTTTGGGAACCACTGCTTTAAGATGTAAACTAGTTGTGTACTCAGTTTACTACTGTTATATTTAAAGTACACTTAGCAGGAAACTTTTAAAATGTAAGCTAATTCAGTCTAATTATGTATTGAAATAGTACACTTACAAGCATGACTACATTGATATCAGCATACTTAATAAAATGAAATTAAAGTACCCTTATTTTTGTAAGGGTGCTAATATTAATTGAATTGCTTTGACTTTTTTCTTTTTGATCGTCTTTCTTCAAAGGTTTTGTTAGCATGTTGATTTGTCTGCTTTTTTAAGCGCCCGATTCACAAATAAATCACGAATAAACTTGTTCACCTCAACCAGAACTGCACCTAATTGCTCACACATTTTTTTTATCACCCGATTCACAAAAGGAATCACTGTGATCCAGACACCAGAATTGACTCCTAATCAACACCTAACCTGTCGAAATTTGGTTCACTAACACTTCCCACTCTGATACATAACCAGATGTGATGCTTTTCCACATCATTTGATGAATTCCAGCTGCTTTGATCGATAGGAAACATACACATCTTGGATAGCGGGCGGTTAGCCATAACGTTTTTGCGCTCCCTAATGTTTATACATCCACCGCACTAACCACCTCCACCTTTTCCCAAGCCATTTCCTTCAGCAATATCATACTCTGTTTTCTGAGTAACCATGTATGATATGGATCTTCACTGGCAGGCTTCAATGGGAGTATTGTTTTAAAGGAGGAAAAAAGAAAACAGACTTATCAGCACATTTTCCTGCAACGGAACACAAAGTTTATCAAGTCAGAGAGTAAAAGCAGCCCACATTCCCCAGTTATGCTGTAGGATAAAAACAACAAGTCTACGATATCTTCCTGGAGCAACACAGAACCGTGGTTAATCAGATAAGGGTAGACGCTCAGATTCGAAATATTTTGGGGTGAAATCTAATGAAGATCAGCGAGCGCTGCTTATTTTTGGTTTCACAATGAGGCTTCTTGTGGAAATAGAGGACAAAATGTCTGGGTGTGAAGTGATGGTGAAAATGAGATTCAAAGCAAAGGGAAAAGAAGATGTGATGGAAATGTTAAAATGGTGAGGAGAAATTAGTCGGATTTGTGGTGCTATGCTGAGACAGGCAGAATTGCCTCAGCGCACATCTTGTGTTTTTCAGTGCACTTAGACACAAGCGTTTGGCCAGGCAGGCTCATCACACTAAGTGCTCTCTGGTGAAGCGACACACGCTGCTGTCACCCTGTTGGAAGTGTGTATGTGCGTGTGTGTGTGTGTAATGGAGGCTGACTAACCAGTGGGGGAAGGAAACACACGCCTCTCATCCTTGACCTTGAGATTGTGAACAAGTCTGAGACACACACACACACTTTTGAAGGTGGCAGATATCCATAGGGACTTCACCTTCTTTTACTACCTGCTAAGGGCTGCCAGGCGGCCTGCTGACAGCCTTCATCTTATTACAGTACGTTTGTTGAATTAGTTTGGGAGATTAAACCATCAATAAGTGCAGCGTTGTCTCTTTTCATATTAATTATGTGGTAAGTAGGCACTATGCATATTAGGAGTTCATGTAGTCATTAATGAAAAATAAACTTTGACAAGATGATCAGGACCCTTATGTACCACCCTTCAAGCTAACAAATATATGTTTTAAGAACATTTCGCTAATGGTCCCATTAAGTTATGAAAACGTTATTTCAGAATATTCTCTGAACGTTCAAAATGTCCAGTTTTTTAAAAACGTTATTTTCTTTATACAAACGTTAAAGGGGTCATGAACTGGCTTTTTAAATTTTATTTCATTGTTGTCTGAGGTCAACTTATGGCGTTCGTTTATTTTTTACATTCAAAAACATCAAAATGAATAAGTAATAGGCTATTTTCTACCATAGTTTTGAGCCTAGCTCAAAAACGCTCGGTTTTTATGGATGTCTTGCACTGAAGACTTGGAAGTAAACGCCCACTGCTGTGAGTGGATAACAGTTTTGCATATTATAATGAGTTTCGACTCACCCGTCGATGCACTTGGGGGAAATTGTTTTGAAAACGTCCAATGTTGTAAAATGGCAACCAGAATGATTCTCCCATACATGTTCGACCCAGAGTCCGTGTGTTGCACAATTCCTGTCGGATCCAATACAGACAGTACAGCATGGTTTTTTAATCTTAATCGGTCTGCAGATCCAGTCTTGTTTACTCAGTGAAATGAAGCGAACAAACGGACAATGTTTTACCTCATCAGCTGGAATGTCATTAACAATAAAGTTTATCCATGCATTTCTATTGGAATCCAGAGGATGCAGCGACTGTCTTCTTCCACAACCAGGCACTGCACAATATTTTGTATTGCTCGGTAGATCATTGGAGAACAACGAAGCAGACAGAGGACACTTAATGAAAGTGCGGGGCGTTTCCAGAGATCTGTAAAATAAAGCTTATTGGTCGCTACATGGCATTCATCAATATTTGAACATTTATTTTAATGACAAAACAATGGGAATGGAAGATTTCTTCATTATTAGAACCATAGACTGTAAAAAAAGATGGACGACGGCCTTTCGCTCTTTTCCATCAGAGAGAACTGAAGGCGCCAGTGTCTCGATATGACGCTGACATCTTGGAACTTGAGTCTGCGCACTTGCATGTTTCGGGACCAGTCATGCGCAGTCGTGAGCAGGAAGTTAAGCCGCGAAATCAAGGCCGCGCCTTCATTCTCGCTGAATTAACTCGCGAAACACCCCGCACTTTCATTGAGTGGCCTCTGTCTGCTTCGTTCTTCTCCAATGATCTCTGCTGATTGCAGAACCTCGTTAAAATAAGGTAAATACAACTACTAACCACATAATCAACATTATTAAAAAAAAGTCCGCTGGTGCTTCAGTGACTACCTCGCACAGAGAACCTGTCAATCACAGCTGTCAATCATGATGTCAGAGCACCGTTTTTATCATCATGTTCGTAATTTCAACGAACACTTGAAATTACATCAACATGATAGAAACTACAGTAAATGACAGAAACTATCTTTGGAAAAAGGATATGTGAAGTGTAATTTAATTGTTTAGTTGGTCTCGCGTCCCATTGAATAACATGGGGAGGCGGGGGTTATGAGCTATACTAGGACCGGTCACAGAAGGGCGATCGAGACGTTTTGGCTTCACTTTTGAGGGCTTGTGCAGCACGCTTGATTAGAACCTAAAGAGATAGTCATCCCAAACATTTGAATCACGTCATCATTTACTCGCCATCCTTCCATTCCAAACCTGACTTACTTCTGTGAAACAGAAGATATTTTGAGAAAGTTTATTTATTTTTTTGATCCATATAATGGAAGTCAATGGTCACTAAGGTAAACTTTAAGACATTAGATTGAACACAAATATTGAAATACTACAAACTACTCTATTCTTTTATAACAAGACTAATAGTGTGGGCTACCGTGCCACATTTATATTCTTTCACCCCTTGTCGTGACTCATGGTCGCTTCTCAGGCATTACTGGAACATAAATATGCACGCAGACAGCCCACTGAAAGCGTGGGTGTACTGCCAGACCTGGAAGGAGGACGGGTTAGTACATCTCTTTAAAAAATCGCCTGAATCTGAGGTGAGACCCTGAACAGAACACAAGGCAACTCAGAGCAGGAGTGCTGTTTCCTCTGCAACTTTACTTACTAACTCATATTCATTGAGACACAGCTGGACAAGAGTGTTCTCCTTATTTAGAGATTCTGAGTGGAATTAAAGGCATAGTTCAGTCAAAAATGACAACAATACCTCATTTTGTTCCAAACCTGTAAGACTTTACCTGCTGTGAAAACACACACACGCACACATACGAGAAGATCATATAAGAAACATATCTGTTTTTCTTCTCCATACAATGAAAGTCATTGGACAAACATTCTTCAAAGACAGTCAAACTGGTTTGACACGACATGAGGGAGAGTAAATAATGACATTAAGCTGGCAATCCTCTGTATGAGGTTCTGTCCATGAGGAGACATTGACATGAGAGGACTTCGCAGTTCCTCTTAGATCTTGTCTATGAATCACGACGCCTTGAGCGAGGACTTGAAATCTTTCAACAGAGCAAAAATAATATGTCAATGCTAGACCGCTTGGATGCTCTGTTTGGACAGAGATGCGAAAGCCTGGAGGTGTTGTGAGGTGAAGGCTGTCCTGAAAATCCCTAAAAAATCTTGGTTGAAACCAGAAATCCATAATCTGTTCTTGGCTGTGCTGAAAATATAGTAAAGATATCATCTTTATCGAGACATGATTGTTTACACTGTATTTGTATCAGTCATTCTCAGTGACCCAAAAATGTATTCATGATAAATATATTTAAATACATGTCATTTATGAAGTAAATATTAAATAAATAGCTTTATTTCCTTTCAAAAAGGCAGAACACCACTCTTCCCCGCTTTTTTCTTCGTCTAAACCAACAGAGTAAATCACACTTTCAATGGTCCATTTGCAGGGTTTAATTAATTAATTCACCACTGCAAACGGTCCATTGAAAGTGTGATTTACTGTGTTGGTTTAGACAAAAAAAAAGGCTCTCCTGGCATTTACTAATATTTAAACATTCATTTTAATGACAAAACAGTTGGAATGGAACAAGATATCAAGAGTATTAGAACTTAAAGCGATAGTCATCATCTGTCATAATTTGCTCATCCTCATATCATTCCAAACTTGTATAACTTTTTGTCTTCTGTGGAACACAACAGAAGATATTTTGAGAAATGTCTCAAAATTTGGTCTGTGCAATGAAAGTTGAAGGTCACCAAAGTATATTTTCCGTGGAATATATGTTCTGTGTATACGTTCTCTTCCCTTTTTTTTTCATTGTCTAAACCAATCCCATTTTCAATGGACTTCTAACTTCTATAGTGGTGAATGGAAGCCAATATATATTGTTGTGTTCCCATTTGCTCTAATAGCAAAAGAATGAAAAAAAAAAATCCATGATTGTAGTGGTCAAAAGAGGGCAAGTGTGAATGGAAGGTAAAAAATTACACAGAGTTTAGTGTTACAATGTTCAGTGTTTTTAAGATTAAAAAATAAAAAAACTTTCCTAGATTTACAATGTTATTAACTGTGAAATGGCAGAATCTGATTTCGCAGAGGGCAATATGTTCCTGGATCAGCATCTTTGTTGATCCTGGAACAATATTCCAATCATTCAATCATACTTGAGGGACAAGTTTACAGTTATGTCAAGATTTGGCTTACAAACAGCATTAGATTCTTCTACATCAGTGTTATTCATCCATCATTTCCCTCTGATTTTAGGGATAAGTGTACTAATCAATATCAATTACTGAGTTTAAGAACAAATTGATTTGCTTTTGTTTGATTAAAAAAATGTGCTTCAATGTTGGCTCACCACTTGATGTCCAATTCTAAAATAAAGGCCTGAAGTAAAACCAGTTGAGAACCGTCTAAATGATGCTATTTCAAAGGTTCCTAAATTTGTTTTGGAGGTCTCCTACCACATGTTTATATGCATTAAAGGTAAAAAAAAAAAAGTATAATAATAACAGTGGGCCCACAGCTGATTAGCAAAAGTATCAATAATTATTCATACTTACAGGTTGTGATTCTGAGGAGCAAACTGGTCCAAATAAACTGGCTACTGACCCATCTTTCCAGAGCAAACGTTTTGAAATCCCACGATGAAGGGCGGGTCAAGTTGTTCGCGACGCGAGCACACAACATCGAACATAGATGGGAATTATGCAAATGTGTTAGCTTGTGATGTGTTGCCATAACTAACTGGGATTAAAATTTCTGACGACTCATTTAGGTGGTTGAGAGAGTGATTCTTTCTTTGGGAGACAACAACTACATTGTGCACTTTCAACTTTAGAACTTTGCAGACCGTTTACATTCACAAACAGTTATATTACACACTGGATAAAAGGAAATATTCGAAAAAACATAATAGGGACACTTTACGTCATTCTGACTCCACTCTTACATAACTGTACCATATTTAACAAAAGGTTAGCAAATAGCAGCATCAAAACGTTTCAAACGAAAACATCAAATGAGTTTGGTTCTCTGTGCTGCTCTTCGCTCATTGCGTGATGTTGAAAAGAGCAGCGATGATGTGAACTGTCTCACTGCCTAGATACAACTCAACCAATCAAAACCAGAGCCATGGTTTCCTTAGCAACAGTGTCAGAGCTCACTCTAAATAAAATGAGTCATTCTCATGAAAATCAGGAGCACAGGAAAGTTCTACGAAAAAGAAACCATTCAATGTTCATTTCCAAATGTCACTTAAATCTGGAAAACTAGATCCAAACACGTTAATTAACTCCCAGCATTCAACAAGTTGGCCCAGCAAATGAACAAAAGCATTTTTTTTTATTTTTTTTTACCCCACATCTGCTAGCGAGGACAAGACACCCATTAAATTAAAAGCTGTTAACTGGCTCAGTGTATTGAAGTAAATGACAAGCCCGGTATGTTTGTGCTTTATCAAACTGGTTCTTGTTGAAACATGCTGTCAGTGAAAGGCAATAATGAATGACTGAAGTGAAAGATGCAGCCAAACTGATTTTAGCTCCACTGAGCAAATGGCAGTGATGGTTATAGCTGTAAAGTAGAAGAAAAAAAAGATGAAAGTATAAAAGAATAAATAATTATGGCCAACTACATATATTTTGTCATCAGCAGGGTCTGCATAAAGTGTGCACAGTCCACTTTTTTTTTTACTGCACGTTTGTGGAATTGACTGCACTAATTGTTGCAGCTGAGCCATTGATTTCAACAACTAGTTGAAAAAGAAGATGGAAAGTGGCCATAAAACAGAAAATCAGTGTTTACAGTTGTAAATGTAGTAAATATTCCATCATCATTCATTTTAGTCTCTTTAACAAAAGTTTCTAGCCAGTTTACGTCCCATTCAGAATGATAACGATAAATATAACTATAACAAAGTATATTAGCAGCGACACTAACGCACAATCACGTTCTGTTTAATATAGGTGCACTCTGTCATTATGTCATATACCTAACTAAATGTGAGCTCTTTAAAGACAAATCGATTTGGATTGGCTGTCAATTTTTCAGCTAGAAAACAAACGGATTACAACGATATCGTTCCTCCGTGTCTCTATCGTTATAGTTGGTGTGTACTTGCAATTATCATAGAAATAGAACAATGCATTAAAGTTATAGTTAACGGGCTTTTTCTCAAAATGTTATATATATATATATATATATATATATATATTCAGTCTGTTCTCATCCTAAGGCGTCATATACGACACTTTTGATATGTTAATAACATATGCATGTTTAGTTATTGAACATTATCACACATTTTTCATTGTTGTCGCAACCAAACAAAATTTTATCTGTAATTTCGTTGATGAATTGTACAACTTAAGTTATGTACAAAGATGACAACTCTCTAGTGTCCTCTATTGGACAGGTAGAATATTACAAGGAATCAAAAGCATCCATACAGCATCTGCTATGATGGATACTGATTTAAGCCCAAAGTATACGTCAGCTGTCCGTGTCCATGTGACGAAATGTTCGTCATCAGGAGGCTCAGCGGATGTCCGCAAACCCCAACAGCGTATTTGCGAACGATTTGAGCGCTTGAAAACAAAATCCAGTAGATAGTGTGCATGCATCAAATACATCTTTCCACACACAGGGCAAAATGAGTAAACATTGCAAGGCTTGCATGCTCAACTGTGCGCAAGATGGAAAATTAAAATTAAGTCTACTCTGCCCTTTAGACTTTGGGGGAAAATCCCTGATACATGACAATTGTGTTATGACGTCATAAACTTATGACACATGTAATTCAGTTTACAGTTTGATAACCACACTCATTCTTCATGCAAGATGGTGCAAAAATACTGCAGTGCTCGAGGACAGTGTAGACATTAATCATGAGGAATGATTGCATTATGACGAACACAGATAAACATCCTTGATTGTGGTGTCACGATCTGTTACAGACAACGCATACGTTTGATCGATTGCATTGCTATTGAAGCCAAAGACAATCCTGGATTCATTCCGTTTACGCAACTCAAGGGTGGGTTTTAATCGGCAAGCTTTTGGATGACGCAAAATCTTCTTCCTTTTTCTGTCGGGGCTTGTTCCTCATATTAAAAGTACTTTGACATTATCAATGTGACATTTCTCTATGCATTTTTTTTGTGTGTGTGGGGATTCCTGAAAGAAACATTTCCTTTGTTGGATCACACTCGGGCCATGTGCCGTGACTCACCTTGTGCAGAGAAACCTGTCAAGTTGCCTTCAGTAAGAACTAAAATCACCATGATCTTTCCTTTCTGTTTTTCATCAGAATACCACAGATTCCCCTCCCCCTCTCTTTCTTCCCTCTGCTCGGGAAGCGCGCGCGCGAGAGAAAGCCCTTTCACCTACATTCAGCTGAGCCTGCTCAATGTGGCTGTGCAGCACGGCGCGGTGCAGGGCCTTGATCGCTGTGATGTTTGAGTGCTTCTTAAAGCGCATAACCCTCGTCCATCTGTGCGGGCCATTTATTCAAAACACGCACACATGAGAGCCCGCCTGACCAAAACGGTTTGAAACATTGCAATCGCCATTTCCCTGTTCATAATGGTCTGAATTTTGTCTTGTGTGTTAACATTAGGCTCAAACTATTTATGTCTAATGTTTGATTCATAAGTATCTGTCTTAATAGTGTAGTAGCAGCCCTTCCAAATGTTATGCATTAGCTAGTCTTCTAAGACCCAATTTATGGAGCAAAATAAACAGTCTCCATGGAAACCATAACCAATTCTCATTACATGAGAGATAAGTCGATGCAGCAGTCAGTTCCCCCCATTAGTATATACACTCACCCCCACTTAATTTGGTACACATTGCTATTAATTCATCATTGCATTCAACAAGGTGCTGAAACATTCCTTAGAGATTTGTCCATATTGACATGATAGCATCACACAGATGATGGAGATTTGTCGGCCGCACATCCACGATGCAAATCTCCCGTTCCACCACATCCTAAAGATGCTCTACTGGGTTGAGATCTGCTGACCATGGAGGCCATTAGAGTACAGTGAACTCATTGTCATGTTCTAGAAACCAGTTTGAGATGGTGTGTTATCCTGCTGGAAGTAGCAATCAGAAGATACATGGTGGTCATAAAGGAATGGCCATGGTCAGCAACAATACTCAGGTAGGCTGTGGTGTTTAAATGATACTCAATTGGTACTAAGGGGCCCAAAGTGTGTCAAGAAAATATCCCTCACACCATTACACCACCAGCAGCCTGAAACGTTGATACAATGCTGGATGGACCCATGCTTTCATGTTGTTTACGCCAAATCCTGACCCTACCATCTGTATGTTGCAGCAGAAATCGAGACCCATCAGACCAGGCGACGTTTTCCAACCTTCCCTTGTCCAAATTTGGGGAGCCTGTGAATTGCTGGTTCTGTAGCCCATCTGCTTCAAAGTTTGACATGTTGTGCATTCCAAGATTATTGCAGACCATCTTTCTTCTCCATTCTGAAGGGTGTCGCACACCGGACGAGAAGCACAGCGCAGCGCCACATCTAGGACAACTCTAGGCAGTGTTGTAGTACTCGAGACTCGGACTCGTCTCGGACTCGGTCTCGAGACCATATTTTAATGGTCTTGGTCTTGTCATGGACTCGTGTCCATTTGGACTCGTACTCGAACATTTTTTTTTTAGGACTCGGAATTATTCCCGAGTCCACTCGAGTTCAATTAAAAATATTTTTCATGATTATTAATGTATGTTAATAAAATATTTCTTTAAATTGATTGACACGCCCAGTGATTGGTGATTTTCTAGTGCGCAACTGCGCATGAAAAATTGTAAAAAAATTACTTTTAACACCACCTACTATGTGGCCTTTTTACCCTAAACTGATCATATTTTTTAAACTCTAAGTAAATTCAGTAAAAAAAAAAAAAAAAAGGATTTCTCTAAGTAAATAAAAGTAAATTAGGTAATCAACCCTCACTGGTCTCGGTCTCGACTCGGACTCGACCGTCTCTGGTCTCGGACTCGACACGGACTCGACTCTCTATGGACTCGGTCTTGACTCGGACTCGACTCTCTCTGGTCTCGGTGTCGACTAGGACTCGAGTGAGGTGGTCTCGACTACAACACTGACTCTAGGTATCACACACCGGACGAGTACATTCTATTCGCGGAAGCTCAATTTTGAATCAACTCCTGGTAGATGTTTGAGTTTTAACTTGATTTATTATTTATTTTTGATGTTCATTCAATAATAGCTCTTGTTTGAACGTTAATCAAGTAAAAGTGTCTATCAGTATCGTTGTAACGTTATCCGTTGTCTAGGCAACTATGTCACATAATACAATAGTATTTATTTAGCTAGCTTTTAGCTAACCCAAGTGAAAACAGCATAGGGTGAAGCCATGTACATTAACAACGATTTGAGACAAATAAATGTAAATTTTATATGAAACTATACAAATGGCGCTCTGTGGCGCGGCAGGGTTTTGAACAAGGTCCTGAGCCGTAGCTGGGCTCCGTGGACAGACGCCGCCGGTGTGTGTACACTCATAGAAAATTATGTGTTCGAATTGGAAAGACATGGCGCTGCACGATGCGGATCTGCGCTTCTCGTCCGGCGTGCGACCCCCTTGATGCTCAGTTTGAACTTCAACTTCAACTAACCCGGATAAGGACATTTTGTTTGAATTCTTTGTTTTTATTTCTGCATCTTGCTGAGTTGCCCTTCCACTAATCTTATTGGTCCAAAATCCTGCTCCACCTGAAACATCAAATATTCCAATTTCATAAATTGATGCCTCGACATGACATCATTTTGAGATTGTGATGCAAATTGACATTAGTTGCATTCACATACACCAATAAAGACAGTCAGTATCCTGAGAGGGGTTTCCCCAGTAAATGTGATTTAAATACTGCCAGCATCAGGTAACCAGTGACTGCAGATTTCATCATACACCTTGAGTTGGTCCACAAGCATCATAATAAGCTGTGAAAAATGGACTCGATGAGAGATCACGGCAAAGCATGTTATTTCTGGCCATCTGTGTGGAGGAACTGGCATGTAAACCTTGGCTCCACAGCCGTTAGCGAGGCGGTAAAGCAGGTCATTATGGAATCACAGAGCGGGTGATGGATGGAGAGATTAGGGCACTGCCTGTGTCCCTACACGCTAACAAGTATGGTGTGAGTCAGCATTTATTTCCCCTCGGGGGCTCATTCCATTGTCTAGACCCGACCAAATAGCCCCAAAACAACCAGCAGCTAGACGGGTCCGCAGAGATCGCCGCACACGTCACAATGGTTCTGCTGTAGCGTGATTCAAAATAATTTCCAACAAAACAGAGACTCGGAGACTCTCACCTGTGTAATTTCCTACATTCCCTCTGCTACAACAGCATTAGGTCATTAAACATCTTATATTCGATGAAGCCTGTAATCTGTCATACTGTGTTCTAAACCATCCAGACTCTTGATTTGTTTTCCTGGGAAGGTGTTGGTGAATTCTCACCTCTCTTGAAATTCATACTCTTAGACCCCAATTAACACCAATGGTCAGTGACATGGGGAACCATAAACCAAAGCCAGAGCTTATAATTGGTTTGTTTGCATTTTTATTATATGCAAACTGTTATTATGGCTTGAGAAAGGCTATGACTTTTCTAAAGGTATCATCTTGCAAACAAACACATGTGGTCCAAATGAAAACATTCTGACATATACATACTGTGCCTTTAAGAAGGATTTTACTCCTCCGTTGAGCTAGAACAGCTGCAGTGACAAAGTAGTGGCATGTGTCCAAACCACACTCTGCTTTTTCCTGGCAGTCATTTTTTTTTCCGTACACCTGCAGAATCTCTTTCTCCCTCCACTGCTCCACTGTTGCACTCCGTATTTTATAGATAGATCACTTTTTAACACATCAAATTGCTCATTTAAGATATTTTATATTGCCACCCTATTCAATTAGTGTAATTTTATCATCATTTTTATGTTTTATTTCAATTTTAGTTTTAGTTACTTACAGTATAGTATGTCAAGGTAAGTTAAATTAAATAAACATTATACAAATAAAAATTTAATTTATGTTTATTAAACAAATAAAATTAAATGTACAGATGTGACGTAATGACTCAATAAAGTCTACTAACCGAGACTCTTCTTTATGTGTACAGATGTGATGTAATGACTCAATATATCCTACTAGCCGAGACTCTTCTTTATGTGAAACAAAATGATGAGATGAGTATAATTTACAGTCCTCTTTTATCCTTTCATTGAAGCATGTGACTCAGCAAAACCTGAGACGTTTGAACTGACCAATCAGAACATTAGAATTAACCACAACATGTAATTTCCTTCCAACATGTATCTTTGTTTTTGCATGAGTCCAGTGTCCGTCTTTTTTTTTCTGTAGCCACTCCGAAGTCCGAACAAATTCTTTTGTACAGCGGGTGAATCTGTTGTCACTGGTGATTGTCGTTTGAACCTTTAAGGATCAGCCATCAAATTAATACGTTTAATTATATCAAGTGCTGTGAGAAAAGGCTATAACTCTCCACCTTCAACATCTTCACACGCAATATAGCCTACTAGCCGAGACTCTTCGTTATGTGTACAGATGTGACGTAATGACGCAATATATCCTACTAGCTGAGACTCTTCTTTATGTGTACAGATGTGACGTAATGACTCAATATATCCTATTAGCAGAGACTCCTTCTTTATGTGTACAGATGTGACGTAACGACTCAATATAGCCTACTAGCTGAGACTCTTCTTTATGTGTACAGATGTGACGTAATGACACAATATAGCCTACTAGCCGAGACTCTTCTTTATGTGTACAGATGTGACGTAATGACGCAATATATCCAACTAGCCGAGACTCTTCTTTATGTGTACAGATGTGACGTAACGACTCAATATAGCCTACTAGCCGAGACTCCACTTTATGTGTACAGATGTGACGTAATGTCTCAATATATCCTACTAGCCGAGACTCTTCTTTATGTGTACAGATGTGACGTAATGACTCAATATATCCTATTAGCCGAGACTCTTCTTTATGTGTACAGATGTGACGTAATGACTCAATATATCCTATTAGCCGAGACTCCTTCTTTATGTGTACAGATGTGACGTAACGACTCAATATATCCTACTAGCCGAGACTCCACTTTATGTGTACAGATGTGACGTAATGACTCAATATATCCTACTAGCCGAGACTCTTCTTTATGTGTACAGATGTGACGTAATGACTCAATATATCCTATTAGCCGAGACTCCTTCTTTATGTGTACAGATGTGACGTAATGACTCAATACAGTATATCCTACTAGCCGAGACTCTTCTTTATGTGTACAGATGTGACGTAATGACTTAATATATCCTACTAGCAGAGACTCTTCTTTATGTGTACAGATGTGACGTAATGACTCAATATATCCTATTAGCCGAGACTCCTTCTTTATGTGTACAGATGTGACGTAATGACTCAATATATCCTACTAGCCGAGACTCTTCTTTATGTGTACAGATGTGACGTAATGACTCAATATATCCTACTAGCCGAGACTCTTCTTTATATGTATAGATGTGACGTAATAACTCAATATATCCTACTAGCCGAGAGTCTTCTTTATGTGTAAAGATGTGACGTAATGACTCAATATAGCCTATAGCCTACTGGTGTAGCACCACCCCAGCAGAGTACGTCCCTGGGCTGGAGGTCCAGTTGCACCATAAACCAGCTCAATCTCTTCCATCTCATATAGGGGTATACTGGAAGAGATTTTGATGGAGAGCGGGAGAGTCTTCACTCCGATGAGGCGAGTGAAGAAGTAAGTTACTTATACTGCTGAGAGTATAAGAAGTCGCTGATAGCGTCGTTAAGGGGAGAAAAGTGCTCTGTGGGGGCCCCGCTGGGCATTACTGGTGTAGCACCACCCCAGCAGAGTACGTACGACGCTCTACGTCCCTGGGCTAGAGGTCCAGTTGCACCGTAAACCAACTCAATCTCTTCCACCTCAGATAGGGGTATACTGGAAGAGATCTTGATGGAGAGCGGGAGAGTCTTCACTCCGATGAGGCGAGTGAAGAAGTAAATTACTGCTGAGAGTATAAGAAGTCCCTGGGCTGGAGGCCCAGTAGCACCGTAAACCAGCTCAATCTCTTCCATCTCAGATAGGGGTATTACTTTATTTTATTTTATTTTTACTCTTAACTGTTTTTATTTATATTGATTGCATTTACTGAATGAGCACTGTGCCACTGTTTGTCCGACTGTTACTGTACATTTTATTTTCGACACTGTATTTTATTTTTATTATTATGATTTTTTTTTAATTCTAAACTGTTTTAATTATTCTGACTTCTTTAATTTCTTCCATGTAAAGCACTTTGAATTGCCACTGTGTATGAAATGTGCTATATAAATAAACTTGCCTTGCCTTGCCTTGCCTTACTAGCCGAGACTCTTCTTTATATGTACAGATGTGACGTTATGACTCAATATAGCCTACTAGCCGAGACTCTTCTTTATATGTACAGATGTGACGTTATGACTCAATATAGCCTACTAGCCGAGACTCTTCTTTATGTGTACAGATGTGACGTAATCATGCAATATAGCCTACTAGCTGAGACATACTAGCTCAAGACATACTCAAATCTCCCGCGGAAAGAGTACCACTGGAATTAAAAACATTCTTTCAAGCTTACCGTTTTGAATCGAGCTAAGCCAAGCAGATAGTTTTGAACACTGGCTGGTTATGTATTTTCTCAAATGTATTTTGGATAATTTTGAGTCAAAAAAGAGAAAAAAGCTACGGACTGCAGCTTTGAAGAAAATTTCCAGTGAGTGGTGCTAAAAGCATTAAATTTTCTCTGAAACAGATTAACATGAAGATGGCAACATTTTATTATGTGGTCTGAAAACAACTTAGCACTAAATGCTACCTAACCGATTGTGTTAATAAAAGCAAATGTGAGATAAAGATTCATTTGCTGAAACAACCAGGTGAGCTTCCAAGTATCAGAAAAGCCATACATTTGGGGCTAATTGTGTGATAAACATGAAAGTGTATTAGTTCACATTCACTATAGTAAAGTCATTACATTGTATTGTGCAAAGAACCACATGAAAATAAGTATTTATTGATCAATAATCCACCCCTGTAATCATAATTCAGATTGAAACTGCTGTGAAGTTTTTGGGGTGGTGTAAAAAGTAGGTATGGGCACGTCTTTCCAATGAGCCAGAACGTGACTAATGAAATTCTTCAGTTGAGTGACTTTTCTAAATGTCTTTAAATTGTAAAACAGTACATTCTTCTTCCTGTCATACCAATTCAAATTTCATTTCAACTTCCTCTGAGGTGTGAGCAATTCAATTCAGATTCGAACTTATGAACTAAAAGGGAGCCAGTTCTTACATTCTGAATTTCCGCATTTCTATACAGAGATTTACTGTAAGAAAACTCAATGTTGACATTTTGGCTTGATTCCTGTATTTTACGCAACATTAAAGTTTAAGCCTCTGGCGATGGATATTACTTGGCAGAGAAAGACCACTTAGAATGATTATGCCCAAAACAGCAGGAAGAGACAGAGCTCACAAATACACAAGGTAGCAACTGTTACTAAGGGGAGGAGGGATAAACAGCAAACAACAGAGCAAGACAGAGTAAAAGGAAGAGAAAGAGCACAACAGAGGAGAGAGGGAGAGAGGGGAGAAAGAATGAGCTCTTTGTGCTCAGTGAGGGTGAATAATGAAATGTGACTATGTGGAGGTTATCTGAGGGCACTCTGCCTCTATGGACAGGGACCTTGGCTTGCCAGTATTGTGCATGCAGCATGGCCATCCATTGGATGCTTATATAAATAAGTCATATAGCTCTGTTAAGTCCCTTCTTCCATTCTGAGTGCTGTTGATAGGCTTTTTGTGTGAAAAAGCACAGGCAATGACTCGGTTGTAATTCAGGTCACTGTGAGACGTGGTTAAAGTGGGAGGTGGATTTCAGGGAGGAAGAGGCTTTTTATTATTTTTGACTGCATAATAGAGGAATTAGAATTGTAGCATTTTCAATCCAAGACTGTTTTTTTCTCTCTTTGTGTTAAAGATATATTCAGAATTCAACGGATCAGTTGGCAGCATTTGAGGCATAACGTTGATGACCATAAAAATATATATGTCCACCCAAAAAAAAAGCAAAAATCTGGGTTATAGTTGTCACGGATGGAATAGGAGTCAGACAGATGGTAAGTGAAATAGTGTTTATATACAGGTTGCACATCCTTAGCTGAAGGATAAGAACAGAGTCTTTGTTTACAGATGCGGATGGAGTCACTGGGAACAGGCTGATGACCGTGTGAAGTTAGGAGGTGATCGATGGATGGAACTCAGATAGGTAGTGGGTAAGTTGCAGGTAAGTTGCAGGTAAGTAGCATGATAGTCTGTAGTGTCATGTAAAGACGAGACCAGACAATGAGACCCCGTTTACACCTGGTATTAAAATGCGATCTGTATCCAGATAAGTTATCCGGATAATAAAAAACGCATGTTAATGCAAGGTGTAAACGCGTTGTGATCGGATCGTGATCGGATCTGCCTGACCACATCTGGAGGTAGTCTGGCTCGCATTGTGTCCGGATCTTTACTAGGTGTAAACGCAATCTGGTTGTTGAAACCACATATGTATATTTTACTCCTCCCAAAAATGCTAAAAAATAAACGAGTGAGAGCGTGTTATATAGGCTATGTCATGTTATAGCCTAGTCAGATGCGACACGCGACACGCATCACCGCAGATGAGCAGCTGAGCGTCTATTCAACGTGCAAACATCGCAAATAAAAGTGAAAGTAAGTCACAGACGCAGTTAACACATCTTCAAGTAAAGAAACGAAATTATCTTACCAGGCCTGTTGCCACTCTCTCTTATTGATGTCTCGGATTTGGAAATTAGCTGATGATCAATAAAATGCCGCTCAGATCTGTTTTTGGTGGCGTGCAATCCAATAAATCTGCATATAACGCAGGAGGTGAAGATCGGATTTATATCCGTTTTGCAAAAACACATTTATGTGGCCAGGTGTAAATGGAATCAGTACTTATTATCCGGATAACTTATCTGGATACAGATCGCATTTTAATACCAGGTGTAAACGGGGTCTGAGTGTGTGAAGAGGAGTTGGATATATAGGGAGGTGAACTAATAAGATGCAGGTGATGGTGATTAAAACTCAGGGGACTGTGAACGAGTGAGTGAAGCTGGTGGAATCCTGACAATAGTGAGGCACTTATGCAGCGTTCTAGGCAGGTTTTTGAGCATGTAAATCACGACTTCAAACCACGACTTACGACTTTGTAGCATTCCAGGCCAGTCACGACAAACTACCTGAGTGCAAGGAATTGTGCAAGCTAGATGTAAACAAACCAGCATGGCGGACCTTACCTTATTTGTAATAATTTCTGTCGCCAAAGATGCTTCCTTGTTTATTTGAGGGAAACGAAAGAGGAAAAATGGCGCATAAGGCAAGATAAGCTGTTAAACCTTGTATTTTACTTTATTTGTATATTTGGAAATTTATTTGGTATTAATTTATCCTTGCACTCAATGGACTGAAAACTAGTTAACGTCATATCGTCCTAAAGTGTATTCTCACTGTGTAACACTGCATCCGCAAGGGCTGCCATTATTGTTTTGTATGGTTTCGCGGGCTATGTGACGTCAGAGTTCGTAACTGGGAGTACATCGATCTAGTACGAGTTCACGGGTGGGAAGTCACGGGTTTGACTACCGTTCCAGTGCACTTTCACGGGTATAAGGTCGGAAAAACACGGGTTACAGGTTGCCTGGAACGCGGCATTACAACGGAAGTAAATGGTTTTCAATTGTACACTATTTGGTAACACTTTAGTTAGGGCCCAATTCTCACTATTAACTAGTAGTTGCTTATTAGAATGTATATTACTATGATATTTGCTGTATATTTCAACGCATTCTCATCCCAAGGCATCATATATGACACTTTTGCCAAGCGTAAACATCCAACGCACATGGCACCCTTTAGCGTCAATATAACACGCATAGAGTATGGGTAGGTTTAGGTCTGAGGTAGGGTTAGGGTTAGACCACTAGGAGGCGCCTTCTGGCCCATAAATATCTGCGTCTCATATTGATGCTAAAGGGTGCCATGTAGAGGGCTGCATTGGGATTGCGTCCCGCCGGGTCCCGCGGGACCCAACGCAAATCTCGCGGGAGCGGGCGGTTTGAACTTTGATGCGGGCGGGAATGGGCGGCGAAAAAAAACGGCTGCGGGATCAGGAGGTAGCCTTCACATGATGGAGAATGAGAAGATGTCAATAAATGATGTGGAAAATAACCTCAAAAGAGGTATTTTCAGCACAAAAACTAAGAAAGGTAAGTCTGACATTTGGAGAAGTTTCTCAATTGTCTGTGGCAAAGACAGAAAGGAACTGGACTTTGTTCATTGTGACAAATGTGCAAAAAATACTCGTCTATAGCCTATTGTATATATATATATATATATATATATATATATATATATATATTTTTTTTTTTTTTTTTTATTTATTTTTTTTTTTGCAAAGCAGTCTATTTTTATGTGCCCTGTGATGGTGCTTGATATGTTAAAAAAAAGGTTTAAAAGGTTTTGATAAAAATGAAATTAAATTTGAATGTATTGTGTTTTGTCTTTCTGTGTTCTCATAAGCTAGCTGCTTTCAGACTTGCTTTCTGTTCATTTACAATAATTACATTATTATCAAGCCTGATGGAATACAATAGCCAAAATGAAAGTACCTGAGAAACGCGCGGTAGCCTAAGCATTTTAAATGTCCCCGAACGATAGCCAGGATTCATCTTCCTGATCAGTGCATCAGAATACATGTGGGCCAGGGAAACGAAACAAACAACCCCATGAATCTCTTTAATAATAGTAATACAAATAAGTGTTTTTTTTTCCTGCGGGACGGGAGAAGACACAAAATCAATGCATCTCTATTATTGTGCGGGAATAAATTCTCAGAGTTTTGCGGGTGCGGGCGGGAGTGGACATACATTTTGCGGGTGCGGGCGGGAGCGGAACACATACGTTGCGGGAGCGGGCGGTAATGGTCAGAAATTTGGCGGGCGCGGGCAGGAGCGGGATGAAGAAAACAGTCCCGCGCAGGACTCTAGTGCCATGTGCGTTGGATGTCTACGCTTTGGTAAAAGTGTCATATATGACGCCTTGGGATGAGAAGGGGCTGTATATTTGTATTTATAAAGCACAAATACCTTATTCTCATGAACTTATTCTACATCCCTTAATCCTATACCCAATACTTTAACAACTACATTACTAATTACTAATAAGCAGTAATTAGGAGTTTATTGAGGCAAAAGTCAGTCAATAGTTGGTTAATAGTGAGAATTGGACCCTTTTGAGCTTCAAATTTTTGCATTTGAATCCTCCCAAAATTGGCCCCATTTACTCCCATTGTAAGTGCCTGACTCTAACCTTGATTGTCACTCAGTTTAAAAGGGGACGAGTTGTAACTTTTTTGTGTGTGGTAATCAACATTATTCAACGAATGCTGTCAACTGAGCTGAACTTGTATTGAATTACATTCCTTAATCTCCATTTATCTATGAATATCCAATGGTAGAGTGTTTACAGCGTAGGCATGCGATTGCAAACTCTAAAATGCCTTTCTCAAACAAGCCTTTTTCAAAGTGCACTATGGTGGAGTAATGGAAACGTGACTCCATTAAAAAGAAGATTGGATTGGGATTTCCTCCAAGCACTTGTTAAAATGAATACTGCAGCAAACACCGTGTTGCCAGGGAGTTTGCCCTTCAGCTCAGCAGTGCTAGAGGACAGGCCACGACGGGGGAAAACCCAAGACAGATTTGGTTTATTTGACCTCATTTGATACTTAGGTAGGGGAAGACTCATAAATGGTATTAACCCCAGTGACGGGTAGGTTTAGGGACGGGGTTGGGGGAGGTCATATATTTATATATACAGTAATGTAACGTTAAGTC
Source organism: Pimephales promelas (assembly GCF_016745375.1). Next base: position 156,193 of record NW_024121188.1, read on the forward strand.
AACGGCATTCATAAACACGCTGAAAAGCGATTATGCGTGTTGATAGCACGCCAAAAATGGAAATACGAATTGGCGTGTCATACATATGCCATTTCATGAGATCAGTCTGTACTTTTTATATTGCATATTTTGGGGTAAAAAAATTGAATGCAATATGAATATCAGTGTTTCTGATTTATTTGAATTATACAAAGTTTCCAATTCAATCAGCCTTTGAGTTAAAACATTTTTATAAAGCATTTGATACGCATATGAGGCCTCTAATTTCTTATCAAACATTTGATGAAAAACTGCTGTGAACAGTCTGCATGCCTTATGTCATCAGATTGATAGTATATACTTTTTTAAGCAAGTAAAATCCCTGTGTAATTCTCCAAATGTTTTGGTACTCCTGTATTTTTGCTTCGAAACTGATTTTTATACAGTAAATATAAGAATAATTTTTACATTTTTAGTAATATTTCAAGATGAACACTTACTGGACTAAAGCAATGTTAAAATGTGAGTCATCATGCTAATATGATACATCAGGCTTTTAAAGAAAATGTATTTGTACCTTGCCCAAAATCAAGAATGTATATATCAGAATATTTTAAATCATATTTCAGGTAAAGAACTTAAAGAAAAGCCTTTTGCTACTCTTCAGACAAACCCAACATGAAATTTGGAGAGATTATTTTAATCTCATTGATTTGTACCCGTGAGAGTAAGAGTCACTATATGAAATAAGAGCAATTCAGACGTATGGCACAGAGATGGATGAGAGAAGATATTGAACTGTCCACTGTCCACCACAGGAGCGAAAGAAAACTGAATTAAAACAGTGTTGAGCATGAATACTTCATGAGCTCCTCATGTACAAAAGAGAACAAAGGTTTGTGGAAGACACACACACACAGAAAACGAGTTTGGCTTACGTCAAATAGTAAAGTGATAGATGTTTGAGTATGTGGTCGGTGAGCATTAGAGATGAGATGATTAACCTTTTAAAAGACCAATATAAATCTGTCCTTTCTTATTTTCAGAGAATGGATGGTTAAAAATTAAAACAGCTGAATTAATAACACTAGACTTGTCAAAACTACTGTATAACAGCCAGGGTTTTCACACACCACCAAAATAAAACAAACACCCCCATTTATAGGAACTATTCAGTGATCTGTTCTGTATACACTGCATAATGTCTGAGAGCAGATTATCATGCTGAGCAGCTTTGAATGGAAACTGAAGCCCTGCTGCTCTAAAAAGCTACAAAAATGTGTCAGGTGCGGCCATAAATAAATTTCAGCTTAAAGTAATTCGCTTGTCTTTCTGTTTGCCGTGAGCGAAGGAGACCACTCTGAATGCAAAACAGTTTCGGCCAGCAGAAAATGTCATCTTATATTGCAATGCTTTCATGCAAAGCAAATTTTCATATTTAGACAAAATTTACTTTTTTTAAAACTCCAATAATAAAGTCCTTAGATTCAACATTCTCTTTGTATAATAATGGTTAGTGAGGCAGGCATACTATTCTTAAATCGGTATAAAATTATCTTAAATCTTAAATCTTAAATAAGAAGCTCCTGTTTTCAAAGAACCCTTTAATCTAAAAGGTATTGCCAAATTAAAAGGTTGTTTTTGTTTGAAAAAGAAAAGGTAAAAAAAAAAAAAAGCTTTCCAATTATGATTAATCATTTGTCATAAATTTGCATTTGTACTTCAGCAATACGCCTTACACCAATGATTCCAGAAAATGGAATAATTAATAGCAACAAATGGTGTTCGCAACCCATTTTACTTCAATAATGTGATGTATTTCTGAGTGAATATACTCAAGTATTTTTCCTCATAATATACTGTATATTTTACTGATATTTTAAGACAGGTTTTATGAAGATAAGAATAACATGATTTAGATGCACACAAGTATTTCCATTATGGAGAAGGGACGGTTGAATACAAAATGGATTTATCTCTGCCGGACCTATTCTTACCTTCTCCATTTACTGCCTTATCCTGAAAGCTTTGCTCTGTACTTTGGGGCCGCACTCCAAAAATATCCTAGAACATTCATTTTGTGGTGATGTGGAAGTGGTTTGATATTTAGCTGTTGGATGAGACCTGCAATTTAGAAGCCAAAATGGCCTGTCATAGACCTAAAAAAGTGCACGTTGACAAATGTCTTCATGGACAAAATAATTCATTCTCAAATGGCTGGAATAAGCAGGCAGATATTTCTTTTTTGTGTCTTCTTATTAAAGGTTTATATTAAAGATACACTTAAATTAATCAATAACAGACAATCTGACAAATATCCCACTATTCAAACATCTTTAGTCAAAGCACCAGTTAAATGTATTGTAAGAAAACCACACTAAAAATGGTGGGTTGTTTACTTTAAACCCAAATTTAGGTCAAATATGAACAAACCCAAATGTTGGGTTAAAATGCAATTCAAAAAATTAGGGTTGAAAGTGAAAGTTGAACTTGGGTTAAAATTTGAAATGACATTTTTTAACCAAACATTTGGGTTTGTCCATATTTTACCCAAATTTGGGTTCAAATAACCCAGCATTGTTTAGAGTGCACTAGTAGATCATATAATATAAAATAACATGGTGGCTATGATAGTTGCTACCTTAAATTGTTAAGTACAATCAACTTGGATGTTTAAATTATTTCAACTTAAAGGTACAATATGCAAGATTGTTTCGCCACCAGGGGTCGCTAACCTCTTACAATAACAAAGGCGTATATTAATGACGTATATTCCGCAATAAGCGGAATTATGAATCTTGCCGTCGGTCAAGCTGATGGATCTTTTATGGATGAGTGAATACATTGATGTTTTTAACATCACTGTAGTATGAAGCAGGGCGCGATTGCTAGACGTATACCAGCGCTACACGCAACGCAAGTCCCGCGTATATAAAGGAATAAGGACATTTAATCCTACCAAACTACACGCTGAATTACTCACACAGGTCAGTTTATTAGAGCCCCTGTCACCTGAACGAGCGGTTCACTTCCTGATTCTATGAAACCACTCCCTCAGAAACACGTAGTGGGCTCAGATTGGTTAGTTTGGGCCGGTGTGTTGTGATTGGCTAAACTGTCGCTCACGTTGTCCGAAAGGTTGACGCCCATTACCTTTACGGGCGAAACGTGCAAGTCATGAGCTCCGGTCCAGATGTAAATACTGTATGTGTCGAACTGCAGTATCAGTTTCAGGCATAAAAATCAGACCGAGAAAGCCGCGATGAAGAGAGTCAAGCAAAACCTCACCACATACTACAGCTCTTACTAAACGTTTCTGAATGATAATTTGCTACATTTTTTAACTTTACACACATTTACAATAGCAATAGCAACTGACTGGCTACTAATGTTATACTCAAACAGCGTTGGCATCAGTTTACGTTCTTGATCAAATCGAAAATAACATAATAAAGCATATACACATGAAAAATACGTTTAAAACATTAGTACTTATAGAAAATTCAGGTGCATAATGTTTGTACGTGTTTGTCGTAGACACAAAATAGCATAGGCTAACTAGTAGTGGCTATAAAGCCAGCGCTGGCATTTAAAAAAAATAAAACACAAGGCTACGTCTGGAATTATACATGCAAATACATTTAAAATGATGAAGTCTTAGCCTACTTACAGATTGTGGCCCAACAATTGCTGCCTCTGGATTTAAAGTCGGAACTGCTTCATGTTTTAGTAACAGTTTCTTGTTGAATCCGGTGTTGAACTCGTGGAGATTCGGGTAGCTGTCTTCCGTAAAATGCGCAGCACAGAGAGCTAGATTACGATCGTCATTTTCAGGAACATAATCAAACATAAATTGTATCCATTGTTGAGGAAGTATAGCGTCCATGGGAAGCCCGAACACAGAAGACCTGACAGCTGCGTGAACAACACACTCGACGAGTCGACGTGCCTCAGAAATATGCGCATGCCATTTTCTGCATATTCTGAGGGAGGTGTTGATGCAAATGTGTGGGTTAGTGACGTACCATAACCCAGCTGTAGTCCCAATCCAGTCGTTTTTGTAGCCAATATACTTCCTGATTTTTAAAAGACGTTATCTCTGCTTACACTGAACTTTCAGCGCTGCAACTTTGCAGATACTGTTCATGCACCAACAGCAACATTACACACTATTTAAAATGAAAAAAGTGAAATCACAGTCAACCCCCCCTTTAAAAAAGAGTTGACTTACGAGTTGAAAATGTAACTTATTTTGATGAGTGAAAGTGATGTAAAAACATATGTTGTCAACTTATTGATCATTCAGTATATCAATATATATATATATATATATATTATTTTTTACAGCATGTTTCTATAAAACACATCATATATGCTCCCTTAATAATCAAATTCTAATTTATTGTTAATTAGATTATAAAGGTTTTTAGTTTAATAATACATTTACATTCATCACTCCAATCTTTTTTTATAGTGTGGTGTATTGCTGAAGATAAGTATATGTATAGTGATCGGAAGTGACCTTGGCATTGAGGTCACTGCAGTCTCAAGCTAACTGAACGCTGAGAGCAGAAAATCGATCGCAGTGGCACGAGAGGGATCGATATATGTAACACAACACTGAAACCCAGAGAGCATAAGAGGGAGAGAGAGAGAAACAGAGATGAGAAAAATAGCTGGGGACACGTCACACACATCTGCAATCTACAACAATTATGTCATTCAGTAGACCCTCGACACACCACTGTCAAGTGGCTAAAGGAGGTTACGTTGTCATGATTTAAAGTGCTTTTTCAAATAACACCTTTCATGTAGTGTGTATTATATCTGTTTGTGAATGTAACAGGTCTGCAAAGTTTCAAAGATCAAAGTGCAAGATTAATGGAGTTATTGTCTCTCAAAGTAAAAAAATGATTCTGAACTGCCAGAAACGAGTCATCAGTAATGCACAAAACAACATTGGTTTGTAATAAATTTGCATAATGCCAGTCTAGGGTCTTCTTTGGCTGTCTGTGAACGTTTACTCTGACCCATCCTCAAACACTGTAGTTGTAGCTGAGTTGCAGAATAGCTGAGCCCTGGAAGAGTTTGGTTGTATTGTCAAGATGTGGATAATGCTATTTTCTGCACTGCGAAAGCAAATTTGCATGCACTTTCAAAGGATGAGGACTTGAGGTCAAATCGACACCGTATAATAGATGCTATTGTTTGTATACAAGTGCAGAGGATAACTTCGGAGCTGAAATTCAGATGTGGCAATTACCCAACGCACTGTAAGCTGCAGACCAATCACAACAGACTGGGCCATCTGACCAATCAGAGCAGAGTAGGCTCTCGGAAAGGAGGGGTTTAGAGAGACCGAATCGTTTCAGACACTGGATGCATGAAACCTACCTCCAAAACTAATTTAGGAACCTTTAAAATAGCACAACAGATCAACAAAAAAATTGACTATTAAAATTATACAGACTCACAAATGTCAACCCCATTGAAACTGGGAGCTACAGCGGATCTAAGACTGTCAATTTGGCCTCTAATGACAGAAATCATTTATTCATTTGTCAAAAATATTTTCCCATCAGTGTGATGTCACCTCTTCTAGTATACTGTTAGAGAGTATTTTCTTGTGTAGATTTTATATTCACAAGTGTAAGTTTTCAAATTGTAAACCAATTTTTCTGGTGTTCTTGCATGAGATAAAACATTACTTCACTACAATTTCTTCCTCTCTTAACCCAAAAGCACTCAAAACATGTAAAATTTGTAAGTCCTACAAACTTTTTACTTTATTAAATGTTTAGATTTATTTTCATCTATGTATTGCCCTCTTTTTATTTTATTTTTTTATTTTTATTTTATTTTTTATTTTTTCCTGTTTATCGTTGTCTAATTTCTTTTTTGTGCTATTATGTTGTTGATGTTATTATTATGTTGTTTTACTTTGTAAACTGAATGTTTAAATAAAGCATTTTAAAAAAAAAAAAAAAAAAAAAAGAGTAAAAGAAGAGCTGTTTAACAAGAGCTTTTAAATGAGAGCTCTAGATTTACAGTAACTGTTCACATTACTGGAAATGTTTTAAAATGGAGACAGATTGGTTGATTTACCTCTCTGTAACTTGGAATGGAGTCAGCATGAAGTGTGGTCCTTCTCAGATGTCTGCTGAAATGACAACAGGAAGAGGCCACTGTGAGCACAAACACGCATTGTCTGGAGTCCACTAAAGTCTCAAGTACATCAGAGGTCTGCACAAGCAAATGCTTGCAGCAACTCTTAAGGCTCCGATATACTCACGGCAAAGGTCTTTTTCATTCTTTGCTTACTTCGAAATACGTTTGCAATTTCGTTGTTCAATTTCCAGTGCTGTCCAGTGTTTTTGTTTTAACTCAGTGAACTGAACAGAAGATTTTGTTTGAAATTGCGTCACACCAGTTTACTCTTCGATTTTGCGTATCAGGACCTTTACAGAATAATATGAATGTGACACTTTTCTGATGTGCATTAAATACATGCATTTAGAGGATGCTTTTATCAAAAGCAACTTACATTGCATTCAAGTTACATATTTCACTAGTTCATGCATTGCCTAGCATTGGAACCCATTATCGTCATAAACTTTGTTCAGTTAAGAGGTTGTCCATTGTGTCGGAGACCAAAATAATAATTAAAAAGGAGGAAATGGATCTATATTACTATAGGGGGTGGCATCTAAAAATTAGGCATTGGCTCAATGTGGTTCATCACAGCTGACCTTGACCTTCAAACATGCAATGATCAGAATAGAGGTGAAATATAAAGAGTCTTTCAGTGTTGTACAAAATAAATCCCATGGTGAGAACAATCCATTCATTGGCTCTGACAAAGGCTGAGTCAGAGAAAGTAAAGGAGAGCTCTTATTAAAGCACATTACAATCTGATTCTTATTCATATTCATATTCATAACCAGGGTAGATCTGAACAAAATAAAAGAGCAGACTGCAGTGTGATGGATACATTAGTGTTTGAATGAAACACAGTCTATACTCTGTCTATCCATTTATCTCCATCCATCTCTCCATCTATAATTATACAAATTTATGAATATATTATTTTTATATCTATAAACTTTGATTAACTTTGATAAACTTTTTTGCTAAGCTGCAGTGTGACACACAAGCCAAGCTTTCTCATTAGACAAGGTCAATGAAGAGATGACTGTAACTGATTTGAAAAGTGGTGGCCAAATGAGTTATTTTTCTTAAATGGATAGTCTGCGCAAAAACAACAACAACAACATCAACAACAACAACTCATCTTCATGTCATTCCAAACCACTCTGACTTTCTTCTGCCAAAATGCTAGTAACTAAATGGTTTTGGTGACCATTGACTTTCATTATATGAATGAAAAAAATCATATCTCAAAATATATTTTTTGAGTAAATTATGACAGAATTGTCATTCCTCTTTAAGGATGTAATTTGACAGTTGATATCCTTGCCAGTGAGAACCTACGAAAACATGTTATGGGTCCCTGCTGTATGAGATTATGTCATGGGGGTGGGGGCGGCTTGAAAGAGAAGGAAAAGAATGGAGAGATAGAGACAGAGAGAAAGAGATACCTCAAGCATACTCACCGGCAGATTTGAAGTGTGTATTCAGCAGGGCTATTTTTAGTGTGCGGAAATGGGCAAAAGTCAGCAGGAACACTGCAGAAAACCGAAAAAAATTTAAATAAAATAAAATGGTACGCTCTAATCTGCCATTACAAAGTGGCTGATTACCTTCTAAATGGAGATGATTCTCTCTGTCCTTCTTTCTCTCTCTCTCATTTCTCTTTCTCCATTCTGTTTGTGATGCAAATAAAAGACAATTATGTTTAACGCTACATTTGTTGTGCCAGTGTTCCTGGCTGAACACAGCATTGCATTTGCCTTGTGGATGGCAATATCTGAGTATGAATAACAGATGCTAGAACATCCAGCAGCCGTCTGGACTGCAGTAATATGAGATCACCATTGCATAAGCATCTAATGAGAAAATGGGTCTCAGAATTCTCTCTCTAAAATAGGATTGAGCCGTTTCACTGTGTTAAAATTCATATTGCCTAACTATGGAATTGCTCTGCTCTATGCAAAATCAAACATGAAACTCAATCATGTATTACAAAAAAAAAAAGAGTCCAGAGATGTGCAGGATTGCCAGCAATACTATAATTCATCTAGTATAGACACAACATAAAGCTTAACTGTAACCATAAATCTATCTAAACTTAATCATGTGGTATTAAAAGCTTCTGGAAGGCATGCGTCAAAATAAAACAGAAAGCACGAGTAAGCATAAAAACTCAATCATTTCTTCCCACCAAAGAACAGACTGATCTGTGTTTGCTGGACACTTAAGATCAGATCTATCAATAGTATTATTTTTATTATATACAGAACAGTTTTATTTATGGACCTACATTTATAAATAATAAATAACTTTTAGACAAACAACAACAAAAACAACGTGAATACGTATTTGTCAGCAATGTAGAGAACTGTATTTATGTCTTTAGGAACAAAATCCAAAAAGGAACACACAGGACATAATCCAGGAAATAACTTACAACCACTTAAAATGGAGACAACATGGAAGAATGAACTGAGAGGAACTAAGGGCTAAAATACACACGGGAGGCTAATCAACAGAAACTGGAGAACAAAGCGAACAGAAACAGACTAAACCAAACCAAAATACATGTGATAGTTACTAGTAATAATAATGACTATATCATCTATTATTATTTCTGCTTTTTGACAAATACCCTTTAAAACTAATGTAATAAAAAACACATTGCAATTATGATTATTATGATAATAATAGGGACAACTATCAGCAGGTTTTCATTACATTTGGGCATGTGTGCATCAATGCTCCTGGCCTTTCTTCAGTGCCAAACATTATAACAAGCATTGACTGGACTGGCTAACACAGGCATCTTATTCCTTTCTGCCTCTCTTAGACCTCCAGCCTTTCACAATTCAAGTCTTAAAGGGGTGGTTGATTGCCACCCCTTTAAGATCACTTTCTTTTTTTCCCTTTAAATAGTGTGTAATGTTGCTGTTGGTGCTTGAATAGTATCCGCAAAGTTGCTGCGCTGAAAGTTCAACGTAAGCAGAGATATCGTCTTTTTAAAATCAGGAACTTTAATGCCTACAAAAACGACTCGAATGGGACTACAACGAGATATTTCTGGGGTTTTATACGTAACTTACCCATAAATTTACATAAACCCTCCCTTCAGAATATGCAAAAAAGGGGTTATGGCTATATTTCTGCGGTTTTGTCGAAGTGGAAGAGTTCTAGTGGAGAGCTGTCGCCATGCTGTCGAAAGTGTGTTATTTTCACCCAGCTGTCAGATCTTCCAGCCCGTTCTCATCCCAAGGCGTCATATGCTGAAGCTTTTTCCAATGCGTATACATCCAACGCACATGGCACCTTTTAGCGTTAATATGAGACGCAGATATATATGGGCCAGAAGGAGCCTCCTATTGGTCTACCCCTAACCCTACCCCAGACCTAAACCTACCATAACCGAAGCGTGTTATATTGACGCTAAAGGGTGCCATGTGCGTTAGATGTATACGCATTGGCAAAAGCGTCAGTATATGACGCCTTGGGATGAGAATGCGTTGGGTCTTCTGTGTTCAGGCTTCCTACAGATGCTGTAGTTCGTCAACAATGTCTAAAATTTATGTTTGATCATGTTCCTGAAAATTACAGTCGTAATTTAGCTCTCTGTGCTGTGCATTTCACAGAAGACAGCTTCCAGAATCTCAAAGAATTCAATGCCGGATTCAACAAGAAACTGTTACTAAAGCATGTGTTTGGGGAGGTTCTGCTTGACTCTCTTCATCGCGGCTTTCTGGGTCTGATTCTGGCTCAAACTGATACAGCAGCATCGACACCATTATTTACATTTGATTACTTTTTACGATTTTTTAGAAGATCTCTGCCAGGGTGACAAATACAACATGCTGATCTAGTTCATCCATGATTACTCCCGGAAAATTGGGGGAAAAGACTGAAATCTCCATGTTTTAAGAAAAATTTCAAATCAGAAATAAAATCTGATAACAATGGTAAAATTTCCATTCCTACAGCTGTCATATTGAGTGAAATCCATTTTCTACAAATGGTCTGTCTCCTTCCCTTATTAAAGTCAAAGTTGTATTGGCTATAAAGGATTACAATATATGATTCAAAACATTAACTCCTTAAAAGTCAGTTATTTAGGTGGGACAAACCACAAATCGACGACAGAGTGTTGGGTGCCCAAGGTTTATCAATGCACAAGGGCATCCCTGTCCGCTTCGAGCCAACAGAAGATCTACTGTAGCATTAGACACATCAAATTCGAATGATTATCGGAGGAATGTGTCACAACACACAGTGCATCGCACTCTGTTGCATATGAGGCTCATAGTGGAAGACCACTTATAGTGCTTATTATGACCCCTATCCACTGCCAGAAGCACCTGAATTGGGCACACAAGGGTTGGAACTGGACCATGAAGTGGAAGAAGGTTGACTGGTCTGATGAGTTTGTTTACCTGGGGTAAGTTTACCTGGTCTAGTTTCAGTATTTTACCTGTAGACTCTGTAGGCCAAATCATCCTTATACTACAAGGGAAAGCTACATACTGACTTTGCTTGTTATAAAGGCAGAGGGAGCAGAGCCAGTTCATTTCCCAATGAATTTGAGCTCACTGACAACTCACAGAACACAAGCGCTCATAATAGAACCAAACACTTAGCAAGTGTGAAAACTCTTTCTGACTTCAAGTTCTCGCCTTTTTTGCTCCCTCTTGACACCATAATGTTAGAAAGGTTTCCGAAGGTCCCACTAAAGAGCTGTTTCACATGCTGTCTGTTCTATTCTCAAACTCTGGGGAATACGGAGCGTGTGTTTGACTTGGCCAACAATACTCCACTATGGGACTGCTGAACCAAAGGGGCTCTTCAGTTCAGTTGCCACACAAGTGTATGCACTGTAATTCCAACCATATTGGGGCTAAAAACACCTAAGGTATAGTTATTGGACCAAACATGGACATATTTCATCTTTATTTAATGCTACGAAGTTAAACTTTATTTCAAGTGCCCCAAGGAGGTGCTTTATTGATCAAGACCAAGAATAGCAACCTGAACTCTTTCTGTGTTATATGTTTGATACAATATACACTACCGTAAGATTTTTTAAGAACTTAATAGTTTTATTCAGGTATAATTAAAGCATGACATGGATTTTTTTTTTTTTTTTTATAAGGCTTGTCAGTAAATGGCCACTGTTATGATTGGATAAAGTCATTGCATTGAAAACAGTCTCAATGCCCACCCGCAATTGAACCCGAGTATGTTTTTTGAAAACATTATCCAAATAAAATCACAGCGCGCAGCTAACCCAATACACTCGGACATTTTCTGTTTCCACGTACATTGAAATGCATTGCATTTAGTCAGTTTTCATTAGTTTTTTTCTTGTCATTTTAAATTTAAAATAGTCAAATGGTGTGCATGGGGTACGTGCAACTCCGACACTAGTTCCCGAGAGGCTGGGTGACGGTGAGTATTTTTTTAACCTTTTCCAAGCTACATCTCAACCGAGATAAATGTCTGCTCTGGATTATGCGATTAAGTTATGCAGGGGACCACAACACCAACTAAACGTGGATAAATTAAACAAGTATGTCTACATCTGTTCTAAGTTAAGTCAACAACATATATGAACGTTATCTTTAAAATCTCTAATGTAACAGTAGGCTAACGTTAGACTAACAACAGAAAACGGTAACGCCAGCTTCTAACTGCGTTGTACATCATGTCACTTAGCTTCATTAATGTATCTGTAAATAACCAAGATAAGAAATGTTAACAATGTTGTGCTGAATGCTTCATGTAAATACTGTAGCACCAAACGGTGATGGCAACGATATGCGGTTTATCACGTTTACACTGTGACCTGTACATTTTTGCCTGGAGCTGAATCTTTTCATCGACCTTCTCAACAATAACATTTTTAATATAACCCTCCAATAAGGCCCTTTAGGTGACTTCAAGATGATACAGTATATAATTTTTCTTTCTCCAAAAATCACCAATTGCCTCCTGTGAAATATCTCTTACTGTGACAGCTGCCTATCTCCGAATGTTGACTGTTTGTCCGAGTGAGTGGAGGGAGCGTGGCTTAGCCATAGGTCAATTGGCCGCTTCATTATTCAACAAACATTTCTTTGTAAAATCTCTATTGCTATGTTTCGCTTACAAAACGAAATGCTCTGAACAAACATATAATAACATATAAACCATCCACTTGTTTCCGACACTGGGATCCTTCTATACAGATACACAAATGAGATGCGTCAAAGCGAACATTCTTTCACTGTTTTTGATTTTCTCTGTTTTCGACAGACTCGACTGTGTGGAGTAAGTCAGAAACTGAACACATATCTGTATACTGTATAAAGTTTAGAAATTGACAGTGATTATAATGACTTCTATTTCCTTTTGACGTGATGTGAAGCGTCAGACTTTAAGCGACCAAATGTCAGTGGGCGGGGCCTACAGTATGGTGTGATGATGTATAACTATTTATTTGTCGATGTCTTGCTCTGGATGCAGTCATATGCAAGTGTGTTTGCCCGTGTGATGTCACAGATCAAGCAATATCAAAACAAAGCATTTCTGGTGCTTGGTTAAATGCTTTGTTTATAATGAGGAGGCCATTTTGATGATGTTTTAATGGTACAAAGACCTATTAAATGTCAAAAGATCATGGCAAAATCGATTTGATGTCACGACCTCTTTAAATTGGTCAACATAAAAATTATTTCATGTTTAAAAATATATTTATTTAAAATAAATTTAATTTATTTTCAATAAATGCCATTCTTTTAACTTTCTATTCAGCAAATAATCCTGATGAATATATGAACTGTTTCCACAACTGTTTTCAACACTGATAATAATAAATGTTTCTTGAGCACCAAATCAGCATTTTAGAATGGTTTTCTAAGGATTCTGTGACACTGAAGACTGGGGTAATGCCATCCCAGGAATAAATTACCCTTTAAAATATATTAAAAAAAATATAAAAAAACTGTAAATTGAAATAATATTAATATATAATATATTTAATAAATAATATATACTTTCTATATTTTTTATCAAATAAACCATAGTGAGCAAAAGAGACTTCTTTCAAAAACATCAAAAAATCTTACTCACCCCAAACTGTATTGTATAATGGATGTTTACATCAAATCACATTGACTGGTGAAACTCTCCAATAAACAGTGCTTATGTGCTCAGTGTAAAATAAATACCAATTGTGCAGTCATTCAATTTTGTTGCAATCATTTTAGCCTTTTATGTGACAATAAATGACTCTGACAGATCTAAAGGTCAAAGTAAAAGTGTTACCCGAGATGATGTCACATCTGAGCTGATTGATGAGACTTTTAGGCTCTGGGATGACAGGTCCCACATTGATTCTCACACCTCTGTCCCAGAACACATTTGTTAAAGAAGCTCAGTAACATGTCATATGCATCATACACAGTGTGATTCAGTGGGTGTTTGGATATAAATGGGAAACTTAAGTCAGTATAAGAAGTCAAATAAAAATAAAATGTTACAAGGTAAATTATTCAACCATTTTAATTGTTCAAAACACTATTACAAAGCAAAATTGTTCACTTGAATTCATGGACGTCACTTTGTTAAAAGGATAGAAAATTCAAACTGTTAACTCATCCCCATGTCATTCCAAATTTGCATGAGTTATTTTCTTATGTGTAAAATTAGATATTTTAATAAGTGTGTGTGTGTGTGTGTGTGTGTGTGTGTGTTGTCCATAGAAAGTCAATGGTAAGCAGACATGCTTTTAAAAATAGTAGTTATTGATTAGTTAACACTGAACTACCACTATCATCTGTGCGCTATTACTTACTAGTTTGTTAATCAGAGTTTCTTGTTAATAATAGTTACTAGATAGTTAATATTGTGTTACTCATTGGTTCTTGTGTAGTTATTCATTAACGAAGGAACCGTATTCTAAAGTGTTACCGAGGTTTATGACTGCAGAGACAAGATACAGTACCTTGCGCATGCATAGTAAACGTATAACCTGTGGGGGGAAAAGCCCTTTTAAACCTTATTTTGGGGCAAAGTCATCAAACTTTTTCAGCGATTTTTATCATATTTTACTGCTGTTTCTATACAAGCAGTTTTTATGTCCCGGTCACCAGTGAAAGTGTAGTTCTGACTCTCTGCCCATTCATTTAGATAGGAGCCTGGTCTTGTTAGTCCAAAATAGCTGCCCAAGATGGCGGCCGAGTGGCATGACTTGCCTAAAAGGACTTTGGTAGTATTTATCCATGTTAACTAATGTAGTTAATGATGAATGATACTTGTCAACTTAGTTAACTGTTTTTGGCCCTAAGTCGCATGGGTTTGGAACAACATGATAGTGAGTAAATTGTGTTTTTTTGGGTTAAGAAAGCAAAGAAAAATTTGCTTTCAAAAAAGGGGTTGGGACAAAAGTAAAATGTTTTCCTATCGTAGTTTCTTAATTTCTCAGAGAAATTCTATGAACAACTAACACATTTCTTGCAACAAAAATGAGGTAAGTTGCATTCTGATGATTATGTATGTAAGCTCATGTTGTGAAAAAAAAAAGTGCTGGGGACTGTAAATAAATATGGATATTAACAACATGCAAACTTCTATAGCCACTTTTTTAATGTTTATTCAGTGATTTACCTGCTGACACAATAGCGTAATGTCTCCATTTGGAACTTTTTTTTTTTTAACAAACTAAATATATTTGATGAGCCATGATTTAAATGATTGACAGCCCAAGCAGGAACATGTTAAAACACTCAGATGGACAAAAGGGGAACGCTTAGTGCCAAGGAATATGCAGACAGTGAACTAATTATTCTGACTTTGCATTCAATAGCTATGTGCTTTGAAACCCAAATATGCAAGCTGGAAAATCTGAATAGACATGTTCTGGAAAGAGAGCCAAACCCTGTTCTTTCTGCTGACAGAAATACATGCACATTCTTGTATGTCACTTTGGTAAGGAAGCATCTGGATAAAGAATATGTGTAAACACAGAGCTCGTTGTTCGATCCAGATTTTTTTTTTGTCTTTGTTTGGTTTGTGTTAATGTGAATTTAGTTAGTGATTGTGTGTATGTTGATGGGTGGGTACAGTGTTTATGTAATGACAATCTCAAAGCCAGATCTCAAAACAAATAGAAGCATGAAAAACTCAGTTAATGAATCTGCACCAAATATGAATGTTGTACTGATGGGGGATTTACATTGTGCAGGAACGCTTTGTAGCTGATGTGGCACCATTTATCTCAGAAACAGATGGCTCAAGTATGACAAACACAGGCTCATATCTACAGTGTTAAAGTGTTCACCCCATTTGTATACTTTTACACTTGTTTTAGTACTATGAACCACCAAAGTCCTTGTTTGTAGAACTGCTGGTTTTCACATTAGCGTGGCTCAGGACTATGGGGTTTCTTGCCTTCACCTCTCATCTAATATTTCTTTACTGTCTGGGGTTCCCATCCATGGGGTCCATTGAGCCATCGGCTCCAGACCTCCCCTTCTTACACCAAATCTGACAATCTGGGTTGGATCTGCCCTCTCATTCCTATCGTCCATGAGTGTGCCAGATGGTTCACACCAGGGCATATTCTCTCAGTGTGGCGCAGTGGGCATTTCGTTCCCCAATGTGTCGATTTCCGACGCAGCGAGAGTTCCCTCGAAATGGAACATCTCGGGTTAAGAGTGTAACCCTCTCAGGGAAAAAAACGCTGCGTCCCTCGGCCACACTGTTCGCCCTTCTGAGAACGATTTGCTTCGAACAATCAGAAGCTGACGCTACTGATCCGGCCTCCTTTTATAGCTTTGGCATCGCCGTCACATGCGACGTCACGAGATTGCCAATCAAGATTGAATAGTTTACTTCAGACGCCCATGCCGAAGGTATTCCCCAATGTGTCGATTTCCAACGCAGCGTTTCGTTCCCTTCTCAGGGAATGAGGGTTACAGTCGTAACCGGAGACATTTTGTGTCATTGTCCAGCTAGAAAAGAAATCGTCTTCAAAGTCACTGGTGCATTGCAGATTCTATGAGGAGTTCCACTGAATTCATTTTGCTCTCTGCTATCAAAAGCCTTTCAGGGCCACTATGGAGAAGCATCATGCTGCCACCACCATGCTTCACTGTGGGGATGGTGTGTTTCTGATGATACACAGCCTTTGGTTTATGCCAAACATGCTGTTTACTCTGATGGCAAAATGCTCAATTTTGGTCTCATCAGATCATATAACGTTCTTCCAGCTGGCTTGAGAAGTCTTCTGCCTGCAGACTCTACCGAAAGTGTTTTTTTTTTTTTGTTGTTGTTTTTTTTTGTTTTTTGTTTTTTTTTCTGACAGTGGCTATTCTTTTCCACTGTATCATAAAGCTGTCACTGCTGAAGCAAGCAGGCAACAGATGTTGAATGCACAGTCTCTCCACTCTCAGTCACTGAAGCTTGTACTGTAGAGTTGGCATTGTTCTCTTGTGGACTCCCTCAGTGCTGATTTAGGTGTGTCATATTACGATGAGCTCTCATTAAATTCATATATTTATGTGTAAAGTGTGGTTTTAGCACAGATACTTTTTTTGCACATTCCTGAAACATACTTTAACATACTGGCAGCATTACCATATTAGCATCTGTATGAATGTAGAGACAACGTTTTTTACAGATAGGTTCATAGAATATTGAAATCATGGAATTAACATGTTAATTTCAATCAGATAATTTAAATATTCATGACATCAATGCCATTTATTTAACTCACACCAAATTTGGCATTAATAGCGTCATTTCTAGTGCCATATTCTACTCGTTTAGTCCATTACTATTATTAAATAACTTCATGGTATGTTTATAAAAACAATCCTGCTTGCTTAAATTTAGTCCAGCTGAGAGTACATCTTTGGACATCTTCATAAATTATGTTATCCATTAGTCAAGAAAGATCATTTTTTCCAGGTGCAGTAATTTCACTCTTAATATACATGGTGCGTTTGACTAAATCCAGGTAATTCCAGACTGCACATGGCCTTTAGACATCAGCAACCCTGATTAACACTCCGAACAGGTCCTTGGAGCCTGAGAGATCTCCAGCCGATTTTATTCTGAGCCACAGGCACTGACAATGATAAGCATCTACGGGAATCATTGAGCGCTTATGTGCTTTAAAATGGTAGGCGGCTAATGACTGTTTTAAGACATTGATGCACAGGGTGCTTTTAGCATCTGAAAGGTAAAAAAAAAAAAACATTACCATATTAAACATGTAAAATATGACTCTTAAGTAGAAGAGGCAGCTAACCGTCAGGGAAAATGAAAGGTGCAGTCAGTGGAATGAATAAGAAGTCTACCCAAACCAGCCAACGCTCAATTATTTACTATCTCTTAAACTGTTCAGTGCAGTTGCCCTCCTTTTTATGCACTTAAAATGTTTTCAAGGAAGAGATTTTACCGAAAATGTATTGTTACTCAAAACCATGAATAGCAATGCAGAGCAGAGACAAAGCATGTTATGATGTCATTTACCCTTAAAAATAAGAATGATTATATAAAAGAAAACTTTTAAAATTAAAAAGATAGATAAAGAAATAAAATACATTAAAGCTGCAAGCAGCATTTATCGGGGTTCAAGCATTTAAGGCAGATTTTTTTAAGATTAAGAATTTAAAGATGTTCTGTTTTATTTAGAAAACATGTAAAAATAACAATAACAATAGGGCTTCAGCACTTGCTTGAACCCCTAAAAATAACATTATTATTATTAAACAATATATATATATATATATATATATATATATATACATGGTGGCGACAGTGGGAAACGAGACACTACCTGCCCTGGACTGTGAGGGGCTGCCACTTTATTTTCATTTTGTTGTTTTTTTTATTTTTGGATTAGAGTTTTTTGAACATGGGCCAGTTCCTGCCTCCTTCTTCTCTCCTTCTTCCCGTTATCAACAAACTTTGCTACATTGGTGGCGAACCCTAGAAAGAAGGAGAGACACACTGTCGGAGAGCCCTCGCTGCTGAGGGGGATTGTGGTGCTGAGGAGGTCAGGCAGCACAAAGGAGTTGTTGTGCTGGAGTGTTTTAGCAACAGGTGGGACGGAGAGCTCGCTGCCCTGCTCCTGGGTCGAGGAGGATGGGCTGCCGTCCGTGCAGTCCCTCTCTAATCGAATGGGATGCAAGCCAAACTAAAAAAAAATCGAGTTACTCTTCAAAATATATATTTTTTCATAGATGGTTTGTCATTTTAGGTAGTTCTCATCATGCTGACGAATGTTCAAGTGTTAATTTTTACAATAAGTTTGTTTTTAGTTAATAGTTATTTGACACTATAAAAACGGGGTGTAAAGTCACGATTCACAGTTGTGCTTGAGATCGAGTCTCTGGGAGTATGGGCTGGACCTTGATAAGCCCAGGAGCCCAGGCTCATTAGAAAAACGTACATGTGGCAATTTTTTTGCACAACACAAAATACGTTGCAGTTTCAAAGTGAAATTTCCAGTGAGTGGCCAATCCATATATGAGTAAAAGGGCGGGCTTTTTGTGAGACTGAGCGGGCCAGTGGACGCGCCTCTTCAGCCAAGCAGCCTCAGCAATCTGTACCATCACAAGATCGACTGGCAGACTAGGCTACTTTTTACAGTCAGTATCATTCTTATGTCGAAACTCCGTTTTCTTGATTTACTGAAACCTATGTAAAACGCATTTGCAGCTGCATAGCTCACTCATAGGCTCTGCTGCGGCAACTGCACATCCAATGGTGTGGACGCCTCTGACGTGCGACCAACTAGCTCGCAGATCAGTCTATTCTTATGTTACATTTATTCATTTGGCAGATGCATTTACAGTGTTCAAATGTCAGTTATAACTGGTAAAGTACCTCAGTCGCTAACTTATCTGAGGCGATTTAATGGTAAACATTGATGCTAAATGGTGCTAACTACGTGAAATAGTAGTGGAATGTCACTTACTGGGAAAAAAAGGAGCAAAGTACTCCTACAGTGTTGGTTAGTGCAGTTTATAGCAGAGCAACCCATTTTATGTATGTTATTTCAATACAAATGTTCAGAAAGGATACAGAGGTGGTATTATGTGTTTTGTCAGATCATGGCCGAGACGTCAAATTTCAGGAAATCCACTCAGTGCAGCCCGTTATCAGCCGTCAATCATGAAAACAAGTCTTTTGATTCATAATCAGCCTCTGTAGTCATAATTGTGTGTGAAATGTTTTTTCTGTTTTACTGCCTCTAGTGTTCATTTATGTTGGAAACTCGTTTTGCAAAAATGTTGACACAGGTACGCTTTTCCAGTGAGCCTGTGTTGGACTCGGGCTCCAAATGACGTAATAGCCACACAATATCAACGGCCATTTATGGGATCTTTTGGCTTCAATTTTCTACAATGGAATGAAGTTTATGATTGGAACAGGGTTGGAACTAAACCCTTCAGGGCTGTGGCCCTACCAGGAACTGAGTTATGCCCCCCTTGTCTATAGGCTTTCTGCGGTGGTGTTTCGCTATACACCAACTTGCCCACGTACTGCAGCATCCCCCATTCTCATTTTTTTTTTGTATAGAAATAAAAACCATTTAGTTCAGTTGGACAACTGATGCTGCAGTTATGAACTGAAAGTGTCTGCTCTGCTTCAGGAACAGCAGAGTTGAAGCACAGTGTATCAGGAATCAGGTTTCACTTATCCCTTGACGAGACTAAGGAGAGATGACTGACAGGACAATGGCAGTGGATTTGGTGTGCAACAGATCCTGAGTGTCAAATAACCTATTTTGTGCAGTCAGCACCGCTGCTCCCTATACACAGAGTAGCCTACGTGTGACCACGGATTCAAAAGCAAAAGTAAAAAGCGAGCTAGCATTAAAAAGCAATTTGGTAACACTTTACTTGAAGGGGTGTGCATAAGACTGACATGACACCTTCATAACCATGACATGACATGTCTTGAATATGAAGTAGGGTTTATTCATGTTTATGACAACTGTCATTAAGTGTCTTTCGCTCAATAATGACATTTTGAATTCAAATGTGACATTGTTTAAGATGTCTTTGTTATAACATCATGACAACTTGACATTAAAGGGTTAGTTCACCCAAAAATGAAAATTAAGTCATTAATTACTCACCCCCATGCTGTACCAACCCCGTAAGACCTTCGTTCGTCTTCGGAACACAAATGAAGATATTTTTGATTAAATTTGAGAGCTGTATAACTACCACATTGGCTCCTAAGGGACTGCCTCTTGACGGCCCAGAAAGTCAATGAAGAAAATGTTTAAATATCCCAAGTGACTACCGTGGCTCAACTATATGTTTATCAAGTGACACGAATACTTTTTGTGCGAAAAAACAAACAAAAATAACGAGTTTATTCGACTATTTCTTTTCTTCCTTGTAGGCCAGAAACGAGACTTCCTTAGATTTCCACGACGCATGCGCGAGAATTGCGATCTGCTTACACCAGCTTACACTACTTCAGATCGCAATTCTCGCGCATATTTAGTAGTCACTTGGGATATTTAAACATTTTCTTCATTGACTTTCTGGGCCGTCAAGAGGCAGTCCCTTAGGCAGCCAATGTGGTAGTTATACAGCTCTCAAATTGAATCAAAAATATCTTTATTTGTGTTCCGAAGACGTACGAAGGTCTTACGGGGTTGGTACAGCATGGGGGTGAGTAATTAATGACTTAATTTTCATTTTTGGGTGAACTAACCCTTTAAATTAAGTTAAACTGTCATGGGCTGTCACATTGGCTGTCATGAGGCCATTATACAGTAACTGTGTCAGGAATATTTTCCGTGACCTCAACTACAGTGGTACAAATTGAATTTGTCATTAAAAAGTTATAATGGCTTCATGACAGCCAATGTCAAAACCAACCACATGACAGTTTAATGTAATATTAACCAATAAAGCTAGGTGCTTTCTTAAGTTTGATAATTAATCTGCTATGTCATGTTTATGACGGGTTGTGTTGTCTTAGTAATGTCAAGTTGTCATGGCAAAGACACTGACAGGTTATGATGTATTGGTTTATCTCAAGGTGTCATAACAAAGACATCTCAAACAATGTCATACTTGCATTAAAAATGTCACAACTGAGCGAATGGCACTTAATGACAGTTGTCATAAACATGAATAACACTTCCTATATATTCATAACTTATGTCATGTCATGATTATGAAGTTGTTATGTTAGTCTTATGCACACCCCTTCAAGTAAAGTGTTACCAGCAATTTCAATACCAAATGACAGCAAATTATAGTATTAGCAAGTTATAGTCCTAAGAGTAAACATGATCACATGACAAATTTAAAACCGTGAAAAAAAAAGATAACAAAGCCCTCCCCCCCAACAATATAAAATTTGCTCAAAGGCAATATTCAATGAAGCCATCAAGGTTTCCCCAGTGTCACGTATTCTGTTTCTGAAGAACATTCTGTGGAACCACAAGGTTATTCAATTTTCTTTTTTTCTCTCGCTCCCAATTAAAATCCAGCCCAAGGCTCTGCAAAAACAATCAAGCCAATGAAGAGGCTTTTGCCAAACACTGAGTATAGCTACTTTCCCACTGTTTTGCACTAACAGTGATTCAGTGAAAGCTGAATACCTTCTCCAGTCTGCATTATTGCAGCACACGCTTCATTGAAAGCCATTGTGGTTTGGCTGACTGTGGACTTTTTCCATCCTAGTTAAATGTTTTATATATATATATATATATATATATATATAAATCAGCCTCCTTGTTTTTGCCAAATATAAAGAATTATTTAGTGGAGCCAGACTCTTAAAACAAAATTTTAAAACCCAGAATTGAGAAAGATTGCCTTTTGGACAGTAATATGTGCTGAGTGTCATTCCCACAAATATAAATTAAATAGTGTAAAATGTGAGGCACAGAGGACTCCGCTGGGGCCTGTTACTCCGAGATATACTCTTATTCAGGTTCCAAAAACAACCAGAAAAGGCCAGCAGATGTTATTACACAGCAACATTAGATCCTCTTAACATTTTAAAGTGTTCTTGAGGAATTATAATGTGATATTATAAATCGGCAAGATCTTACCCTGGGTGCAGAGATAATAAAATTGCATCCTGTTTAAGGCTTTAAACTTCAAAATGAAAGAAATAGTTATCTGCTCATTCTCATGTCAGCCCAAACACATATGCTATAACGTTTTTCAACACAAAAGGTATCATTTAAAAAAATATATTTTCAAGTCAGTTTTTAGTGAATAACGACCTACATTTTTCTGTCAGAAAAAAGTCTGTTTTTCTGCTGTTATGTTGTCCTTTTTTTTACCTTTATAGACATGTTTATTATGGACTGTCATTAGGAAATGAGCTCAATGAGTAAAAAAACGCATGGGTTTCGAAGCAACGGAGTGAAAAAAAGGCAATTTGAATGTTTAGGTAAACTATCTCAGTTAAATACACTACTCAGTATCTGGATTTCTATCCATGTGTTATGAACTTATGAACTATGATTGTGCGACCTGATGCCAGATATTGGAGAGGAAATGAATGCATGCTTTTGTGTCTGAGCATTTCAGATTTGAACCACTGCTGGTCATAGTGGCCAACGCTGCTTCTTCTTTTTTTCTTTTATATTTTTTGCACAATTTAAATAAGGAGGATACAAAAAGATCTGTAATAAAAAAATCTGTAAAAAAAGTCCATTTTACTCAGACTTGAAATTTAAGGCACACAATTGCATCTGACAAACCATTCTATGTACTATTAAAAAATATTTCCTTAATTATGTGGTCAAAAACTGCTAGTCAAAAGTTTGAAATGGTCAGCAAGTTTGAGACTGGGAATCAAGAACTTCCAACTACAATGAAAGTCGAATAAATTTTCTTGGAAGATTTTACCAGCAAACATCAATACAAGCATTTCCATGAAAACATTCAGTTGTCCAAGGAGAAATCGAGTTGGGCTATGTTTTTTTTTTAAAACAACTGTTCATTGATGAACATTCATATTCATTGTTATTTTAAATATCAGATTCCATTGTGAACAGATCATGGTCCTGGACTGACCCGCATATGCAAAAGAACTATGAGATGTCATCCAGCACGCTTTTATGCAGAAATAAACACTGAGGACATTAAAGTAAGTGATCACACAATTATTTATAGAGTGATCTGTCGTGGAAGTCAGCGAATTTATGTGCAGGCAAGAAACACATTTATTATTATTATTATTATTATTATTTAAAACATTCATGATACAAGCCCTCGTGTTTTTCTTGTATAGCTGTCAATGTGATACCTAGGAGTAGTTCTGACACATCAATGTCCTTCCACTGACTTCATTTCACAACTGTCTTGATAACTTTGGGTATGTAAACTCCCATGAGTGTAGAATTATAACGAATGTTGCTCTAGACTAGAGGGACGTAAAAGTCACATTAATTCCGAATTCAGACTGAGGTTGTATTGCAAAACATTTGACCTGTATTGGAAAAGATCAGATTCTATGTGGTTTGTGCTGTTCACATTGCACACTTTCACAAACAGATCTGAGTCACATATGAGCAAAAAAATAATAATAAAAAAATAAAAAAACTCACATTGTCTCACATTTACCTGCAGTCTGAACATAGCCTAGAGGCATTGTGTGTGCAGTGTAAACATGATGATCCAGATCCAACCATACTAATAAGCAAATATTACTAAACATCACATTTGTGTCTCATTTTGTAATTGTTGAAGTAAGACTTCTCATGAGTTCTTCTTCAATTTGGTGTGAAAAGGCCTTTGCCAAAAATATAATTTTTGTTATTTTGTTATTAAATAACAAAAATCGTTTTCAGAGCACTTGCAGTGCATTCGCAGATACAAATAGAAGCAAGTGACGTTATGTGTTGACACTTTGGATACAAAACGGTAAAAAAATAAAAGTAAAATAAAAGTAATGCGAGCAACTCTATCCATTTTGATGCCATTATAGAAGTGACCCAGCAGAATGGGCATGCTTGACGAAACAAGAGTACCATGGTTTGGGCCCAAAAATGTACTGTATGTGAACAGTGGTGGAAGCAATCGAACCATGTCTGAAAGCAAGTAAATTTATATGAAAACCTGTTTTTTTTCTTCCTGCAAAACAGGACCAAAATAGTTATTTAAACTAAAATAGTGTTTGTGACAGATAAATATTGTGGTGTAAACAGTTCAGATACTGACTCCCCCTGTTCGGTTACTTCATTAAACAAATTCCTCAATAACCTTTGACCAAAAAGGTTGTTTCATTGCATTACATCAGCCACACCTTTTGATTTCCAGCCAAACAGCTTATTGATAGTTCTGCAGGGGAGTGAGATGGATGCTTGAGAGCACAGAGTGAGTCCAGATCAGTGTTTGAACATCACACACTCACACATAATCTTAGCGATCACACTGCCACACCTCTAGGGGACTACCTACAGAGAGACGGGAAGAAATGTGTCTCCTGATAAAAGGGTTTTTCAGGAAAGTGCTGATACACTTACTCGCACACAGTACACACCTGTCTGCTGGTGGCCATTTATTCCTCATCCATCTCTCAAGTTTGACCCCTGACAGGTGGTAGGCGCTCACCTAACAATAAACCGATCCCAGGGTGTCTTTTCAACCTCAAACACAGCCCCGCCATTAAGTTATTCACAAGATGTCAGCACAAGCTGAAGTCAAACACTCCCACAATAGGAACAACCACAGATCTCTCTAAGTTGCTCAAATGTTGCAGCAGCAACAAAATCAGACAAAAGCCCATACAAATTCCAGATAATGGTTTAATAGTAATTGTTTGTCATAAAACTGACAATATAAAAGTCAAATACTTAATTTGGGAAATAACTAACCGTAGTGATGTAGTACTCGAGATTTCTGCTTTCTTGGACTCGTCTCGGACTTGTTCCTTCAAAGACTCGGTCTCGGACCACAGTGGGAGGAGAAGGACTAATGGGAAGAGAATTTTCAGACCGAGTTTTTTCCAGCGCATTTTTATGTTCATATTAAAAAAACACACAACACTTAACAACAACAATAATAAAATGCAATGTTCACGGCGGCAAGATGAGCAACGAGTCTGCTATCATCAAATTCGCCTTTCAGAACCACAAACCGTTGGTGACCATACACCTGCATTATATGACTGACAGACAAGAACAGTTTGACCTAAAATATCAAAATTGAAACTACTGCAGAAACAAAGACAACTACATCTTGGATGCCCTTGAAAATGATTTTTTTTCAAGTGAATTATCCCTTTAAGACATTACGACGACTGCTCTAAACAATTCCCAATCTAGCTTAGTCTGTAGGCCTAACTGATGATCATGAACTGGGGTGAAATCATGAATATCAAAACTTATATGTAAGGACAAAATCTTGACTCGAACTTGCTTCCTCAAAGACTCGGTCTTGACTCTGACTCGACTGTATTTTAAAACCAACGGACTCGGTCTCGAGTCGGACTCGACCCTTCAAAGACTCGGATTTGACTCAGACTCGACTGTATTTGAAAACCAACGGACTCGGTCTCGACCTGGACTCAACCCTTCAAAGGTTCTTGACTAGGACTCGACTGTATTTGAAAACCAACGGACTCAGTCTCGACCCTTTAAAGACTCTGTCTTTACTCGGACTCGACTGTATTTGAAAACCAACGGACTCGATCTCGACTCGGACTCGACCCTTCAAAGACTCGGTCTTGACTCGGACTCGACTGTATTTTAAAACCAACGGACTCGGTCTCGAGTTGGACTCGACCCTTCAAAGACTCGGTTTTGACTCGGACTCGACTGTATTTGAAAACCAACGGACTCTGTCTCGACCTGGACTCAACCCTTCAAAGGTTCTTGACTTGGACTCGACTGTATTTGAAAACCAACGGACTCAGTCTTGACCCTTCAAAGACTCGGTTTTGACTCGGACTCGACTGTATTTGAAAACCAACGGACTCGGTCTCGACCTGGACTCAACCCTTCAAAGGTTCTTGACTTGGACTCAACTGTATTTGAAAACCAACGGACTCAGTCTCGACCCTTTAAAGACTCTGTCTTTACTCGGACTCGACTGTATTTGAAAACCAACGGACTCGATCTCGACTCGGACTCGACCCTTCAAAGACTCGGTCTTGACTCGGACTCGACTGTATTTTAAAACCAACGGACTCTGTCTCGAGTTGGACTCGACCCTTCAAAGACTCGGTTTTGACTCGGACTCGACTGTATTTGAAAACCAACGGACTCTGTCTCGACCTGGACTCAACCCTTCAAAGGTTCTTGACTTGGACTCGACTGTATTTGAAAACCAACGGACTCAGTCTTGACCCTTCAAAGACTCGGTTTTGACTCGGACTCGACTGTATTTGAAAACCAACGGACTCGGTCTCGACCTGGACTCAACCCTTCAAAGGTTCTTGACTTGGACTCAACTGTATTTGAAAACCAACGGACTCAGTCTCGACCCTTTAAAGACTCTGTCTTTACTCGGACTCGACTGTATTTGAAAACCAACGGACTCAGTCTTGACCCTTCAAAGACTCGGTTTTGACTCGGACTCGACTGTATTTGAAAACCAACGGACTCGGTCTCGACCTGGACTCAACCCTTCAAAGGTTCTTGACTTGGACTCAACTGTATTTGAAAACCAACGGACTCAGTCTCGACCCTTTAAAGACTCTGTCTTTACTCGGACTCGACTGTATTTGAAAACCAACGGACTCGATCTCGACTCGGACTCGACCCTTCAAAGACTCGGTCTTGACTCGGACTCGACTGTATTTTAAAACCAACGGACTCGGTCTCGAGTTGGACTCGACCCTTCAAAGACTCGGTTTTGACTCGGACTCGACTGTATTTGAAAACCAACGGACTCTGTCTCGACCTGGACTCAACCCTTCAAAGGTTCTTGACTTGGACTCGACTGTATTTGAAAACCAACGGACTCAGTCTTGACCCTTCAAAGACTCGGTTTTGACTCGGACTCGACTGTATTTGAAAACCAACGGACTCGGTCTCGACCTGGACTCAACCCTTCAAAGGTTCTTGACTTGGACTCAACTGTATTTGAAAACCAACGGACTCAGTCTCGACCCTTTAAAGACTCTGTCTTTACTCGGACTCGACTGTATTTGAAAACCAACAGACTCGGTCTCGAGTCGGACTCGACGCTTCAAAGACTCGGTTTTGACTCGGACTCGACTGTATTTGAAAACCAACGGACTCGGTCTCGACCTGGACTCAACCCTTCAAAGGTTCTTGACTAGGACTCGACTGTATTTGAAAACCAACGGACTCAGTCTCGACCCTTTAAAGACTCTGTCTTTACTCGGACTCGACTGTATTTGAAAACCAACGGACTCGATCTCGACTCGGACTCGACCCTTCAAAGACTCGGTCTTGACTCGGACTCGACTGTATTTTAAAACCAACGGACTCGGTCTCGAGTTGGACTCGACCCTTCAAAGACTCGGTTTTGACTCGGACTCGACTGTATTTGAAAACCAACGGACTCTGTCTCGACCTGGACTCAACCCTTCAAAGGTTCTTGACTTGGACTCGACTGTATTTGAAAACCAACGGACTCAGTCTTGACCCTTCAAAGACTCGGTTTTGACTCGGACTCGACTGTATTTGAAAACCAACGGACTCGGTCTCGACCTGGACTCAACCCTTCAAAGGTTCTTGACTTGGACTCAACTGTATTTGAAAACCAACGGACTCAGTCTCGACCCTTTAAAGACTCTGTCTTTACTCGGACTCGACTGTATTTGAAAACCAACGGACTCGATCTCGACTCGGACTCGACCCTTCAAAGACTCGGTCTTGACTCGGACTCGACTGTATTTTAAAACCAACGGACTCGGTCTCGAGTTGGACTCGACCCTTCAAAGACTCGGTTTTGACTCGGACTCGACTGTATTTGAAAACCAACGGACTCTGTCTCGACCTGGACTCAACCCTTCAAAGGTTCTTGACTTGGACTCGACTGTATTTGAAAACCAACGGACTCAGTCTTGACCCTTCAAAGACTCGGTTTTGACTCGGACTCGACTGTATTTGAAAACCAACGGACTCGGTCTCGACCTGGACTCAACCCTTCAAAGGTTCTTGACTTGGACTCAACTGTATTTGAAAACCAACGGACTCAGTCTCGACCCTTTAAAGACTCTGTCTTTACTCGGACTCGACTGTATTTGAAAACCAACAGACTCGGTCTCGAGTCGGACTCGACCCTTCAAAGACTCGGTTTTGACTCGGACTCGACTGTATTTGAAAACCAACGGACTCGGTCTCGACCTGGACTCAACCCTTCAAAGGTTCTTGACTAGGACTCGACTGTATTTGAAAACCAACGGACTCAGTCTCGACCCTTTAAAGACTCTGTCTTTACTCGGACTCGACTGTATTTGAAAACCAACGGACTCGATCTCGACTCGGACTCGACCCTTCAAAGACTCGGTCTTGACTCGGACTCGACTGTATTTTAAAACCAACGGACTCGGTCTCGAGTTGGACTCGACCCTTCAAAGACTCGGTTTTGACTCGGACTCGACTGTATTTGAAAACCAACGGACTCTGTCTCGACCTGGACTCAACCCTTCAAAGGTTCTTGACTTGGACTCGACTGTATTTGAAAACCAACGGACTCAGTCTTGACCCTTCAAAGACTCGGTTTTGACTCGGACTCGACTGTATTTGAAAACCAACGGACTCGGTCTCGACCTGGACTCAACCCTTTAAAGGTTCTTTACTCGGACTCGACTGTATTTGAAAACCAACGGACTCGATCTCGACTCGGACTCGACCCTTCAAAGACTCGGTCTTGACTCGGACTCGATTGTATTTGAAAAGCAATGGACTCGATCTCGACTCGGACTCGACCCTTCAAAGACTCGGTCTTGACTCGGACTTGACCCTTCAAAGACTCGGTCTTGACTCGGACTCGACTGCATTTGAAAACCAATGGACTCGATCTCGACTCCGACTTGACCCTTCAAAGACTCGGTCTTGACTCGGACTCGACTGAATTTGAAAACCAACGGACTCGATCTCGACTCGGTTTTGACTTGGACTCGGCATAGGCGGTCTCGTCCCCATCACTAACTAACCGTTTGCTTCTTTTTTTTCCTTTTTTTATTCTATTATTAAAAACCACTGCCATAGAGTTTCAGACCTCAACATATTCTCACATTGTGCTCATAGTCATATCTAGCAATTTACCGAAGTATAGAACCAAGTCAACGCTTTCAATACTCAATCTTGCTGAACAAATCGGGGATGGGCTTTCTAACAGCCATTTAGAATTTCTTTAAAGGGTTAATTCAGTATTTTACACATAAAGCCCTGTTTTAAGTTTATGGTGAAATATAACGGTTAAGATTGAAATTGCTGCTGTCCTGAAAATTTTCGGTTTCTGTGTTAGCAACTAGTCTAGCAATGTCAGACAAACACCAATCACATTTTATTCAGAAAATGTAAAAATCTAGTTATGTAGTATAAGAATAGGGAGTTTATTTAATATGCTTACTGTATTTCAAATATTGTCTATTTTTATTTCTCCCAATGTAATTTGAGGAGAAACATCTTTGACAAAACTAATGTTTAAATGAACCATCTGAGATTGGGTCTGCTATTGGTCTCCTGAGTGAAGAAATATCAAGTGCAATGACATTTAACTTTGGGTCCTGTCAGCTTTAAGATATGAATAACTATGACTTAATAGCTTTCATTTGACAGAAACATGTTTACTGATCTGAGCGCTGCATTTGCTACCATCACCAAATGAAAATAAATCAAGTATTTTTATCTCAGTTTTGCACTGCATCAGAAAATTACCTCAATGGCTGCCACCTCTCGTGTTTCATTACATGTGAGAAAAAGCCACAGCTTCAGATAAAATATGACACCTATAATGAGGCAAGAGGGAGACGATGAAGATCTAAAATTAGCAAGAATCTATTCATCACTGAAGGGATAAAAAAGTGAATTAAAAAATTATTTCCCTAGTTTCTATGTTTGCAGGCTGTTAGATGTGTACAACACGTCACTAAAGAGGTAGATAATCCAAAAATCTAAATTATATTATAAATTGCTCAACCTCAAATCGGTCCAAACCTCTATGACTTTCTTTTGTCTGTTCTAGTTGCCTTTTCCATGCAACCATGATGGGGAATGCAATAACATTTTAAAAAGGATGCAAAATACCATGCAACTATAAAAACCAAATGGGGTTTAAAGTGTGAGAATTGTCATTTTTGGGGAACTCTCTTTTCAAGTATGTTATTGCAACTGGAAAAACGTACTTCTACCTAAAAAAATTCCAAAAACGTATTACATAAAATTAAAACCACTGTTGTTTCCAGTCGAAATGAACACTAGTGGCAGTAAAACGCCACCAAAACCTTTTCGAACACATTATGATTACAGGGTATTATCAATTAATATTATTACCTCAAAACTCTTTTACTATAGTGAATGATTTGTAAACTAATACATGTACGGCTTGTAAACTTGATCAGTAGCTCACCAGGTATAGCACTGCACGCGAGTCATATGTAACATGTTAATGGTCTGTTTGTTTCAGCAAATGCGTGTTTTATCTCATGTTTGCTTTTGTAGACACTATCAGGGTTGGGTTAAGAACTCATGGTAAGTTATTTTCAAATGTGATAACCTTTTAACATTTTATCACTACTCACCTTACTCCAAACTGCACTGATAAGAGCAACAAAAATAATTTTTTTTGTTTTGGATAAAACTGAACACGCTGCCACTCACTGGACATTTCACGTTGAAATTTTCACAAAACAAGCAAAAAGCATGTGTGTTGAAATTTGGTACCTCAAGACTGACATCCAAATGTGGCATCTAGAATTACTAGATGTTAAACAAAGTGACAAGGTGGCACATATTCAGATATTCATTGGTTGCTTTTATCCAGAAACACCCCTCAGGGATAGAGATGGGGGACGGGAGCGTGGAGTGTCTGGGAGTCTGCATGCATGCACGGAGAGAGTTCTGATATAATTGCACATGGCAGATCCAGGGCATTTCCCTGCTATCATAAAAGAGCACTGAGTGATATTGATCCTGCTGGGTTCTTTTTATTCTGCTTTCGCTCTCTTGGTTACTGAGGCGTTACAGAGCACTAGGCACCATGGGAACTAAAGAACGGAAACATGCCTGATTGTCCTTGCTGGTATTAGGACTGTTTCGGCCACAGTGACTCATAGAATATTTGTCCATTCTCAGAGTAGTCTACTATTTTGTTGCACAACCTTTAGCAAATTACTTTCAGATAATTAATTATGTCTTGATATTTTCTAGTTGGGATAAAAACCCAAACTTATGTTGTCAGGTTGGAGAATCTTAATTACTCCAATAACATCTTCAATGAAATGGTCCTGGTGCCAGTGCTCGGCCACCAATGTTTGTGAATCTCTCTCAGTTTGGTGCATAAGTCAGTGTGGGTCTGTTCTATGATGTAAATTGTATGCTAATACAAAATCTGCTCATAAACAAACAGAGCAGGGTTTAATCATAAAGGGATAGTTCACCAAAAAAAAAAAAAAAAAAATGAAAATATGGTTATTTACTCACACATGTGTCTGTATTTCTTTAAGGCTGATGTACATGGTACACAACGACTGCAATTTTCCACTTCATTTTCATTAAAAGAGGTGAAAGTAGCAGCAAAGCATTTGCATTTTATGCATTTTCTGGATGTCTATTCAGTAAAAATCAAATCCATTTGCAACTGCTAGTGCCGTCCTCTACGGTTTTGAGTTCCATGAACACTTAATATTCTATTCTTCTTCTATTTTGAAAAATAGATTCTATATTTTTGTGGCTGCCACATGTCATTGACCAATCAGATGTGATTTTAATCACAACCAATCAATCTGCATTTAGATTATATGTGGTCAGAACCATAAATGTCCATATAAAGGCTAGATATCTCGTCCACGCTGCTGGCCAATGGAGGTTGACGTCAGCACCTGGCGGCCATCTTGTCACAGGCAGCTCGCTCACTCGTAACATTGTTTTAATGGTGCATGTACTTTTTAAATCACCGTAACTTGCTCAATTTTTTACCGATTTTCAAACGGTCTGGTTTGTTATAAACGTCACAGATGTAGTTATGATACTGCATACTTATGAATAATAAGTCTTTTAAAGAAATATTAATCCAGAATTATAGCCACGTTAA
Source organism: Pimephales promelas (assembly GCF_016745375.1). Next base: position 188,523 of record NW_024121188.1, read on the forward strand.
TTACGTTTGTAAGAAACCAAACCGTTTGTAAATCCGTCAAAATTTCAACCAGACAAGAGTATTTCTTACATCAGATACCACATAGAAAAAGCCCGCCAGAAAGCCTGCCTGTGACAAGATGGCCGCCAGTGATGATGATAAAGACCCCGTCTTGAGACATCTTGCCTTTATATGGATATCTATGGTCAGAAAAATATGAGGAATTTTAGCCGTTGCAAATTTTCTCTTAATTTTTGTTGTTTTATTTGCTCACTTAATACAACACTGATACAACACTTAACACAACACTTTAACCTAGGTTTAATTTGTCACATCCGAGTAGAGTCTTTTCTTTAGTTGAAATGCATGGAAGGGTTTTAAAATGGCTTTGCGTTGGTGGAAAAGAGGGATCCATCTCATTTTAGGTCAGCGTAAGTCATCTGTCACTGCTGCTTAAGTCATACTGACTGCTAATTACTATTATGCAATCAGCTTGTTGCCGCTAGGACATGCACAATAACATTATTAAAACTATAAACATATCACCAGAATTGTTCTTAGGAAATAATATTCATCGCACACTGGCTGCTGAGATTTCCTGAAGAGTTTGGTTTAAATCAAAAAATATTGATCGATCCGAGTCATGAATCTGTCGATCTGTCGTGGATGTTTGAGACTTTACTACCCGTTCAACCGTCAGTATTTGTCCAATCGAACTGATAGCATTTGGTGGCAGTTCAGCATGAAGAGTTGTTCATCTCTGGGGACAGACAAAGGAGAGCTGTAGTAGGGGAAACCAAATGAGTTATTCTCTGCTTCTCTGTGTCCCACTCCCTCTCTCTCTCTCTGACTCTTCCCTCACTTCCTCTCGGGCTACTGTCAATTACTCAGACATTTAATCACCCCTCTGCTCTGTGGATGTGTCCTTACATTACACCCAGTGCTGGCTGGCAATGTCAGCTATAAATAACCCACCACAGGGTGCTAAGGGCCATAACAGCACAGCTCACTGCCTCTGCGCTTTTAGAGAGGCCGAGTTACACTGGAATTTTAGAACACAAGCGTAACACATTATTGTTATCATCCCTTCCCGTCAGCCAATCTCAACTGCAGTAAAGTTGCTTTTCAGATCTTCCAAATGTTTTGATGAAGGCTTTGAGAAGCAATGCCTGATTTGTTTTCAGTTGCAGTGGCGTAGATTTAATTTGAACAGACTATAACGGACACTGAACGCCAACAAAAATGTATATTTGTTTGTATTTAGTTTTTAGTTAATCAGCCTCCAACCAGTGGATTTGATTCACAAGTTCAATTCAGTTCAATTCACATTTATTTGTATAGAACCTTTCACAACACATATTGTTTCAAAGCAGGTATACAGAAAATGCATGTTCAAGTCCCAATTTACACCTAAAGTATTAAATGCATTTTGGTAGATTGGATCGGATCAGAATTAAACCAGACTGTTTACACCAGGTGTTTTAATCTCTTTTTTTAGTCTCTTTTGCACACTTTCAACCACTTATAACTTGGGACTTATTCCGACAAAGCTTAAATCCCGTCTGGACAGTGCGCTTCCCATTATGTTTACGCTTTAGTTAGGTCAGTAGGTGGAGAGTAGGCGTCTTTTGTGGTTGTTTGCAGACATTTTACCATATGAGCGTCTACACTACGAAAACAATCCAGTCAAATGTGTTTGGAAGTGGTCGAAAGTGGACAACCTCAAAATGTTTTAGACACCGCTTACACCTGAATTAAGATTCAATTGACCAAAACACATCTTAATACTAGGTGTAAACAGGGCCTCAGATGTAATTGGATTGATTCCCTTCAACATTGGATATAAACTCACTGACTGAATGAAATTTCTTTTCTTTGTGATTTGGGCATTTACCAGTTTGCAAATTGTAATTCAAGCGATTCATACGAATAATAAATGAAATGGACTGATTCATGTGCAGCAAACCAGGTGTGAATGGATCATTCATGAGTTGAAATCATTGATTTGTGAAAAAATCAGACCGATTCAAGAAAGGATCATTAAGTTTGAATAGCAAACTGAGTACAAGGGTTCACCCAAAAATGAAAATCCTGTCATTAATTACACACGTTGTTCCAAATCAGTAAGATTTTCATCCATTTTTCAGAACACAATCTTAAAAATAAAAAAATAAAAAACTTTTTTGTTAGTGCTCTTTAACTGATAATAATAATTAACTTTGTGAATCAGGTGCACTGGTTCATATTGTAAATAAGATTCAAAATTATTCATAACCTCACTGACTCAATTATCCAGTTGCAGTGGTCCTGCTCTTGATGTCGCACTGAAGAGGAAGATTATCAGTGAATAAGGATTTCAATCTTTCCATCAGTCTTCAATTTGTTTTTTTTTCAGATTTTCATTTTTATAGGAACTCTATCTTTAAAGCAGGAGGGAAGTGCGTCTCTCGGTTGGCAGGATATAATGGGAATGGCTTTGGTCCAAAGCTTGTTTACTGTCCTTCTCATTTAACACACATAGAGGTTTGGAACAACATGAGAGTGAGTAAATGCTGACAGAATTTTCATTTTTGGGTGAACTAACCCTTTAATAAAACCAAAACAACAAAACAGGGCATAGGCAAACAGAACTAATTATCCCCAAATTAAAAATATTAATTCAAAATATTAATGAAAAGAATTTAGTCATGCTACAGTGGTGAGCAGTACATCAACTGTTGTTCATTAAAATAAAAACAACAACAGAAAAAAAAACGTCTTCATGTTTTCTTTAGATATTTATTAAAGCTAAAATATATATTCAGTAATAACATTTAAATGAAGCAAAAAGGGGAATAAAAAACAAAACATGCAGTACACCAGCAAACATGCCTGTTTAAAGTCCTGCAAGCTCAATATGATACATAACAACATGACATGTTGTGTTGCCTAAATTAGAAGAAATAAATTCCGTTTTATCATCTGTATATTTCATAGTAAGCAATGCATGAGGACACCAGAGACCTCAGCGATTCCGCTGATGTCGTTGCAAACACCAGCTGCTCAACATAAAGAACTATAATGCGAAAGTGTGTATACTGCAGATGCAATCTAGGTCTAGGGCATAGTACATTTATATCCAAACATGTCAGTAAGTGCAATGGATTCTGGGAACTCGGCCAGAACACTTTCAGCGGCTAACCTAGCAGATCTTTTATACAACAGCCAAAATAACAAGCAGCTTTCACAATGCAGCTCCTGTGTTTGGGTGTGTTTGTTCAGAATGAGGACACTTTCTTCCCCTCGCACAAGAAAAGCCGTGATAAACTGTTACAAAACATCCAATTGGTGGGTGGAATATGCACATGGTGGTGCTCGTAACGACAATGATGTCTGCTTTCAATGTGTGTGTGCTTTGTGGCTGAACATTTCTGAGGTTTTGGACACAGCTAAAGGAAGAGGTTAACCACTTTTTGTACTGCAAGGTTTCCCCGCCTATCCATTTGACTCCTGTAAAGGAAATACGCATGCTGCCCAAACCACTGCGTGATATATAAGCCATTAGCCAGTGAAAGCCAAAGGAAACATCAGCACAGCGATTTACAGCTACATTCAATAAACGCTTGATCATCTTAGAAATATGTATTGTGTTTACACAGCTGTCAGATTCAAATGAGATTTGTTCATTTTTAAACGGTTTTGTTTTATGTGCGACATCTAAATTAACTTAAGCCAAGTGCATCTGTTTTCAAAACCTGTTTTATGTAGACCAAATGTTATTGCATTTCAAACTAGCAGCTCATATTTAATTGGGAATGTTCAAAAACGAATCAAAAAGGATGAATTGTTCAACCACAAGGCCACGAAAATGGTGCTTTCGGGTCTTAATCACTTGAACAGCTCTCATTGGATAGCGGTGGCATTACATACCCCGTGTGTTGTGCTTTCATGACAAGTGTTTCTCTATTCATTAATGCTAATGAGGACCGACATGGAGATTAACACGACAGCCCTAGGGCTTTGGCTGAGAACCAAAGTCTTAACCCCAGAACCAACACCCTTAATCCAGGGGTCCGGAGAGATTCCCCAGCATGCACTGGATCACGGAATCTATGTTTTATCAAAGTCTTTTTTAACGAGTCAGGGTACGGCGGCCATTTTGGGATCAGCTCAAAGGAGTGAAGCAAGCACAGCTCCTGCCCACTTGAATGTGGATAGTCTGAAATACTCAAAACTGTTTGCTAAGCTTACACTGCTAAAAGCGATTTTTTACTCTGTATTTTCGTCGTTTTTCTGTACAAATATCTAAACATTCTTAACTGAAGATACATTTACTTGAGAAACAAAAAAGCTGTTAAATATTGTTTTCAACATTTTTTGGATAAAAATTAAGTGAGTTTTTGTCAGGACTCTGGTTTGGTCTTCAGCCTTTCTGTTGTGTTTGTCTTGTGTCTTTATTGTCAGTTCACCTCACTCTACCAACACAGCTGAATCCCATCCTAATCAGTGCTCTCACTCTCATTACTCACACACCTGTACCCCATTTTCTGCACTACTTAGGCCCTGTTTACACGAGAATGCTCGCGAGTGAAAACGTAAAAATATTTCATTTTATTTACGTTTTTGAGGCTTAAAAACGCAAAAAAGTGAAACCACCCTCCAGAGTGGAAATCTTAAAAACGCTCCACCGTCGCATTCCCGTGTAAAGGGTAAAAACGCAAAAGTCTGCTAGACAGTGAAGGTTGTACGCAGGCGCGTGGACTTGGTGTTGCTGTAGTATGCACTCGTAGCCGCCTGGAGTGCATACTACATTGAATTTCACAGACTTTTGCGTCACCATTTGCACGTGAATTTCCCACACAAAACGATCATCTAAACGCAGAATAAAAAGTGATGACGCAACGCCACTTTTGCGTTTTCTCTTCAGAATCGTTTCCGTGTAAACATAGCCTTATGCTTCTCTCTTTCTCTGCGTTTACATGGACCCTTATAATCGGATTGACGGCTCAATCGGACTAAGGCCACGTTTACACAAAGCCGGGTGTTTAGCAAAACAACCCGGTCTCATCCCAAGACGTCATATAACTGACGTTTTGGGACGTCTTTTGACCATACGTCAATATTCGCCTTTTTAGGGCCCCCTTAAACGTCGGTAGATGAGGTTATGGGATCCTAACTCTACCCCAGACCTAAACCTAACCCTAAACCTAACCCGTCACCTAACTGACGTTAAAGGTAAAGCGTCAGTTGTATGACGGCCCGGGATCGCCATCTACCGACGTTTAAGGGGGCCCTAAAAAGGCGGATATTGACGTATGGTCAAAATACGCCCCAAGACGTCAGTTATATGACGTCTTGGGATGAGACTGTGTTAAGCAAAACGAATATTTTCCCCCTCTCCGTTTTAAAAAATAACATCGTTTACACACCCGCATAAATACGCCTTCGAGCGCCATCATAACTATGCCAAACCTATTGGTGGCAGTGTGGGGGTTAAGGATAAAGCCATGCAAGCCAATCAGAATCCTCAGAATCGACAAGAGAGAACCTAAAACGGCATTTCTCGCAGTTCACACGACAACACATAACCGGCGTTTTCATAAATCTCCACTTTGGCCGGAGTTTTTAGAAATAATCGTTTTCTGTGATAAAAACAAGGTTTTCGTGTAAACGAGAGGCCAATCCGCAGGGAAATATCTGCGTTTTCCCTTCATGTAAACGGGGCCTAAAAAACCTTCATGTAAACACCTTAATCGATCCGATTGAGCTCGATCTGACTGTACTCCTTTAGTAATCTGATCGATAGAGATCATGTAAACACTTGATCGGATTGCAAACCGAAACTAAAAGGACTGCGCATTTGCAATGACGTTGAAATAGCGTAATGACGGATGACACACAGAACGACTTGTTCTTCCTGTTGAATAAAGTATGTAATTTATACGCGAAAATGAGTTTTCATGTGCATATGAGACATTTTTTCGCGTGCATTTTATATGCAGTTCATTTGCGTGTACTACACACGCACCCCACACCATTAATTCAACCCAAACGTATAATACACACGCACCCCACCCCACACCTAAACCTACCCTAACCAACCAAAATACGTATCACTTTAGCGTATAAATTACACGACAAGACACATGCATGCTATAAAGACACATTTAGTGTGATCGGCTTAAAATGAGTGTTCCGTTATTAAAAAAAACCTCTCATTTCACTCAATGTCTGTGAAGTGAAGCAGGACAACGTCCCACCACTGCTTGTTTTAGATTCTCATCCACACACAAATTTTGGGCGCAGAGTTTTACTGCGTGATAAATACGAGCAGCACGGCAAAACGGTTCATGCTCATCGTCTCCAAATCATGACCAGAGTTGGATAAATATTAAAGGGCATTTTGCAGGTTAGAGGACCCAACGAGTCAATGCATAGAAAAACAATGTAGGAACTAGATTTTCTTTAAAATATACTTATAACTACGCTACAGAAGCTTCTGGAGTCGTTTTTGTGAGAAATTTTTACTTTCGTGTCTGAAAATGGGCGTGGCGGGCGTGACGCAAAAAGCGGGAGAGCGGTCGATTCAAACACCAGGAAAACAATGGATCCACTGACATTTCGGACGCCGAGAAAATACTCGTATGACGGAACAAGCCATAAAGTTATGAGTCTGCTATGCTAAAGAGAGCAGGGACAGGCCAGAATAATGTTAGACAGAACGGTCAGAGACAAATTGAGTTGTGGTGTGAGGAGAACCAGTGGAAAACAGGACAGACAGCTGTCTTTTGGTGAGAGACGTGTTTATAGATATACACGTTCCCTAACGATATACACTTTGCTCACAATATTGTACAGATTATTATGATCCTATAACAGGCCAGCAGACATGAGTATGTTTAGGGTAGATTTATACTATTAAATGTATAAAAACTATACTTGTGTATATTTCTATTGTACTAAAAGCATACTCAGATACATTTTTAATACATATTTTTCACCTGGGTTGTAACATAAACAGAAAATTAAAGATTTGAGTATTTAAACAACCAATTTTGTTTTTCAATTACAAGTTGCATCTATTTAGGGCATGACATGACTAAGTTACCTATATCACACTATTTCATGCCATTGGTACAGTATACGATGATCGATATTCTTGCTTCGTTATCCCATGTTGAACTCCATCATATCGCTGGAATGATAATCATTTGATCTGAAGTGAACGCTACACACGACCGTGTTTTCCGAAGCAGATTCAGAAGAGAAATCCCGTCTCTTCACCCGCACAAACCGCACCAGGAACGAAAGATAAGCTATAGCACTGTCTCTTTTCTTGTAATGGAAACTTGTGGACTCGATCATGAAGTCCTGACAGGACGGAGTTTTTGCAACCTCCACAAACACAATAATTTACCACGACGATGATAAATTAAAATACAAAAACTACCGAAAGCACACTGACTGACGACCGCTCACTGAATCTCAGCCTACTCTGCACTGAGCCGAAGCTCCCTAACATGACGTAAAATGACGCGATGTTGGAAAAAAAAAAAAAAAACGCTCACTTTATCTACACTCTAAAAAATGCTGGGTTATTTTAGCCATTGGGTTACATTTTTAAATGACATTTTTTACCCAATGGCTGGGTTTGTCCATATTTTACCCAAAATTGGGTTAAAACAACCCCGCATTTTTTAGAGTGTAGTGCCCTTATGTTGTTTTAAAACATTTTAAATCCTGCATTAACTTTTCATAGAGTATTTTCATACAAGGTTATCTATAAATTGTGATTTTTTTTACCTGCTATATGCTCTTTGAGTCTGTTGTTTAAAACAAATAAAGAACCAATGTGTGCATGTCAAAAAATCAATTCCGATTTGAATCTTGTGACATATAAACAAGCACAGCAACCTGATTATTTTATTTATCAGTTATGTAAACATTGTGTTCAGATTCATCAATCGGATTGATTTCATTCCGATTGAACCATGTAAACGCAGCGGTTTCACCACTGTCCCCTTGCCTGAAAGTCTGGTTGCGTCTAAACCTTTAAACCCTTGTCTGATTATTTAATCCTGTTTTGTTGTCTATTTACCCAGTTCCTGTTCTCTATCTTGACTCAGCTTGCTCACCCGGTTTTTGACCCCCTGCTCTCGTCCTGGATATTGCCTTGGCTTCTTACTTGAAACTGTTGTTCTGACTACTGGTTTTGACCCCAGTCCGTCCATTGGATGTTGCCTGTCTCGCCCTCTTACTTGGTGGCTCAGCTACTAATTATTTTATGTTTTGTATTGTTTTCCTTCAACCTTTTGGATAAAAAATCCTATTCTCAATTGACCTGCTCTTGGGTCCTGTTGTCTGCACCTCTCTAATAGTTTTTGCTTAAAACAGGAAACAATATTATATATATATATATATATATATATATATATATGTACCCACTTAACATTGTTCTCTTATACCTACACGGAGGTACACTATAATTACAGCAACGTACACTGCAATTTCGGTTTACTTACGAAGTTCTTTGCAGGTTGTATATCTGCTTGTTATGTTACCCCTTTATTACCCAAAACATAACATATTGTTTCCTTATACCTACACTCTAAAAAATGCTGGGTTGTTTTTAACCCAATTTTGGGTAAAATATGGACAAACCCAAATGTTGGGTTAAAAATGTAATTTAAAAAATAACCCAATGGCTGGGTATGTCCATATTTTACCCAAAATTGGGTTGAAACAACCCAGCATTTTTTAGAGTGTACGCAGAAAATAGACTATAATTAAGTAAACTTACACTATAATTGTACTTACGCAGTTGTTTGCGGGTCGTAATATAGTGTTACCGTGCTTTAGATGTAAACTCAAGACAATTAACAATGTGGCTTCTGTGGTTCATTTCATAGTGATGGATGGCTGACAAAAATGAAAAGAAAAAATATTGGTAAAGTCTTCATGTTTTACTGTATATCACTGCAAGCAACTATTAGTTTGTACCTCTATAGCTCAACTGAGGTTAAAACCACTTGATAAACTCATTTCCAAATCAGTTTAGTCCAATCTAGAGCATGTCTGGCATTTCAAGCTCTTCAGGTCTAGGTTACTTTTTGTCTGATCCTTTAAATTACAATATTCAATAACAGTACTATTTATCCTTGGCTCAGTGTTTGGGCATACTAAAACATGTTTTGTATGTTTCCAACTTGGCCAACTTGGCACCTGTTTTGATTCAAGGTCTCATCACTTGGAAGTTTATGGAAGTTAGCATCAGCTAAATGGCGTGTTCTTGAAAAAGGAAGCTCAGGATTCATCCTACTTTTGAGAGCAATTTTCAAAGAATGAGAGTCAAACAAACACACACATACACACACACACACACGGCATGCAGTGGGAATGATTGGTTTGGCAGTGGGAATGATTGGTTTGGCAGTGTGTCATTACGGATGCTTGGCCGACCATATGTTCAGCATGGCTTTGCATGTTAACTCATTGATTATTTCCCTACACTAACACACTCACAGCAAGAAACCCAGTCTGTGTGAGTAAACCTTCTGCTGCTGTAGATGCTTTAAACTGAGTGATTAAAGCTTTGAGACCTTAAACAGAGTGAAGGGAAGAATATTTTTAATTGTTTTTTTCCCCAAATGACTAGGAAAAACTGTTTGCAAACCATTTTACTTTCATAATCTGACACATTTCAGAGTGACACTGGAAAAATCACCATGAAAGAATGTTACTTTGGACTTGGAACATGCTAACTGGTATCTTTATTGGAATTAATTAATTGAAAATCTACAGTATAAAGACAAGTATTTGGAAAAATACTGTATACACCAATTAATAATTCATAATTATTCCAAAAATGTGTTTTAAGCAAGTAAATGGGTTGCATTTTGCCCTTATGTTGACTTTAAGACCTTGCATATAATATAATATAATATAATAGGTAACACTTAATAACTACACGCTAATAATAATTAGTTAAGTATGAGTAAACCATTAATTCATCATTCATAAAGCATTAAAAGACATTAATAAGCAGTTTATAAATACAGCTATAAATGTTTTCTTCTCACTTTAGTTTACGTTTTTGATCGAATCGAAAATAACGTCATAAAGCATATATACATGAAAAATACATTTAAAACATCAGTACTTACAAAATTCGGGTCGATAATGTTTGTACGCGTTTGTCGTAGACACAAAATAGCATAACTAGTAGCCAAGTGGCTATAAAGCCAGCGCTGGCATTTGAAAAAAAAAATAAAACACAAGGCTACGTCTGGAATTATACATGCAAATACATTTAAAATGATGAAGTCTTAGCCTACTTACAGATTGTGGCCCAACAATTGCTGCCTCTGGATTTAAAGTCGGAACTGCTTCATGTTTTAGTAACAGTTTCTTGTTGAATCCGACATTTAAATCGTGGAGATTCTGGAAGCTGTCTTCCGTAAAATGCGCAGCACAAAGAGCTAAATTACTATCGTCATTTTCAGGAACATAATCAAACATAAATTGTATCCATTGTTGACAAAGTACAGCGTCCGTGGGAAGCCCGAACACAGAAGACCTGACGGCTGGATAAACACAACACACTCGAGGTGCTGCAGAAATATGCGCATGCCCTTTTTTGCATTTTCCGGAGGGAGGGTTGATGTAAATGTATGGGTTAGTGACGTCTAAAACCCGGCTGTAGTCCCAATCGAGTCGTTTTTGTAGGCATTAAACTTCCTGATTTTTAAAAGACGATATCTCTGATTACATTGAACTTTCAGCGCTGCAACTTTGCAGATACTGTTCATGCACCAAACAGCAACATTACACACTATTTAAAACGAAAAAAGTGAAATCCCCCTCCCCCCTTAACTGCACATTGCAAACTAAACTTAGTTCTCATATATCACTGAATGAGAGAGTTGTGAGAAATGGTTTTGTAATAAATCCTGTGGTGATTTTGGATGGTGTCTGCACTCTGCACCTTTAGCAGAACCACAGAGGCAATTTAAACAACAGCAGAGGTGCCCACAATGTGACACTGCCGGACAGCGAGCCGCACATCAGCCCCCCGGTGTAGATTCGGCTCACACCGCTGCTGTTTGTCTCCTGCATGTTGATTTACTGCACTCTTTTATCCCCCTCTCTCTTTAATTTGTTTAGCCCTGCCACCAGTGTGCGTCATAAAATGGAGCTGCCTCTGAGAACATTATCAGTAATTATAGACTAAATGAGACAGCCAGGAAAAGTGTGCTCTCACTGGAACGTTGTGTTCTAGGGCCGCTAATAGAGGAGAACAGGCAACACGAGTGGTTTGTTAGAGCTGCTACTGAGAGATGAGAGGGTGTTTTATACAGTATGTGCTTGAATATTTATTTAAACTTCACAAGTTACACGTGGGATTTGTGATTGTGTGTGAAAGATACAGTAGCTCAGACAGAATGGTTTGTCGACCTACGGGTTTTCTGTTGTAGTTTGAATGGGTGCAAAGCTTCCTACACCTTATCCCAACCAGATACAATTTGATAAAGTGGCAAAAGATAAAGGTTTCATGTAAATCATCTTGTACCAGCCAACTATAACAGGACATTTTTTACTGCTTGGTTTCTTTTTAATGTGGGTTCATGCTAGGTAGGTATACGCACACTCATTTACAGTTAAGTTTGTGTGTATACATTTACAAATGTATTTTATTCATTTCTGTTCCGTGCACACACACAAACTCACACACACAGCGTACACTGTAAAAAATAATTGTAATTTTAACGGTAAAAATGCTGCTGTGCAAAACTGTTAATTGGTTAACAGAAAGTTTCCGTACAATATACGGTAAATAACTATGATAGTTTTTTTTACTGTAAAATACCTTTAAATTTACATTTTTTGAAAGTGAAAAAGAACAACAGACAATGCAAAAGTGACACATCCTAAAAACATTGTGACTCACACTTACTGTCATATTCTGGCATGATCTTTTATTTTATTTAGCCTCTCTGACAAGCGATCTGTGCCTCGTTTCAAAATGAATCCAGTAAAATTAAGTAAACACAAACAATGTCTTACAGATGCGATTTTAAAATTAAGTAAAGTTCACCCATGTGCAAACTAACTTTCTTAATGTTAGAATCACAAGGATGGCAATTGTAATCTTTGGAAGCGTCTCTATCATTTTGCTGCACGAGTAATCCTGTGTTTGCATCTCTCTCTCTCTCTCTTGTTGTATTTACTCACCTCCTACTACATGAATTGGTGGGTGGGGCTAGAGGCATCTTTTATGACGTCATATTGAGACAAAATCTGAAACCGAGTCATTTTGACAGCTTGATTTAAAATAAAAATGTTTTTGGACAAACAATGAAGTTTCTAAAACTTTCAGGATTTTTTTTATAGAACAACAACCTCTCATGCCAAAAGATCAAGGAAAATTTGAATTCTCTATTCATGACCCCATGAAAGTCATTACTAGCCTGAAGCTTGTCACCCTGTTATTGTTTTAAGTCATCGACGAGTAATAGCAGTTTGACAAGAGGCCCAATACTAATTCACCCTTAATGCATCGAAATTGAATATTTTGTGATATTCTATTCCCATCCTCAACTTATTCACATTTTTGTTTGCAATATTCACTATTTGCCATTCTTTGCAACAAAAACTGTAATCCCTCATGCTTATGCCAATAAAGCTTACTTGATTTTGTGTCTGATAAACAAAGCCAGAGCGAGAGAGGGAGAGATAGTATTGAACGATACACAGATTGTAGTGAGCGAGGTTACTTAGCAACCACAAGTTAAAACAAACCATAACACCACTCTGTGATGGTGTGATTGAATTCAGAGATAATCCCCCACAACAGATCTTCACCCAACAGAAGATGTTGTACGTGAACAGAAATGCAATGTGATATACTCCAAGGTCTTTCAGAGATGTTTGCAGCACCAGGGGATAGAGTCAAATCTGCAGCTCATTTTGGCTTCCTCGTAGGGGAGAAATTCATAATTAATTTGATGTTTGCACACCTTCAAATAGGCAACAAAGAGCGTTGCTTTGTGAAAGTCACAAACTAATAAAACTAAGGTTACATCTGATTAATCTACATTTAAAAAAAATATCCATACAAAGTGTGCTCATAGTGAGGATTTATAATGTAATATTGTATCAAACAACCTGAAATAAATAAATACATTTAAAAAGACATCAAAGGAGACAGGGAGATTTCATCAGTAAAAAGGAAAACTCAGAGGTGTATGACAACGTAGTTCCTCAGCTCAAAACAAATATAATATGCTTCTTGAAGTTCGTTTTCAGCTTAAAAGGACAAGTTCAGTATTTTAGAATTAAAGCCCTGATTCAAGATTGTTTTTTTGACAGATGCTGCTGTCCCGAGAATTTTCGGATTCTGTGGTTGCATTCCATTGGATTGTATTGTATGTTCTGTGATGAACGGTATTACTCCGCCGCCGTAAACGGAAATGGGGTTGTTTGTATTCTTTCTGTAGTCTTATGCAGTCACGGTATCGTAGGCTACACTATCCATAAGTGGTTTGCTTGCAATTGGAAAAGGTGCATTATCGCCACCAACTGGGCTGGAGTGTCTATTATTCAAGCTCTCAACGGAAGAATGTACGGTTGTGAGGCGTTCGGAAAAATAGGTCTACAGTTTTACAACGAATAGTAAAACACCTGTTGGAAAGCATCTTTTGCAGAAATTTTTGTGTGAGCACATGAGTGAACACCCCAGACCACTCGGTGAGTTTCATGTCTTTGTAAACTAAAGTTTTATGCTTTTTATGAAGGATTGTTCCTGTGCACCTATGCTACAATGGTAGAGGTGTGGGGGTGCTACCACAGAAAATGAAAATTCTCGGGACAGCAGCGTCTGTCTAAAAACCAACCTTAACCATCCTATTTCATCAGAAACGATCTTAAAACAGATCTTTAATTGTAAAATACTGAACTTGTCCTTTAAACAACGCTTTCTATTATAATTCCTAAATAATGTTTATCTAACATCTTACCAACATAATTCCACAAGCAGGATGGATGAATGGATAGATGGATAGAATGATTATTTTGACCCTGTGTCATACTAACCAGCTTTAGCATACTGTGCTTTTTCAGGCTAATAATATAGGGTTCAACTTAAATTCTAAATTTTTTGAGTGCAGTTTCGTTCATCATTACATCATGCAATGCATACGATTAACAAAAAGAGACTGGTGTCATGATATACATTAGTATAGTAATTACTAAAGTGAAGCAACTAAAAGCACACCATAACAATGAACATTAAACATGAATTTCCCCTGTACTGTAAAACACATGAAATAACACTAAGGGCCAGATTTACTAAACACGGCGCTAATCAGCGCAAATACCAGTAAATTGACTAGCGCAAACCTTAGTAAATCACCTTGCATGATTTAATTAAAAACTCTCCTCCCATAAATTTTGCATCTGAAAGGGAAACTCCTACAAATGCAATAAGGTTAGTCGCAAAAATAACCCTGTCCACACCTTTTCAGTGCTAATATTTCACAGCGCGTCTTCAATAAATCCTGACAGTATTTTTTTAACGGCAAAAGAGAGTTTGTTCTGGCGCAAGATGTTAGTACATCTGGCCTTAATTTCTAAACATACTCTCATAATGCATAGTGTGTGTGTGTGTGTGTGTGTGTGTGTTGGTAAACCCAACATTATGGGGACAAAATGTCCACACAAAGATGGCAATATCCAAACTCCTTGTGGGAATGTTTTTTTGGTCCACATGAGGAAAACAGCTTCAAGAACATACAGTTTACAAAAGTTTTTTTTGAAAATGTAAACATGCAAAGGTTTCTGTGATAGATTAGGGATCGGGTTAGTGTAAGGTTATATAATATACAGTTTGTACAGTATAAAAATCCTTATGTCTATGGAAAGTCCTCATAAAACATGAAAAAAACAATGTGTGTCTGTTACATCAGGAGAAGTAGGTCACCCCCACAACCGGAAAATTATGCAATGCTGTAAGAATGTGCCTTTAGCTGAAAGGGAGCTGTGAGAGAAATAGTAGCTCTCACATTAATAACAGAGCGAAGGATAACAACTGATCCGGCAAGCTAATAGATGACAAAGACAAGCTGGGCTGCTCCATTCATATATCAAGCAATCGACCAAATCTGCCTGTGCCATTAAAATACTATCAGTAGTGTATACATATGCGAGAATTTGTGTAAATGGACATGCAGGTTTGTGAAGATCAACGTGAGGCGTTGACAATAAATGCAAGGCAGTATTTTGTAGGTGACTGTGTTTTCACAATTTTGGCTGGAGAAGCACAAAGGCGGCTGAAGTGGGTCTCTGCACCATTCCCATGGCAACTGATCACATGGCTTCTGGGAAAAAACAACAACGAGGACTGTGTGTTGTTTCATTATGATATGAGTGTGGTGTTTTTCTTTCTCTCCTCCTCGTCTCATACATGCTCAGTGTGCAGGGACGAGAGACCCAATCCTTGCCCACCCGCAGTAATTGAGCATGTCATGGGCTTTTAGCGGAATAGGGGAATAAAGATGTAGCATTGCTGATTAAAGTTATTTACATGACATGAAAGCTGCATGTAATAATGAATAAGTGGATGGTTAGAACAGTGCTGACCGTTTCGAAGTAAGAACAATTAGAGTTTAATTGAAAAGGACCCTTGAGAGTAGAAAATAAACAGCTGTCTTGACAGCACACCAATTTACATCTAGTTAACCAGTCATTCTCAAACCTTGCGTTTGTGATAGCAGTGAACAGGTTATTTTGGTGCAATTACGTAATATGTCTTACATTGTAAATAATACTTTGTGGCCACTGATGGCATTGTTTGTCTGCACAATGCATTCTCATCTTAGGGCGTCGTCTAACTGACACTTTTGACCATGCGTTTAAATCCGGCGCACATGGCAACCTTTCAATGACGCGGGTAGGTTTAGATCTGGGGTAGGGTTAGGGTTTGACCACTAGGAGGCGCGTCTCATATTGACGCTAAAGGCTGCCATGTGTGTCGGATGTTGACGCATGGTCAAAAGCGCCAGTTAGATGACGCCTTGGGATGAGAAAGGGTTGGTCTGCATTGTTTTAATGCAAGTTCACTAAAGGAATTATGCAAATTTGCTAACGCTCTTAACAACCCCTAACATTTTGGTCAGATTAATTCTTGTGGAATTCTTGAAGCTGCAGCAGATTGCTGCAATTTGTAGTACTTTACTGGGGCTGTATCATAAAGGTGACGGCACGTCGTTTACTGTTGCTCAACGAAATTTTTCAGGCGAAATTGTTCCCCATCCAGATTTCGCTGGATTTCAAGTTGGTCACACAAACCCCTTGAGTTTTAAAGGTTTAAAAATGTCTTCTGTGTGAGCTGTGCTTTAGACATCTCAACATCTTTAATGGACTCCAGATGCCTGAAGTGGGTCTTTAAAGTTAGTTTATATTACGCAAGCATGACATACCGAAAGACTATACTGCATGTGTATGCCTAGACTACATTGCCATACATACATTATACGATAAGTGACTGCTGCCACGATCGCTGAAAATGTAACAGATTTCTTTTAATAGCGCAAATTAATTGCGGTAGGTAAATACCATGAATTTTGTGAAGGCGTTATCTACAATAAGTCGAATTTAGAGATGTTTAGATATGTTTGTGCTGAAAAGAATGACAATGGCTTTGAAATTATCATCGATTAACACTATGTCAGAGCATGATGTTTTTGCACTAAAATCCGATGTAATCTGAGTAGGCTACTCTGTGAATAAACCATTGAATGTTTAAAAGGACACTCCACCCATTTGCATTAAGCTTTCCATTGTTAGAAAAGTTAAACTATTGAATGGTCGTGCAACACTCTTTAATTTCCCCCTGAAACGAGTAAACTCACTAGTCCTGCTCGCCACAGTAAACATAATGAATGGCGACTTTTGAATGCAAAAGCCGAATCCTGGACATTTTGGGAGATCTCGAAACACATTTTCGGGCAGAGTCATCACGTTGACTCAATAGTAGCCTAGACTTCTTGTTTACCTACTGCACTGTTACCGGTAGGCGTGGCCTCCTAGGGCAGCGAAGCAAGTGCATTCTGGGAGTTGTTGTCTTTCATCCACAAAAGCCAAAAATACATTTTCTGGCATTTCTCAGTCTAAAAAGCTCCAAATTCAAAAATAATTTCACATTTCTTCTACATAAATTACCCATTTTAAATACACATTCATCTTTCCGGAGGTGGAGTGTCCCTTTAACAGTGATTTTGTTGTTATAATCTTGCTGGATGTCCTTAAGATAAATCTCAGATAGACCATTAGCACTACTGTCATTTTGAAATCAAAACAATGAATCATGTGTCTGAAATGTAAGTGTTTGCATACTTGCATATTAACTGTAATTCGGTTGAACTGCAAAACATATGGCATTGATGATTCAGTTGTGCAGAAAATTGTGTAAAGGATGATAACATCTGTGTATTTGGCTTTACTTCTTGCCAGTTTGTTTCACAGAAAACCACCAGGAAACGTCCCAAACACATTTATAACTATTGCAGTACGATTACTGGAAAAGGGACTAATCACTGTATGTGTATTTTTTGTAATCGATGAATCGTTCTTTTTATTAGACTCATAAGATTAATTACAATTTCTGCAACAATGAAGTCATTTCAAGAGATTTCCCAAACACTCCCCCGTCTGCCATTGGCTGACCAAATAGGCCCAAATTCACACCATTGGTTGAGCCAACATATACTGTAGTAATCATAACATAAAAAATAGACACACTTGAGCTTAATAAGACAGAGCCACTTTGGGTCTGAGATTGAGTCGATTCTCACTTCTCTCTTCAATTTCTCCTTCAATCTGTGTGATGTAGTCTGACATGTAGAACCGCAGATACATACTGTATACACAGCAGCATCGTCTTTATGCCATAGAGCTCCAAACTGCAGTTTTCATTACCGCAGGATACTACACACACATCTACGCTGACACACTGTGCCCCAATAGGTTTGCTTTGATAACAGCAAGGGCTTGACTTAGTTGCCATGCCAACAGGACAGAACAAAGACAGTAGCCATTTAGATAGCAGCAATAGGAGATATGAGAATCACAGCTTCATGCATTTATATTCACTGCCGTGATACAAATTAAGCACATAAAACCTAATTTTCTGGGTTATACAAAGTCTTTTTTGGCATTAGTGATAATAAATATTGTGATAATGCTAATGAATTTGCCGTCAACAACCTGATATGCTATGTGCATTTAATACAACAATTTTTTTTTCCATCCTTAAAGAATTAGGTCACCAATTTGCATCACTCTCTGATGTGCGGTTATTATTACTATTATTACATACTTAGATGGAATTGAACAAACCCTTAAGTATTAAACATCAGTGAGGATACGGATTGAAAAGTAGCTTTTTATACCAGAGAAATGGTTCGGGTGTGGGTCAGTAGTCTACAACCACCATGCAAAATATCCTAGCAACATGCCACCAAAAAAATCTCATATACTTAGAAAAGTTTTATTTAGACTTGACTAACATTCTGGGAAGGTTCTCTCAAAGTTATAATGTTCGTTCAGAGTTACCTAACAGCCAGAGAAAACAACGACCACCCAGAACACCCTAGCAATAAACTAAATGCCCTAGCAACTATATAAAAAAAAAAAAAAAACATATCAAAGACCAGCCTAGAGGCCATGTGTCCACCAAAGGCTGGCGTATTTTTCCAAATGTTTTCAATGGGAGCGCGTGTTTTTAAGACGCGGTGCTGGGCGACTATTTCCTACTGAGAGCTCTGCGCTTTTTACCGGTCTTAAAGAGTTGGAGAATATTCAACTTTAGGTAAAACGCAGCACTTGTCCTTGTTACTTTTTACCCAGCCGTCCAATCACAGGGAGGGGCGGGACATTTACCACACTGACCAACCATAACATCCTGCTTGTACAAAATTTACAGACTACAGCAAGCAGTCTCTTCAATCTCTTCATCCAAAACTAGTGCCAGAGCAAGTATGTTACATTCTGTCAACATTTTTATATTCAGTAAGTAACAGTTCCGTGGATATTCTGTATCATAGTTCATACATAGTACTAAAAAACTTATGGACCGCCAAAGCGCTTTCAAGTGCCTGCAGCAAGGTGTTTTCAGAAGAGCGTTGGCGTTTTCAGCTGGCTAAAAATGCTTTGGTGAACATACGGCCTAAATGCCACAGCTACCACTTATACAAGACTTAATCTTGTATAAAACCTGGTTCACACGGCAGGATTATTACGCAGATTTTAGCCCCGATTCACCCCTTCCGACAATCTTAAAGGTATAGCGGAAGATTATCTTTTTCTGGGTGGGTAGCCTGTACTATTGGTCCACCTAAGTGTCAATCATTCTGGTGATATGTTTAAGTAAGGCCATCGTACATGCTCATCGCATGTAGCTTTCACTTCCAGGTGTATTATGTGTGATGAGTTACGATTTCAGCCATTCCTTTGAAAATGGCTGAGGGTCGAAAGAGAAAAAATGTGTACAAAGTGTATGATAAGAAAAGAACGGCCGCAGAACAAGTCCAGAGTGATTTTGGGTGAATATTTCACACGCTGGTGTGCGCTAAAAGCACAGGTTGGGCTTCCCAATGATGCCGCAGTCGCGAAGATTCTACTAGACAGGTAAGTTAAAGTTTGTCATGCTATTTGGAGAAATGCATTCAAAATCACTGCTAGTAAAAGTTAATGTAAGCTATGATTAGCGATGCTAGCCCTGGCACAAGTCATGCACTGCATAGACATGGTAAACATTTCAATTTGTCTAAAGTAGCCTTTTGACCAAATGGCAATGGTATCACACTGAAATATTGTAAAACCTTGTGTGTTCATTTTCGATAATTCCAATGTGTTGACCATAGTATTATTACACAAACGCAACAAGCTACTTCTCCATTGCATATCATGTCTTGAGGCCTCGGTCACTCAATCGATCAGTATAATAAGTAAATAAGACACGGAGGGGCATTCAAGATGGAGGGACAACATGGTGACCGACATTAGAACCTCTTACCCGTATGTATTTTCAATGGTATTATACACTCACGAGAATACTTTATTACTTGAACGAAGTAAATATACATTAATGAGCACATATATTTTTGAAAGAACTAAGTGTTTTTAGCTAAGAATAAACTAAAAAGTTACACAGTGAAGCTTTAAGGATGCTCCGATTATCGTAAAATAATCTGATCAGATATTCCTGCCATGTGTGGTGTGTTAAGACTGCCCTCGTCTGTTCGGAAGGATGCCGGGACCGCTCCGATCTCAAATCGGGGATATCCAACATGTTGGATTTTTTTGGCCCGATATCTCCTCGTGTGTGGTGTCCCCCGGGGACGAACAAGCATGCAGCCATGTGAACTGTGGTGTGTAGCCAATCAGAAAGCGAGGTGACGAGGCACAGAGGAAGCACCGACGGAAAACAAAATCAAAACATCCGGCGCCCGGCGGTATGGCACACAAGAAATTCCGGTGGACGCCCGGATCAATTGTAAAAAATACTACACACTATCGCCACTGCATCCCTCTTCGTCCTCCATGATTGTTTACTCTGAAGTCACGTTTGATCTTGAGGGATTTTGTGAGATTTTCCGTTTGACCTGGGAATTCTCGGGAGTCAAATCGGTTCGTGTGTGATATGTTGATTTTGCCGTGTGGTTGCGCACCACACACTGTGCGACCAAAACTGTTAGACCCGTGATTTTTATCGCCGTGTGTGGGGTCACTCAGGTTTGGAAAATCGGCTGACAATTTTAAAAGCCAGTGTGTCTTAATTTATAAAAATGTAGAAAATTGCTGAACTTATTTTGAAGAATTAAAGCAATGTAAAAGCATGTTGTCATAACTTAATCATTATAAATTTTAACAGTGTATCAGCGACCACCCAGAACACCCAAAAATGCCCTAGCTACTACCAAGAACACCCTAGCAACCATCTAGCAACTAACCTGACTGCCCTAGCAACCACCCATACATCATATCAGTGCACGCAGAACACTCTAGCAACAATCTAGACACCACATTATATTAACAACACCCTAAACACCACTCAGAACACACTAACAACTGCCTAGAAACTAAGCAATTACTCAAACGTAATATCAGTTATTTTCCACAGGCAAGCACTCAACATAGTTGTTATTGTTATGTTGCAACTACCTATAGTGGTTGCTATTCTCTCCTTGGACTATTGGCACTTTAATTCGATGTGTGGCAGCTCTCTTTCTCTCTTCTCTATGACCCCTTTCTTGATGACACATTAGCACAGCCGAATCCTCTACTCCACGTGATCGAGCTTCGAGATTTCCTTGTCTGTGATCAGCACAGTTTCACTCTGATAGATCATTAATACTGACACGATCGGGCACACGGCTGCGGGACGCGATCGGATCTCTTAGGTGTGACAGGATGAGATCAAATCCACATCGGCTCAAATGGACTGAGTTCAGATTGTGCAATAAAGCCTTTGCATGTGTCAAATCAGCTGGCTATTTTTAGCTGCTCTTTGTGGTTGAGAGTCTGGTGGGATTTGTAGATAGTGGCTCTCTCCTAGTCTAGGCCGGAAGACTGCAGGCAGGATGAGTAAAGACAGAAATAAACGGATTGATTGTATCTTCCCCACCCCCACTCCATCTCTTCTTACAACATACTCCCTGTTCCTTTCAGTCTGGAACGATTGATTAATCCCTTCGATTAAAGACCCCCACGGAGCTCCATTATCTGTAGCAAGTACGATTTCAGCACATCGCAAGGATTTTGTAGATAGCACCAATTAAACAACACACCCTAGAGATTTATCGCTCGTTCTCTTGGGTACACCATGTGGCCAGTATGTTATTTATTCTAATTGAATGTGTAATATAAGTGGCAGGTTAGGAAGGCTACCCCTCAAGATGTAGCAAGCAGACAACTGGACCTGATTGAGCCAGTCGTATAGATCGAAACAGACTCCCATTGAGAAACACAGCAGCCGCCCCATTCTAAATTCAATCTATGCAATTTCCAGGTCAACTTTAGAATATTTTGTTCTTCAAATCACAAATCTAGAAAAAAGGGCAATGTTAGTGTGATGTTGGCATGCAAAGACATTCTACAGTTTTTGTTTTTTTTTACTATATTTGATGACTGTATAACTACATTGTTTTTAAATAACCCATTTATCAAAAGCGTTGCTCCCTATCAATGTTAGAACCAGCTGTATCAATCTTAAATTTGTAGCTTTTTAAAAACTGCAAGGCCAATGTCAAGGGAACATGGAGATAAATAAAGACAGACAGAGGAAGAAAGAGAATGTAAACATGAACTTCAATAGGTTTCTGTGTGAACAGAGCCACCCAGTGGCTGAATGTATATGTACATCATCTACACATTCAGTGACAAAACAAAGCCACAGTATCTATACTTCAAGAAAATCTCTGGTCTCAGTCAAATACTGGTCTCGGTAAATGTGATAAACATATGTGCATATCATCCACCAAGCAATGACACAATGAAATGCTCATAAAAAGAAGCTTCTCTTAAAGGGAGAAAAAAAGAAAAAAGATTCATCATTTACTCACCCCCATGTCGTTTCACATCTTTAGTACTTTCCTTCTGTGTAACACAAAAGGATAGCCTGTGTCAAGGAAAGTCATATGGGTTTGAAACAACATAATGGTGAAGAAAGCAATGACAATTTTAGTTTTTGTCAGGATGGTCCTTTTACTGCAGCATTAGTATTAGTAGCAACACCCTGGAGAACATAATACATGAACTATTGTTCAGATATTAAGTTCTCCATTGGTGTCCCAACTATAACCCAGAACCCCATAGCAACCATCTAACAACTAACCTGACTGCCCTAGCAACACCCAAGAGAACATATCTTAGCAATGCTCAATTATCCCCCCCAACCCCCCCCCCCCCCCCCAAAAAAAAAAAAAAAAAAAAGCCCAGAACACCCTAGTAACACACTACATACTCTAATATCTTAACAATGCCATAGCTGCCACACATGGATCATATCAGCTACTGCCCTTAACGGCACCCAAGCAACTAGGGTTGCCAACTTTCTGATTTCGAAACTTTCTGATTTTTTTTATTGGGTCACTTATTAGGCCTATATTAATTTATAGAATAGCAAAGTATGCCTAATCAATGACTGTACCATGTAATCTAGATATATGAAGGCTATCATGATCATCATGCCAACAATGAACCATGGATTTGTTTAGTTGAATAGTATATATATTTTTTTAGTTGAATTAATCATGCAATCAGCATGGCTATATGTTTTCTCCTAAATAAATCTGTAAGTTTCTGCATTAAGTTTCTTCATGTAGTTTCTACATTAAGTTTCTTAATGTAAGTTTCTACACTTACAAGGGTTTATTTCTTGTAAGTGTAGAAATAGGACAAAAGTATTTAAATTTTCCTATATTATAGTGTAATGTTGATTAAAATATACTTTTGAAATATTCATTTTCATTTATATAGTAGCCTATATAGGCTATATGGATTTTACGTCATAGGAATAATTATATAAATCATTATTACATTATTATAATAATTGTTTGGCATCCTAAAACACAATTGATAATGTAATGTAGTAGACTGAGACTCTCATAACTAAAAAGATGTTTGAGCCCTCTTTATTGTCCTAGTACAAATCAATGCTTTATCTTTGTTTAACAAGCAGTTCATGGGTTGAAGCTCTTAATTTTGATCTATCAAAGAGCACGAGACTGATGCATTTAACCTTAAAATGTAAAAAAAAAAAAAAAAATGATTGTGGGGGAGCAGTCAGTAAAACATACGATTATCTTTTAAAATCAATTGAACGCGGAACAGTTTTTCCTGTGAGTGAGACTGGAAAACCCAAAATCGGAGTGATAACAGAACGCTTAGAGTTCAGAGAGGAATGTTTTTTTACCCCAGTCCTGGTTTTATGTCCGCACCGTTAGAAGCTCAAGTTTGCAGGCAAGATCGCTCTAGATTAGAGGATATTTTAACTAATTTGCTGTAAAACTAGTCAATCACGAGTGGAGTGGCTCAACTGAGGTCTTCATTCATAGTCTGTCTGAGATATATTAGAAGATGTGTCTGTCATGGATTTGCACTGAATTGATTCTCAAAAATACAGAACAAAGTGCGTTCCGTATCAGTTCAATACGGAACAAGACTTTTAAGTGACAAATACGGAACGATTCCGTATTATATGGAACGGTTGGCAACCCTACAAGCAACCAATTAGAATGCCTTGGCCTGTACCCAAACATGCTAGGTGATTTTGCACAGGCATTAGCGCATTATGAACATGTATGAATAGGCCACATGTTTATATTTCTCAGGAAAACTAACGTTAGCCCTCTTCTTTTTAACTTCACTTCACATTTCTGTACAGTGCACATCCACAAACATTGGGGGAAAACCCAAAAGCACACCTATCCAGACATCAAGGCCAAATGAAAGGATTTGATCCCTGTGAAGAAGTCCCTGTGCAGACGTGTAGTTTTGTTGTTGTGTAGACTATTGTTCGGAAAAATCTGTGGCTCCCAGAGTTGCAGTCCTCACTCTATCAGAACTGACGGAAGTGTTACGTACTTCCTTCAATTCTTTCCTCTCGGGACTAACACAAAGTGCTCTGTCTGAGAACAACACCGCACTGTAAAAAGACACATGAAAAGACCTATGAGAGAACAGGGGTAAGATGATTTTTTCCCATTCAGTTTTTCCATTCAGTCTCTGAAAGTAACTCACTTTTTGTTATTTTTTTATTTTATTATTATTTTTTCTTCAAAATTTGATTTGTCACTTTTTTATCTTACGATGCTTTGAATTTTCAAGTCCATCCAGAGGTTATTGCAAGTTGATAGATCATTTCACGACCTCACCCATAACCAGATATAGGAAAAATTATGCATATTTGGGATGCTGATGGAGGTGAGGGCTCCAAGCTCGGAATTTGGAGAGTACTCCCCTGGTTGGGATAGGGAATATTTTATAGGGAGGAGTTGGGGTATTGGGGGATGCTGGACCTACTAGAGGTTGGTTATAGAACTGGTAAGTCCCACCTCTTCCGCTAACCCCGCTGGACCTCTAGTTTGAAAAATCGTCAATGCAAGTGAATGAGAGAAAATATTTATTTTCTAATTCTGTTTGAATTTTGCAATGAATGTGAACATATGTTGTCTGTGAATTTTTTATATAATTTTTCGTGTAAAGAATGCTACAATTTAGCGGGTAGAATTTTCCAACCCGATCTCACGAGAATCCGTACAAATTTTACGAGGTGGCTAATTCGTAACAATTCGTACGACCTCACTCTTACGAATTAGTACGATTTTTGCTAAATCGTACATATTTCACGAATTGGCCAATTCGTATGAATTCATACGAATGACCTACCCCTGACCCCGCCAAGAAACCTACCCATCACGTGGGTTTGGAAAAAACGGTTGTATGAATTAGTACGAATTAGCCACTTTTTAATCACTCGTACGAATTCGTACGAATTGGTCATGAGGTAGCGTAGAATTTTCATACGGTTAGACTTTGAGTGAGAGCACTTTGTGGACTACAACTCTTCGCTGCTTTCGACGTGTTTGATATACGTCACCACCACTAGCACACGGATCCCGCTAAACAAACCATTGGTTAAATGGTGACATTTGGGTACAAAACACACAGGCATCTCGATCTAATTCCTTAGATTATCGCACTGTGATTTTGTGGAGGGAAAATCTGTTATGCGGTGACATCACATATGTGACGTGTAGTCTTTCTCATTATGTTTATTCCACAACTGCTAGCCAAAAAATCATACGATATATGGTCAAACTCATTACATGAGAAATTATATAAAAAATTCACAGACAATATGTTCACATTCTTGGCACAATTTAAACGGGATCAGAAAATAATTATCTTCTCTTATTCACTTGCTTTGACGCTTTTTCAACCTAGAGATCCACTTGGAGTTTTACGGATGGGCGGGACTTACCAGCTCTATATGTGAAGAGTTCAGATGCAAAAGCCTCTAAGTGCCATTTGAAATTTTCTTCTTTAATGATGATTTTTATCAAACTTGTATATTTAATTTCAGTAATTTCACTTAAATGGCAATGATAATTACCTATTAATTGTTATTTCAGTGAAATTACTAAACTTAAATATACAAGTTTGATAAAAATCATCATTAAAGAAGAAAATTTCAAATGGCATTTAGAGGCTTTTGCATCTGAACTCTTCATGTCTTCTCTCGTGCCAATAAAGGTTAATTATTAATGTGATCCTTTTTTAATAAAACAACTTATATTTAAGTTAACATGGCTAAATTAATAAATCACTGTTTTACTTTTAACCACTACAGCCCATCACGTCACTCTGTCAAAAAAAAATCAAATCATACTCTAGATTCCATACCAGATGGGGGCAGTATACCTCCAGAAAGTGAGTTGGGCAGCGGCTGCGCGCACTCTCATGTCTTCAAACAACACAAGCGAGCGCTGTTTTGCTCTCTCTCCCTCGCGCATATTAATCAAATCAATTGACACGATAGTAAACGTTTGGAAGACCGCAGTTTCACGTGGAACATTTGGAGATTTTTAGAGATCAGAGACTCAATGAACAATATCTCAACAGTAAATTATAAAGGCCATTTCTTAGACGCCTGTCTCAAACACAAGCTGGTGCGCATTTCAACGATATGGAAAATAAAGCCCAGACTATTATTTGAAGTTTTACGGTATTCGTTTTGTTCATTTTACACTTTTATTGTTAGTTTGAATTAATTTGACAGACAGCATTCGCTGATGTTGACCAAGCTAGCGCCATTCAGAGCTGCCAACTCTCACGAATTCACCGTGAGACTATTCACACTCTCTCACGCCACACATCAATTTTGTCACGCACAGAAAAGGACACGGAGACCGACAGACTAGACACAGCAGGTTAGTTATGATATATAAAAAATCTCAGCTCTCAGAATCTGTCAATTTTATTACGCAATTCAAAAAATAAATACCGTTTTGCCGCTTGTAAATGTTAACGACAGATCCCTAGCGGACGCGAACCGATCATCTAATAGTAAAAGAACACGAACACTGTTGAAAGATACAGTATGCTACAACTTACCAAAATGTATTCCTCATGCATAATGTCGACCAATAATTTTTTTAACTCTTCCCTGAACTGAAATGTAGTAGTGGGCTGTACTTTCCACACGATTGACAGGTTGAAGTACACACAAGCCGTGTGAGTTACTTGTGTATTGCAGTTTGGCTGGTGGTTATGTCGCCCGCCCGCATACCGCCTCCCATAGCCGAAACTGGTATTATGACACCTGGTATTATAGGCCGGGGCTAGTAATTTAGCATGCTAATTCAGGTTGATATCTCTGCAGCACTATAACTTGTCATTTTTTAATGAGATCATCAACCTTATTTCTTCCCATTCTTTTGATGCGTTTAGTCAATTTTTTGGGATATTTTAACCTCAATTCTTACACATGGCACCTTTAAGGGTTCATGACATGAGATGTTTGAGACAGTATGTGCAACTTTAGGTCTCTAACACTAGATGGTAGCCTAGTTCAGCAATCCTCACGATATCTTCAGTGTATGGGTGAAAAACATGATCATTCTGCCTAATTTATCTCCTTAAATAATAGTTTACCAAAAAAAGATACTATGAAAAAGAAATACATAAGTAACTCTGATTCTGCCAGAAAATAAACACTAAATATAAATGAAAATTAATGTATTTTAATATCTCTATTACCTCTTAGTGTTTTACTTTCAGCCTTTTTTTATTTACTTCCAATAGGTGAAATGTGTAAAACTGTATCATAATTATAGTTTTATATATAGTTACATTTTCAGTAAACATGAAACCTGTCAATCGCACAAGATCACGGCAATAGGAAACAACCACACCATCAAATCATGTCTCGCCCTACATTTTTTTCTTCTTTTTTGGCAAGCTGTTTCACTCGGATATAAATGAAAATATTGAATAAAAGTCTTTCACAACTTCCATTTAATGCTAACTTTAATCAACAATAACAACAAACAGGATGTTTGTATAAGAAAATATGACCTAAAAGACAACAAATTTAGAATACTATGTATATTGACAAGAATTTTACGATTAAAAAAAAAATCTGTTTTTTGTTTTCCAATGTAATTTATACTGGTTATCACATAGCTGAATTACAGTCTTCAGTGTCACAAGATCTTTCAGAAATAATCAAATGCTGATTTGCTGCTCAAGAAACATTTTTTTATTATTATCTTATTATTTTTGAAAACGTTCTTTTTTTTCTGCATACCTTTTTTCAGGATTCTTTGATGAATAAAAAGTGAAAAAGAATAGCATTTATTTGAAATATGTTTTTTATTGTCACTTTTGATCAATTTAAGTCCTTGTGAATACAATTATTATACTTTAAGTTAAGGCGTCCTTATTACAGTGCATGTATTTATCTATTTAAGTACTGAGGAATAATGATTAACTAGCCTACATAAACTTATAAGGTTAGGGATAAGGCTTGTAATTAGGCTTAGGTTTAGTTGCACTTAATTTAGCATAATATATAGGGATTTCTATAGTAAATACATGTAATGTGTAACAAAGACACTAAAATAAAGTGTTACCTTAATTTCTTTCAGAAAAAAACAATATATACATATATATATATATATATATATATATATATATATATATATATACATATATTCTAATCTACTTACAGAAATGTTCACTTTCAAGACAACTACTTGTTTCTTGGTCATCAGTGTGTCAATGTTCACATACAGACATTAGTTGAGAGAGCAAGTGAGTCTATTGTGCCCGTCACTCTTGTTGCACCAGCAGCTATCTGAAACATTTTGAGCACACAGGCTTACGCTCAGGGTTAGCACGTCTCTCTCTCTAATAATGATCCTCACAAACGGGCTTAACCAATGGAACACCTGCAGAAAACTTTAAACTGCCACCGACAGACACAATCGCCTGCTGGGAATGGGATTATCGGCCAGGTAACCCAGAAAAAACAAAGACACCTGAAGGTAAATACAATATATGTTTGTCAAACTCTTAAAGGAGTTTCCATTCATGATGCCAGTGCTTTATCTAGGATAAGTTTGACGTTTGACTTTCTTTTAACATCTATAAATGGATTTGTTTTAGTGGGCAGCAGTTCGTTTGGGGGCAATAACTATTAGCCTGTTACTGAAAAGGGAAATAGAGAGAGAGAGATAAATAAACGCACTTGAGTAAACATTCACAGAAATTGAACTTCTAGCCTCAAGACACTGAGGCGTTATACTTTTCATTTTTAAGTCGTGTCTTGTTTGTTGATCAAACTTTATCAAGTCTTTGAAAACAGCAAGGATTGCTTGACTATTACAGCAGACCCTTCGAGCAATCCATGGCTTTTTTCTCTTGATTTAATAAAATTACCATCAAATCCAAGCATACTATTTTGTCATATAAAACAGATGACTCTACATTCTTGCGTTGGTTTACTTGTGTGTAGTGTATCATCCAGCTGTAGCAGCAGGGTATGTGAATTCCTCCCCTGACCTCTTGACCTGTATTTGGTGAAGCCCCACCGACCGACCTTCAGCGAGAGCCCGCGGCCTCTCTGGTGCCGCTGTTTTCAGACACCATATCAGATCCCAAGCCAGCAGGCAGAAAAGCCACGTCCCATTAGCACTTCACACACATGGGAGTCAGAGGCGCTCACTGAGGGGTGTGTTAGGGCTCCATCATGCTCTAACTGGCTGTGAATCAATGTAACTTTAAATACAACAAATGCACCATGGGTTTAGATTTTAATTTGGATGACCCTGGCAAAGTTAAGGGACTACAACTGCATAATACTATTATAATGATTGTAGTTATATATAGTGATTAATCAAACATACAAACAGATAAAGAGACTGATTAATAGATGTATCGATAGAATGACATATAACAATAGATGCACTCTTAGAAGAAAAGGTTTTATATAGAACCTTAAAAGGTTCTATCAGCTCTACGTATTTGGAACCCTAAAAGGTTCTATACAGAACCCTTTTTAAGGGTTCTTTGTAACCAGGAAAAAGGTTCTATATGGAACCTTTAGGGTTCATTCATCATCATTAGTTTTGTCGTTTCCAGATTAAATATTATTGACAAACATCAAGACCTTAAAATGTATTTATGAATGCATGTGAATGATCACAAAATTCAAGATTTATATATTTATATCATTTTATATAGTTAATCAATATCACACGAAGAGTGCCATTTCAGTTTTTCTCCTCCAAAAATCAGCATGATTATAATGTGATATTAAGGTACTACAAGAGTTTAATAAACAATAATTTAATGGCAACTACAAAATGTTGCAGAATAATGTAATATATGAATGAATAATGGCCTATAAAGAACCTTTGTGCCAAAAGGGTTATTTCTTGTCATTATAGAACCTTTTTTTAGCACAAAAGGTTCTTTGGAGTTGAGTAAAGAACCTTATGCTTCATATATAGAACCCCAATGAACCCTTTTTTCTAAGAGTGTAGAATAAAAGGAAATGACAGAATAATAGACAATGACAGACAGACGGAATGGAACATTAAGGCCACGATATACTCAAGCAAAGATCTTTTTCATTCATTATTTAGGGGTAGAATGAAGAAATACGTAAGCAGCGACATACTGTTAGCGAACATCCGATATGCTGTGTGCCTTTCTCTTGAAATTGAGAATTGAGAGAACAGCAAGCATTTTTTAATAAGGTGTAAGAAAAGCATCTGATCATGGCAAAGTGGATATATTTGCATGAGCTCTGCAATTCACCACTCTAATAGCCATGTCACATTTATTTTATAGCACTTTATACAACAGATTGCTTAAAATCAAGCAGATTTATGTATTAAACATTAAAAACACTGTCAGTGTCTACTTTCACCAGAAGTACAACTTCATTTTCTACTATAAAACAGCTCCTCCAGTGTGTTCATGTTTTTACTCACGACCTCCCTTGATTGAACAGAAGAAATGGAAGGGAAAAGACTTATATGTGAAAGAAGGCGGAGCCTCCGCGCACACCTACCTATTACATAATCGCCACGGACCAATACAAAGGTGTTTACCAGCCGGAGCGAACTTATCCGGAAAATGTGCTTTTGGCAAGCTGCTTCGAACTCCCGAAACAAACTTTTGTTCGATTGATGTCATATCAGTTCTGTCTTCGATTTCGCTTGAGGTATATCAGGGCCTTTAGAACAACAGACAGACCACCCGATCTCACGGGAATTCGTACGAATTTTACGAGGTGGCTAATTCGTAACAATTCGTACGACCTCACTCGTACGAATAATTACGATTTTTGCCAAATTTTACATATTTTACGAAATTGGCCAATTCGTATGAATTTGTACAAATGACCAACCCCTGACCCCGCCCCTAAACCTACCCATCACGTGGGTTTAGACAAATCGTACGAATTCGTACGAGTGAGGTCGTATGAATTAGCCACTTTTTAATCGTATGAATTGGTCGTGAGATAGCGTTGGACAGACAGAACATTAGAACGAAAGACAGACCGACAGAACATTAGAGCAGACACAAAATTAGAACATGAGAACAAAACATCTAGTGTTCTGTTGTTCTAATGTGCTTTTGAAGAAATTAAGAACGATAAACTGACAGAACATTTGAACAACAAAACAAAACATAAGAGACAGACAGAACATTAGAACGACAGACAGGACTTTAGAACAACAAACATAACATTAGAACTTACTGTATTTTTGATCAAATAAATGCCACAAAGAAAAAAAAGCATTGTGCATTTGTATAGTTTGATATTAAAATGTAAAATGTTGCTCATTCTTTTGTGGAACAGGCCCTCAAGACAAACACACAGTGTGCTGCATCTTCAAGTGGTGCAAACTCACAATATTGTGACCTTACCCTCCTCATCATAATAAAAAGTCACGCTGTGATCAGCTAAGCAAATTTAAATAAGCAGAGCCTTTTTATTACAGCCAATGGTTTGTCAGGATGGACACAGGCCGCTTTGAAGTGCCATCTGATGCCAAGACTCTCTGTTCTCACACAACACGGCTACTCATTCACACACTTTATCGCTTTATTTGGTTTGGAGAACATTTTAGGATAAAGTCCATCTGTAAACATCTAAACAAGGTTAAAAAAAGTATAAGAAATAACCCTCAAGTTATTGACTCAAGGTTCTTTTCAAGACGTCAAGGAACTTTGACAAATGACATTGTTTGACCATGCGACATGGTGCTTTCAACATCACAAGCTCAACTGATATTGTTTTGCTTGAAGCTGGCACTGTTATTGAGTTTTAAGCCGTGTAATTTTCCATACCCCAGTGCATTTGCAAGCTCATACGGAGACCCATTGATCAACAGAATGCTATAATTATTTTGACCGTGGGCCAAAATGTTGGAACATAAAAAGCTAAGTGTGTACTCAGTCAGAAATTTCCACCTGACCCAGCCAGGACTTGTCAGTAGAGGTCTGCTAGGTATTGACACACTACTCTTTGCAGCATGTATAGCTGGAAGTTTCCAGATTCTGACAGCACCAGAAAGCCCAGCATGACACATAACGTACCATGACTTCCTGGAACTCCTCTGTGTTCTTTATGAGAAAACAAGTGCACAGGCTCATTTATTCATCTTAGGTTACCTGAGCCGGGTGTTTCTTGTCCCCTAGAAAAGCACCCTAAACCCGCACAAAGAGAGATGAGCGTTCTTTACAACGTATGCACTTTTCGCCTGCCGTTGTTGGTCCAGACATGAGAAGAATTGTTTTAATGACACATATGGCTACAATGTTACCTTCACCCGATGCGATGAAGTGACCTTGACTGGGGTCGAAATGTTTTTGAATGAAGAGTGACTGCTAAAATAAACAGTGCTGTTACGTAACGTAATTCAGTCCGGTTGGCTGACCGCTGACGTGAAACAATGGGTTGGTGATGTTATGGAGTGTTTCTTGTTCATACGTGTGGCTGCGACAATAATTCAGAAGGGGGTATGAACCTTTTGTGTGTTTTGACAGAAGCTCATGGCTCTGTTTACACAAGGTTTTTACATTTTGGCATATCTCTTTTGGCCGTTATGCAGACATATTGAACAGTAAGGGAGTAACTGTAGTAACATTACAAAAAGTATTAGTCTGCTAGTTAGATCACAATTTACCATGTTTTTTTTTTTTTTTTTTCAATTAAAGTAAAACATACCTGGCAATAAAGAGATGCTTATTGTAGGGAATTTTAAATTGTAACTTAAAGGAATGGTACACTCCAAAATGACAATTCTGTCATAATTTACTCAACCTTATGCTTTCTTTTCAATGAAATGAAAGCATATTTTGACATGGGACTGTTAAGCTCAAAAAGGCACCATATGGTTTGGGATGTTCAGCCTAATGCCTGGTTCAGATAACACGATTTTAGCCTGATTTTGGCACGATCCGTTTGACGTAGGGTGTCTTGGAGATTCGTAAACGACAACAGCCGTCGGGACGCAAGATTCGATCGTCTCATCTTGTATAGTGTGTCATAGCGGGTGACAATCTACGTCGCGTCTGCGATGCTTCATGACATCATGACAAAAAGAATAGCATGATTAATTTTTTAACGGTCGTCTACGATGGTTCCGTCACATATATGAGGTTGACCAATAGGAGCACAGAAGCTTTTCTGTACAACTTTAAAAAACGGCGAAACAATAGAGAGACTATGGTGCTAACGTTAAAACTAAAAGTAAAAATATATAAGAAAACAATATTTTACCTCAAGTTCTCTTTGGAGGATTGACAGCCCATACGGTCCTCTTCGAGCAATCCAGGAACGTGTCTATTGTCGGGTTTTCTCTCTTTTTATTACTTTTTTTCTGAACACTCACCGCTTCATCCATTGTTTGTTTACGTTCGTTTCGTAAACACTCGCTACTAGTTTCACCTACTCGATGACATCATGCGCGCCGTTAAAGACGGCATTCGATGACTGGTCAGGAAGCAACGTGTAGTCTGACATGTGACTTGTCCACGACACGACAAGATTTTAGGAGTCAAAATCGCGTAATCTGACTCAGTGACTATCGTAACAGACAAAAAAATCGTGTAATCTGAACCAGGCATAAGGCACACCTGTGCAATAATCATGCTGTCTAATCAGCATCTTGATATGCCACACCTGTGAGGTGGATGGATTATCTTGGCAAAGGAGAAGTGCTCACTAACACAGATTTAGGCCTTGTCCACACGGACACGGGTATTTTTTTAACCGTGAATTTTTTTGCACGGTTCGGCCGTTCGTTCACACGGAAACGCAGTATCAGGACACTGAAACCGAACATTTTTGAAAACCCCTGCCAGGGTGAGGATTTTCAGAAACGCAGGTTACATTGTTGTCTTGTAGACGGTAAAACCGGGGTTTTTGCCTTGTGACGTCAGAGTGTGCGCTACGCCATTATCCACCTACCGGAACCTGTAATGACTTTTTGTTAGGCTTCTGATTGGCCAACGTGGCTTTACGGTTAGGGTTATATTGCCACCTGCTGGTGTGGCATCCTCTTGATAGCGCTTGATTCATTGCATGTTTTTGTGTTTTCATGTGGACGGGATTTTTTTTTAAACGGAAGAGGAAAAACTCCGGTTATAAAAATACCTGTGACAGGATTTGTAGACAGATTTGTGAACAGTATTTGAGCGAAATAGGCCTTTTGTGTACATAGAAAAGTCTTAGATCTTTGAGTTCAGCTCATGAAAAACAGGGGTAAAAACAAAAGTATAGCGTTTATAATTCTGTCTTTTACGGTGCTTTTTTGACAGTTACAGTCCCAAAAAGAGCAGAAACAAAGTAGGGGATATGAAAGAATTTTAAATTTTAGGCCAAACTCTCTCTTTTTCTGTTTTGCACTGTCATTTAATGGCTGATCTAAAGGATTGGTCTCACTAAACCAGCTTTTACATTATAAAAACTCTCTAAAGTCCAAATAGGGCCAGAGGACAAACAGGACATCCACTACAGCAGAGAAGAGTTGGAGCCTCATTTTAAGATAACATTGGGGTTTTGGCAGCTACATGTACAATAGTTACAGAAACATTGTGTGTACAGAACTTATGAAAGACTCTGAAAAGCTGTTGACCGTTGAACGTGATGATTCTATTGGTGAACTCGGATTGCATTAATCAGCATGTGTTCTGACACGTATCAAATCAGACAATCAAAAATATGAAACCTCCTAGGTGCACTCAGTATTATATTATCAAAAGTCCATATTACTTTTAGATAAAAGTAAAATGGACTTTTTAGATAAAAGTAATATGGACTCTTCTAGATAAAAGTAATATGGACTTATTACATGGATCAAGCATTTCATGGAAGTGGACAAGTAAATGACAAACAGAATTCTTGACCAAATGAACAAATATTTGGGTTGTCAATTTAATGTTCATTTAGTTTTAATTATAAATAAAACTCTGCATCTGCAAAAATCATCATGCATAAAATAATGTATTTAGATCATTATTGCTTTTTGGACTATATAAAATTCTCTAATAATTTTGTTAATTGTTTATACATACATACCAGAACATTCAAAAGGTGTCCCCCCCCAAAAAAAAAAAAAAAAAAATTAAGTAGCACAATTGTTTATGATAATAACATTGATAATAATAAGAAATGTTTCTTGAGCACCAAATCCACATATTTGAAAGATTTCTGAAAAATCAATTAAATTAAATTGTAATTCAATTTCAAAACATATTAAACTAGAAAAAAGGGTAACACTTTATAATAACTGCACGCTATTAATCATTAGTTAAGCATGAGGAAACAGTTAATTAATCATTTATAAAACATTAATAGACATTAATAAGCAGTTTATAAATATAGCTATACATGCTTTTTTCTTGATTTATAAGCATATCTATAATGCGTTTAATAATTGTATTTTCATACTTTCTTAATGATCAATTCATAATTTCTAAATGAAGTATAGCATTATTTACAAACCAGTTGTTTAAGTGTTGTCAGTCATTCATAAGATTACTTAGAAAGTTTAAGTAAATGTAGTAAATACAGGTAGTTATAAAGCATTTAGTAGTGGTTAGTTAACTATTTTTGTGAGCTCATCTAAAGTGAGTAATATTCATGCCTTGTAAAGCATTTATAAAGGCGCTTTAAAGACTAGTCAATCTTCTAAACAGTAAAATGTAACAAACACAACACAGTGATACAGAACATAGAAATATTTAACAGCCTTTAAAAATGCTTTACAAGGCATTAATAGTCCTCACTTTAGATGAGCTCACGAACATAGTTAACTGACCACTACTAAATGCTTTATAACTACCCAAATTAACCCTTAATCACAGCATTAATACATGTTAATAAAGCATTTATTAACACACTAAGTAACCATCACTATACGTCTGAATGATAAGCTGTATGAATGTACATTTAAATAGTTTATTAATCATTTACTTACATGCTCTAAGTAATCTAACGAACCATTGACCATCTCAAATAACTGGTTCATAAAAAATGCAATTCTTCATTTAGAAATGATAAATTGATCATTAATAAAGGATGAAAATACAATTATTTAACAAATTATAGATATGCTTTTAAATCGAGAAGAAAGCATTTATAGCTGTATTTATAAACTGCTTATTAATGTCTATTAATGCTTTATGAATGATGAATTAATGGTTTACTCATACTTAACTAATTATTATTAGCGTGTAGTTATTATAAAGTGTTACCGAAAAAAGTTCTTTTTATTTGTAATAATATTTCAGATAATAGTTTTAATCAAATAAATGCCACCTTGAAATAAAATAAAATAAAAATGAAATAAAATAAAATCTTACCAACAACATTTTGAACGCCAGACATATATACACATGTATACATACACAATAAAGCACAAGCTTTTTTGCAACATATATTCGTTTTGAAGCATTTCAGAACAAATATTGATATGTGTAATGAATTATGCAATTAGTTATGATTACTTAATCAGTATATCACTTAATCCACAGTCCAAGTAATAATGTTTGCATTAA
The DNA here is from genome assembly GCF_016745375.1 of Pimephales promelas. The sequence continues at coordinate 225,624 of NW_024121188.1, forward strand.
TGTTACACCCACATCTGAGTGTGCCACTGTAATGGAGTGCAAACAGTAAAACAGATGTCCTATCGGTTCCTGGTTTTGTTCAAATTTAGCAGCATGACTTGTTTCCTATGCTCGTGATTTATCCCTGTTGTTTAGATGTCATTACCCTGCGGCTGGGGCTTGAGTGAGTGTGATTAACAGTCTGCTGACTGGATCTCTGACCAGTGACAGAGCTGGAGGAAAAACAGCAAGTTTTACATTCACCAATTGATGGCTGCTGTCGAGAGCTCTCCGCTTTCTCACTCCAAATGGTATTGACACACGGACGGGCTGCGCTCTCCCTGAGTGGCATGTCAATCTCTCATGGCCAGTCAGTCTGCTTTGTTAAATAATCTACTGGCACATGACTGGCCTCATGTTATGGCTGATGCTGAATGCGACGGTTGTCATACCTGCCGGCGAAGCCTTTGTGATTTCAGGTATTTCTAAACGCAGCGCAGCAGACAAACAGCTTGAAATACAGACGAAGGATTTATAGTCTTGATGTGGAAAAAGGAAATTAGCTTTGGTGCCCACTCGTTCAATGCTGAGCAAATATTTGCAACCTGACCTGAAGCTGATGTCTTTGGTGGTAGGTAGAGTGTGGTGTAGTCATCTATGATGGATTTTATTTGCTAAGCAAGCAGGGAGATCAGAATAAAATACAACGTAGCCTACAACATGGGCACCGTCATTTCTTCTTGATGTGCGAATTCTGAATTCTGAGAACTGATTCATTCATTGATTCATCCATTTACACACTTAATGTGTGAGAGATAATGTGAGACATTGTGCATTTAAGAACGTAAGCCCTATACGCATGGGATAAGTATTACATGGTGACCCTGAGTAATTTGTAATAATTGTGGAGATTGTCTGTGATCTTAATGCTGTGCGAATCGGCAATGTCTGTAATTTGTAAAGTAAAAATTTGCCCACAAATGACATACTATATTTCGAACACAGAGGTGCTGTGATAAAATTAGTCCTGAGCGAATCGGCATCTCTGTGATTTGGCGGGTTAGTTTATCATTTTTTCAAGGTTTTTGTTTCCTGTGTGCTTTTTTATCCATCTTTCACGAAGAATGTTTTGATAGTATTTTGGGTACTATACATTGCTATACACCATACAACTGTATATACAATTTGAAGAAAGAGAAAGCTGAAAACCATCAGAAGAGCAAAAACAAAAAGAATGATTCATTTAAAAGCTGAATTTTTAGCAGCCATTACTCCAGTTTTAACAGTATTTTTAGAGCATTTATTTGAAAAAGGAGCATTTTTTTTTATTTTGAAACAAAAGTATAAAAGTGTTTTGATCTATTAATGCATCATTGCTGAAAATAAGTGTGTGTGTATATATATATATATATATATATACACACACATATATTGGTGTTTAATGGTACGTTTACATGACAACAATATACTATACCTTTGTGTTTTTTCACCTATAGGCAACAACATTGTCAAAATGATTCCTGTTCACATGGATCTGTAGCCTGGGAAAACCGAGACAACTTCCGGCAAAAATAGATTTGCTCTGAAAGTTAGTCTGGCAAAGAGCTCATTCAAGCCCATTTCCAATACGTCGAAATTGCGGCACCATTCAGAAACGTTGGGGCGGGCTTTACACGATGATGACAGTGCCGGGATTTTGAAGCAGATTTTGTTGCCTACATTACAAAGATGGATCCCGCCTTCGAACATCGCTCATTCGAATCAGCTATCGCATCTGTTTTAAGCGATTTGAACATTTCCTTTTTGTTAAAAACCGAGCAAAGAACAACACATGGGGATGTTTCTCCTTCATCGCTCTGATTGGTTTTAGATCTACCCGCAACGTCCATTGGTGACGCCCCTCTGGAAATGTTTTGTCTCTGACGCTTTGCCAGACCATATCTCAGTTACAACTGAGAATGGTCTGGTTTTAAAGCAACACTTTGGAACTTTTGGGCACTAGGGGGCGATCGACCTGTAAATTTCACGTCTAGCGTCCCTAGAGACCACAAGCTCCGCAGCACTGTCACAAATTAGAAGTCAACAAACATTCAACCGGTCAGCCTCCCGTGTCTTTAGATTGCTTGCAGTGTTTGAGGCAGGCCGGGAAGCCGTGCCGCGCTCGGTTCCATTGTAGCAGACTAGAGCGAGTCGGGTGAACCCCGTAGGGCTTATCATGTCTGTGAGTGAATGTGGTCGCGGGACAGCGGGCACATTCACTGCACTGAAAACACCGTCGGCCTGAGCTGACTGTATGTGTGTTGGTTTATTTTTACAGAAACCGTGGGACATGTGGTGTGTAACGTTAGTGTTTGTGGGTACTACTGAGTAATGGGCACATTTACTACATTTAATGTAACGTTACATTTGACATGAGTCGATTTTATTAGTGCAAGCCCTGCACTGAGACGGGCTGTGTTTGTGTGTAGAAATGAACACTGGGCTGTGGGCATTTTATTACACTCATAACACCATCGGCTGTGGCCGGAATACCAGAAAATACTACACTGCTTATATGAATTTATCTGGGTTACCTTCGAAACGGCATTTGTGTTCAGGAAAGGGTCAGCATCGGTCGAGCACCTCCGTTAGCTCACGCCAGAGAGCGAAGTGAAAGCTGGACCGAGTTAATCCTCGTCCTGGCTTTTAATTTGTCACTCTACCCTTTTCTTTTTTTAGTTTCCTCTGATAAATCCGTTGCCTTCTTCCTTGTTGTTTGGCCATGACGAAAACATACAGACGGCAATCAAACGTGAGTTGACCACTAACATCAGAATCTAAGGAAGTTGTGGGTGGTGGGGGAAGTGACGTGTGCCGTAAAGCGGTCGAATTTCGTAGTTATTTTTGTGCTCGGGTTCCTACCCGAAACCCGAAGTTACAAAGTGCTAGTAAAAGTGATACAGACACCTTCAGGCTACGGCAGATGTGTCATTCAACCTATCGTAAGTCGATGTACCATCTCAATGGGTTTTGGTTATATATTATGAAGGTTGAAAGTTCCAAAGTGTTGCTTTAACCAGGCTAATGGATCTGCGAAAACCATTAAAAACGCTGTATTATGCTGCCAGGCCAGTAGATGGCGATGTCACTTTGAAGAGAACCTATGTGACTCTAGACTGAACAAGTCAGAGTCATGTATTGAGAGAGTTACGACACGCTTTGATGTCGCCGCAAGGCTGTCACGTGGTTCATGGAAGCCCCAATAGTTCCAAAACAGACGCGGGCTGTCATGTTCTTCTATGGACAGACAACAGCGATCGCATTATTAAACGGTAAATTTAAAATAAATCACACATCCAAGTACGTTTTAAGCTGTTATTGCATTTGGTTAACGTCAGTGTTGCATTTGGAGAGGCAGGGTGACAACTTAGATACGTTTTAGACTATATTTTTGGAGGGAAAAGCCAAGTGTTCATGCTCGCATTGGTAGTTGCACTGGCTTTAGCGGCTCTAACTTAACTTTTCCATGTCATTCATCTGATGATGGACGTCTCATGAGATTTATTTTTAGCACAACTGGGCTGTATAGGTTATTGATTCCCTTGATCTTGCTTATAAATTACGATTCAGTCATTAACCTACCGTGATCACGCAAAGAGGTCTGCGTGGTGGCCCGTTCAGGATTACAACCATGACAACCAACATACAATATAAATAATTACGCTGTGTATGTACAAATGAATGATTTAGGAGGGAAATACTGCTCCCATAACGTAGCAACAACTATATTTACAGCAATGTTAAATGTAAATTTTAACTTCATAAAATGAAACCGGAGATAGTTATTTTTCTTATTATAGAGATTATAGTCATTTTTACTATTTTTTTATCTCTTTTTTCAGTTTTGAATGGACTTTATTTTGTGTAGTGCTATGGACCATTTTATATGCATGTCCTGAATAAAGATATGACGATGGTGATGATGATGATGAGTTAATGAGTGAACTTCCTAAATACGATCTATAACTGCTCGAATTCAATTCAGTGTATATATGAAGAGAAATTTTCTTCTAAAATGATCTTTTTTATCAAGCTTATATATTCAAGTTCAGTAATTTCACTTAAATGACAATTAATAGGTAATCCTCATTGCAATTTAACTGAAATTACTGAACTTAAATATACAAGCTTGATAAAAATGATCATTCTGGAAGAAAATTTCAAATGGCACTTAGAGGCTTTTGCATCTGAACTCTTCATATATATATATATATATATATATATATATATATATATATATAAATATGAATGCATGTGAATTTATGTATGCCTATATGCATTATACAAACACATATGCATAACCCTAAACCATTTTTAATAATATAATATTATAATATTTTACCATAAGTTAGTTAACAACGTGAAGTGAAGTGTTGGTCACGTAAGCTATCGCTGCAATTAACCTATTATCTTCCAAAAAACATTTACTAGACCTGGCTACATAACATATAACTACAGACTAGATTCTCGAGAGGTCGGCTAATGTGTGTAAAAGAAAAAAAATAAGTAAAAAGTAATTTCATTAATTTACCAGCGAACGTACTTCGGAAGCACTGAAAATGAATGGAGTTCAATGCTGGAACTATCAGTGGTTGGAACTAATGGGCGGGTCCATGACACGCGTTACTTCCGCATTCCTGAGTTACAATGGAGGTCTATGGCAATGTCAGAACTCTCTCAATACATGGCTCTGGAACAAGTAATGTACATCACGTTTTCACAAATTCGTGTTTGTACTTTACACTGCGTTTTCAGGCCCCCCAAAAATTGTTGTTGTCATGTAAATGACTGACCAAAACCCATAAAAAGTTTTCAGATTTTTGTTGAAAATGGTCTCATGTAGGCTAAATAGTATATTTTAGTAAAAGCTGTTACCAGTCTATGGTTGTTACGCTATCACTTCCTGGATTGTGTTGTTAATTTGTACCAAAAGACTTTTGCTTCATCATTGCTTCATCAAGTAAATAGTCTAATTAAAAATAATATTATAATTTTAACATTTGATTCGAAAAGTGAATGTAAAAAATTAAAGTTAAAACCTTAAGCATTCATAATTTAGAAAAAGTCAATAATTGGGATTCAGTAATTCAATGAAATGCATAGCAACATTATACACATACAGTATAAACAATAGACAATCACTTTGAAAAAAAAATGATGCATTGAATATTGACTGATAAACTCTAATATCACTTGACAATAAATCTGCAAAAGTTTTGGCCAACAGAAAGTTGAACTTGGTGATCTGTGTTTAACTCTGGGTCCATGTTAGTAAAATTACTTAAATATCTGTAAATATATTTAGGGACCTCCTTAATAAAAGCCATGTTCAAATAATTACACTTATCACAATGTTCATCTAAATTCTACTCGTCTTGAATCAGGACCCTAAAATAGCATCCAGCTGGTGTCACACTTGAAATACCACGTTCCTAAAGTGAGTAAGGCAGTTACTTGGATGTGTTTACTGGGGTAATAAATGTTATCATCTAGACACCATCTTTTCAACACGCAGCTCTGCAAATGACCCATTTGCCCTGTTGTGACATACAATAACAATGAACCCAAGTGAAGACACCATTTCTATTTTGTTCTTTCAACCTCAACCACACTTCTCAACCAATATTTACAACCCAACAGAGAGTTCAACAGAACCCGCTCGTCAAACACGCCCACCGGCAGCGGATTCCAGACCCCCTCCTTCTTCCCACTCATACTTTTAAAGCTAATTGTGGCGGCGATGGCTGTAAATTTCACACAGTAAAATGTGAAGCATGTCTCTGTATTGCTGTGGTGATGTCAGACTCCAGCTGCTGTGGAGCCTTGACCGCTAACACCAAAGACTTCAGGATACGCACCATGTTCATATACAAGGCTGTACTATTCAGTTGCTCAGACTTAAAATTTCAACGCTAACACACCTAATACTGAAAAGTGCACTGAACTGACATGTTCCCTATCAGTGGAGAAATATTCTACAGTTTGAGCCTTACATTCATGTACTGTTGGCCATTTAATTACTTAAGTGACACCTCCTATTTAGACTGTGCATTGTGTTTTCATACAGTAAACAGAGCCTTTTCACAGACTGTGATGACACTAGGGCAGGGGTGTCCAAACTTGGTCCTGGAGGGCCACTGTCCTGCAGTGTTTAGTTCCAGCCTGCCTCAACACACCTGTAAGTTTTTAGTATGCCTAATGACCTTCAAGCTAATCAAGACCTTGATTAGCCGTTTTAGGTGCGTTTATTTGGAGTTGGAGCTAAACTCTGCAGGACAAAATTTGGATTTTGAGCAAAAAGCTGAGAAAATTACATTCTTGTCAAAAACTATATTCAGATCAGATTCCGTATGATCAAAACATAGATTAACAAATCGTTTTTTAGAGTGTAGATCAACACCCCCAGTGCTTCATAGTCCTATAGCTCGTTCTGAGTCGACATTTCATTCAGTGACATTAGGCTGTTTTGATTTATATGCTGACCAATTTTACATATGCATATGATAGGGGATTATCACGCTTCCAGGTTTCATGGGCGGGATTTGTCAACTTTGTGCTTTGTCCACTTCTGACGCAGTTCAACAATGGCCAAAACGAAGGCTATAGATGTCATACGCCTTATTCACGGCAGCGCCATCTTTGATTTTTAGTGAGAATGAAAGCGAGGCTGTGAGGGATAGACTTGCATCTCTTCAATGGGCTGTACTGTTATTTAATGTGTTTTCGGATTGTTCTGCTTATGAAACACTGGAAAAATATCCTTCCAAGAAATTTCAGTTGACAAAAAAGTCCCGACAATGTAAGCTGTGGAAAATTGTTAGAATCTAGGAGCTTTATTCAGCTTTTTACAGCGGATGCCATTGGAAACACGGTAAGTCTATCACTCACAGCCTCACTTTCATACCTGTCATGGCGCTGCTCTGAATAAGGTCTATTGCTCTGTTCCACTTTGTAAATCGAATCAACAACGCCAACCATACCTAAGTTTTCATGGATTCCCGACTGAATTGAGTGGAAGAATTGGATTAAAGTGGTTCGCTGGGATGAAGGTCCAAACTTTAAAATAAAACAAGGTAGCACTTTTGTTTGTAGCCTGCACTTTAGTGAATCAGACTAATTTACCAGTGATGCCGTATAAATAAACTTAGTGTAGTCTGTCATCAGTTCGCCAGAGTAATCGGTGATTCAACGGAAGTGGCAGTGCGCAATGATCACTGAATGCGGAAGTACTGCGGATCAGCGTGATAATCCCCTATTGCATATGGTATTGCTTGTTTCGGCATCTTCTTCGCATGTGTTTTGATGAGGAGATTCAGTAATCTATCAGTATATGCCTAATAGCGCCCCCTATACCGTATAACAGTAAAATCACGGAAAGCCAGAAATTTCAGTCAATGGTGGGAAAAGATAGCCTGGATAAAACCAGATCATTCTCAGTTGTAACTGAGATATGGTCTGGCAAAGCGTCATAGACAAATCATTTCCAGAGGGGCATCACCAGCGGACGTCGCGGGTAGACCTAAAACCAATAAGAGCGATGAAGGAAATGATGTATGCGGAACGGCGGCCATATAGTTTTTAACAAAAAGGAAACGTTCAAATCGCTTAAAAACAGACGGGATAGCTGATTCGAACGAGTGATGCTCGACGGCGGCATCCATCTTTGTAATGTAGGCTACAAAATCTCCTTCGAAATTACAGCGCTGTCGTCATCGTGTAAAGCCCGCCCCAACGTTTCTGATTGGTGCCGCGATTTCTGCGGACTGGAAATGGGTTTGAATGAGCTCTTTGACAGACTAACTTTCAGAGCAAATCTAAATTTGCCGGAAGTTGTCTGGGTTTTCCCAGGCTAGGGAAAAGAGTTAAGAGTCGAGGAATCGAATCGAAATTAGTCATTCTCTTAAAGTAACGAGCCAACCGGCTGATAATAGATTTATTCACTTGCCATGTCAAATTTAACTCTCGTTTGGCATTAATGGGTGTTAAATTTGGACGCTCATTACACAGCAGAGACATTAAAATCATATTCACTGTCTCTCCAAGACAATCAGCATGAACATCTATAGAGTCAATTTCTGGAACTCTTTATTAGACTTGAAGCTTTGGGTTTTATTTTCTCTGACGATCTATGATGAGGGTTGAATGTACAATTAAAACTTACAACTGTGGCCGTTATCCAGTACAATTATGCGATGCGTCATGCCAGAAGATCCAATACTAATTTCCGAGAAAGGCACTCTCCAAATAAACCTGATTTACCCCTGAACATTTTTATTGACCCCATATAAAACATCTTTATGTCCCTGGTAGTTCTTAATGTAAATGTTGAAGGTATTTCCTCAGGAGCCATTTACATGTAGTAGATCATTCATTCAGCTTTATTAATAGACTTGGGTGCTTTGGATAGTCACCAAATCTTGTTTTAGCAAGCAACACTTGTTTCCATAAGGCCACGTTTTTTTGGATTCAGTTCACATATATTTATGTCATAAACTTACACAGTTTGAGAAGTAACGTGATGTTGTTCATTTTTTAGTTGGCTTCATCAATCACTCGTCACAATCCCTGACTATATCTCCAGTTTGGCTGCATGTATTCGCATCTGCTGTGCAAAGTAAAGCATATTTATATTCCAACATTCGAATTCTGGCCAGCAGCACTGAAGGACTCCAAAAATAAAAATCTCATTAGAGTAATAGACTTGAAAATGCTCCATTAAAAGATAATTATGTTTGCTTGATGAGAGCAGTAAATTAACACAAAAAGAAACAGTTGTCAAGATCTGAAACAATAACTGAATGGAGTTTTCAGCACAAAGAGATCTATCCAACCATGTAAATGGCCAATGATTAACCAGCTGGGATTTTTTGACATGTTTGGGTTGCGACCCTTCAACCTAATTTAGTTTCTAAACATCAACACATAAGAATGTAACTGATTTGCAAATTTTAAAATGTATTTGATCCCTCCCAGAATGCACCATTAAAACACATTTGATTGTATTTTAAAATAAGAAATTATCGCAAAAATTAACTCCAATAAGCATGATCAGGAGGACCCATACAAATCTGCTTATTAACACGAACATTGCTGTAATATTACAGTAATATACACTCACCTAACGGATTATTAGGAACACCTGTACAATTTCTCATTAATGCAATTATTTAATCAACCAATCACATGGCAGTTGCTTCAATGCATTTAGGGGTGTGGTCCTGGTCAAGACAATCTCCTGAACACCAAACTGAATGTCAGAATGGGAAAGAAAGGTGATTTAAGCAATTTTGAGCGTGTCATGGTTGTTGGTGCCAGACGGGCCGGTCTGAGTATTTCACAATCTGCTCAGTTACTGGGATTTTTACGCACAACCATTTCTAGGGTTTACAAAGAATGGTGTGAAAAGGGAAAACATCCAGTATGCAGCAGTCCTGTGGGCAAAATGCCTTGTTGATGTTAGAGGTCAGAGGAGAATGGGCCGACTGATTCAAGCTGATAGAAGAGCAACTTTGACTGAAATAACCACTCGTTACAACCGAGGTATGCAGCAAAGCATTTGTGAAGCCACAACACACACAACATTGATACAGATGGGCTACAACAGCAGAAGACCCCACCGGGTACCACTCATCTCCACTACAAATAGGAAAAAGAGGCTACAATTTGCAAGAGCTCACCAAAATTGGACAATTGAAGACTGGAAAAATGTTGCCTGGTCTTATGAGTCTCGATTTCTGTTGAGACATTCAGATGGTAGAGTCAGAATTTGGCGTAAACCGAGTGAGAACATGGATCCATCATGCCTTGTTACCACTGTGCAGGCTGCTGGTGGTGTAATGGTGTGGGGGATGTTTTCTTGGCACACTTTCAGCCTCTTAGTGCAAATTGGGCCTTGTTTAAATGCAACGGCCTACCTGAGCATTGTTTCTGACCATGTCCATCCCTTTATGGCCACCATGTACCCATCCTCTTATGGCTACTTCCAGCAGGATAATGCACAATGTCACAAAGCTCAAATAATTTCAAATTGGTTTCTTGAACATGACAATGAGTTCACTGTACTAAAATGGCCCCCACAGTCACCAGATCTCAACACAATAGAGCATCTTTGGGATGTGATGGAACGGGAGCTTCGTGCCCTGGATGTGCATCAACTGCAAGATGCTATCGTTTCAATATAGGCCAACATTTCTAAAGAATGCTTTCAGCACCTTGTTGAATCAATGCCACGTAGAATTAAGGCAGTTCTGAAGGCAAAGGGGGTCAAACACAGTATTAGTATGATGTTCCAAATAATCCTTTAGGTGAGTGTAATACTGCAAGACGAGCAATCGATAACTGAGACACAAGAAGGCACCAGCTGCGTTAATATGAAACAAGAGAGAGTGAGTCGGCAGTGTGATATGAGAGAAATTAGCCAGTTTCAGTTATCTGGATGAATGGACTGATATACAGCGTTGCCATGGACAAAGGTGAATATTTGGAAATATTACACTGCTGAATGTCACAATCAGAAGAGAATTACAGAGAGGTGTATAATAGGAATTTAGATGATCCTGTCACTCCACACACAGTACAAATACACATTTAGCTTGATATTATTTCATAGCTTGTCATCCAGGTGAAAATACTCTGTATTAGATTATATTATTATTGTCTTTCTGATCTTAATTTAACAAATTATGGAATATCTATGGGCTTGATGACTGGCACATTGTTTCAGTCAACTCTGAACATTTAATTTAGCTTGTCTTAACCTCATCGGTTACGTCGTCCTTTGGAGTTTACCTCTGTTTTTGTCATTAGAGCCATAATTTCATGCAACATTAGGTGTGTAATTGTGTGTTAAATAACAAGGGTGAACAGAGATCATTTTGTTAATGAATGCAACATGGATAATGACAAACATACAAAAAAGCAACTTAAACAGTGACGCTCATTCTCTTAATGCTATGAAGTAAATTAAGCCCTATATCATCATAAAGATTTAGAAATAACTGCTTGAAACGCATTTGTAAAATGTTTGTAATAAATAGAAGAAAGCAACTGAATAAAGTGCTTTAATTCTGGTTTTAGTTGTTGTTTCGCACTGAGACACCTGGGCTTTATCCAGGCAGTTGTGAAGTGAAAGAGCAATAATTATTTATCATTTTCATATGTCAGGCCTCCAGAAGGCAGCATTAGCAAGTCATTTAGCTAAAGACAGAGGAGCAGCCCAGCCTCAAACAACACATTCACATAATTTGGCTCTGCATGCTAAATAGCTTAAAAATATCATCCCATATAATAGAACAATCCTTAAATGTGTCGCAAGGACTTGAATAAGTGATTCTAATCTAAGCTAATTCATTATCAAACCAATTAATTTACTCATCCCCATGTCATCCAAGATGTCCATGTCTTTCTTTCTTCAGTCGAAAAGTAATGAAGGATTTTGATGAAAACATTCCAGGATTTTTCTCCATATAATGCACTTTACTGGGTGGGCACCAAATGGTTCCAGGTCCAAAAGACAGTTTCAGTGCAAACTGCAAACTGTTCAAAGGGCTTTAAACGATCCCAGACGATGAATAAGGGTCTTATCAAGCGAAACAATAGGTCATTTAAAATAAATAAATAAATAACAAAGTTTAAGCTTTATAAGCTCAAATGCTTGCCTTGCTCTGTTCTGTGTGACTCTCCTGTTCAAACTCGTTCATCAAAATAAACAAATCTTTTTCCGAGTCAATTCGTTCATTTCGTTTGTTGAATGAAACAAATGACTCGAAAAAAGATTAGTTCATTTTGATGAACGAGTTCGAACTGGAGAGTCACGAACGTGCATCAGAACAGAGTAAGGCGAGTATTTGAGCTTATAAAACTTAAACTTTGTTATTTATTTATTAAATGAACGATCGTTTCACTAGATAAGACCCTTATTAATCATCTGGAATCGTTTAAAGCCCTTTGAACAGTTTGCAGTTTGTACTGAAACTGTCTTTTGGACCTTGAACCGTTTGGTTACCAGTGAAGTGCATCATATGGAGAAAAATGCTGGAATGTTTTCATCAAAACCTTCATTTCTTTTTGACTGAAGAAAGAAAGACATATCTTGGATGACATGGGGGTGAGTAAATTATCAGCAAAAGTTTAAAGTGAACTACTCCTTTAAACTTAATTCTTTAAAGGCACCTGAATCAGTGAATCATTTTCTGAGCAAACTGATTCCTTAGTGAACCAACTAAAAAAAACTAGAATAATTCTTGTAAACAATTTAATTGAGATGAAAACAGTAAAAAATAACAACTTTTATCTATATTTTGCAAAAAGAAAAAAGAAAAAAAAAAGACCTAAATGCTGCAATGGCATCAGATTCAGTAAATAATTCTCATTTTATCTCATTTTCAAGACTGATTCACTAACAAACCAATTTATAAATGACTAAAAAAACATTTTAATTGAGATGAAAACAGTTACAAATAGCAATGTTTAACTAAATATTTTGCTGTAAAAAGTGAAATTCAATGAAACAGTTGAAAACAGTCATTAATAGCAGTGTTTGACAGTGATTATTAGTGTGCTATTATTGCGCTGCAAAAAAGATAAATACAAAGCAGCACAGGAACTTCAGGAAATCAGTTAATCATTTTCTGAGCAAACAGATTCACTACAGCATAGGACCTGCACATACAATTAAAACCTATTCCATTGGGGGTAGTTTGTTACTAGACAAATTTCTGTTTTGAAAACTATTATCAGCACACTGAAAATCACAACTTTTAGTTATTTGCTCTCCACCAGCTTGAGCCAGCCTGTTCTTTATGATTTTATTCCCACCAAACTATAGAGTATCAACAATGCCTCATAAATCAGCGTGGTGACAATATGGGTTTAGTAAATCCCATCATGTGTGGACACATTGGTTGAACATCCCTGCTGTTTGGGGTGAATGCCAGATGTCTGTGTTTTCTGCAACAACAACAAAAAAGCCCCTGTAAGGCATTACTAACCCAGCTAAGGTGACCGGAAGGGCAAATACCAACAACTGTCCAGGACATACCAAGCTTTTTAAAGACATCCATATGAAACATGGTCATGGTCATGCGAAACAGATGTTTTATTGGGTGAGGTGGGGACAACGGGTTTCCTTGGGTCAGTGAGTGTTTCCTGTCTGCCTCAGCCTCATATCTAGTTCATCATCCTGTGAGCCGCCTCACTCAGCACAGGAAAGAGAGTCAGCATGCACAAATTTGATATGTGGAATATTCCCATCATTGACGTTTACAGCTCTCCACTGCAGAGCAGAGATTTGCTCCCTGTTGCTTTTCAGACTTTCATTTGAGATAAAATGTTGCAGTGCACCTTTGAGGACAGGTCGAGAGTGGAAATTGCTGCAGTCAGTCAAGAGAGCGCTAATAAAACATACCACAGTTTACCATAGTACTACAATTTGTTTTGACATGGTATGTTTTAGGCTACCAGGCTACAAAAGAACGATTCAAAAAAGAGTGATCAATTTCTTAATTCATTTACAAAGTAAATGTTTTAATGTGCTTGCGTTGAACCTGTTTAAATACGTCAGTGAATTCTTAAATGTAGTTTCAAATGTTTTATTTTTAAATAATTTGGTCACACTAATGTGATCACGATATTGACAATTTTGACCCATCTAAAAACCAACCTTTTCTATCATTTTGCCTTGTGTAATAATCTAAAATACTGACTTGTACACAGTACAAAGCACACTTCATGCACTGTGTTCACTTTAATATTTCACTAAGGACTTATATGATAAGTAATTAGCCAAGATTGAATGATATGATACTACACTCTTAGAAAAAAGGGGTTCTATATATGAAGCATGGGGTTCTTTACTCAACTCTAAAGAACCTTTTATGCTAAAAAAAAAAGGTTCTATAATGACAAGAAAGAACCCCATTTTGCACAAAGGTTCTTTATAGGCTATTATTCATTTATATATTACATTATTCTGCAAAAGGTGGTAGTTGTAATTATATTATTGTTTATTAAACTGTTAATATCACATTTTAATCATGCTGATTTTTGGAGGAGAAAAACTGAAATGGCACTCTTCATGTGATATTGATTTACTACATAAAATGATATAAATATATACATTTTCTAACCCCCATATCTTGAATTTTGTGATCATTCACAAGCATTCATAAATGCATTTTTGGGTCTTGATGTTTGTCAATAATATGAAATATTTAATCCGGAAAGGACAAAACAAATGATAATGAATGAACCCAAAAGGTTCCACATAGAACTTTTTTTTCCTGGTTACAAAGAACCGTAAAGGGTTCTGTATAGAACCTTTTCTTCTAAGTGTACTATTATTTTTATTACTATTACCTGTTTTCATTATTTTAAGTAAAAATGCTTTGCAAAACAAAATGAAGACAGTAAGTAAAAAAGTAAAACAGTCCTAAGGGTAAACACAAGGCCGTTCCAGGTCACACATGAAACAAAACTGCTGTGAATACAGGAACATAGTTCACGTTTTGACCAAGTGATTATTTAAAAGAATAAGTTGTCCCAAAATTAAGATCCTGAAGAATTGTCAAGCAGCTGCACTCATATATAATGCTTTCAAAGGCAGCATGTTGATCAAAAATACAGTAAAAACAGTCATACAGTGAAACTCTCCTTGTGTTCCAAAAAAGCAACAAAAAAAAACAATGCACGTATGGTTTTGGAACGACATGAGGCTAAAGCAAAAATAATTGTATCTTTTGAGAGAATTAAAAATCAATAGAAACCAGCACAATATTCCACAATCTCAACATGTGCTGGACTATTACATAAGCTCAGTTCTTCGAATGCCATTTATATTTCCAGTTAAACGCTTCTGGGTACATTCAACGACACACATGAGCCATGGACTGGATAGAATATGAGGGCAGGAGTGTGCAGTCAGTCAGTGTGGCCCAAAACACCTGTGTCACCTTGATGCTACAGGACTCTCCATCAATACCAATCATCAACAGGGTGCAGGGGAGGAGGCGGCTTTGAACGACACTGCCTCTCCCTTTCCTCTCTCTCTCGCTCACTCTCTCCGCCATGGCAGGAGGAAGGGATCAATGCCGTGAATGGTCCTCCCCTCCTTGCTCACTACTCTCATTATTATAGCCCATGAATAGTCAATAACAAACCAACAGGCAGGAAATGAAGGAGAAGATGCTTAGTTCAATGCCTGGAGTGAGTTCTTTTTCTGGAGAACTGGTTCTAACCATGTGAGACGGACTTATTTTGTTGCTGAGGATTATAGAAACTTACTTTTATTCTATTTGGATTCTCTTTTTGGACTTATCAACAGCCATGGAGCCATTGGTTTAATACTGCGGTTGTAAAATTTCACCAACCTGTGAGGAGCTGAAACTCTGTGGAGAAGCCAGAACATTCTCCGAAGGCTGTGTTATAAATATAAGACCCAGCTTTTCGTCCAGGAGCAGTGTGCAGATGAACCGGTGTGGAGGGAAGCACATGGTCAGCTAAGAGTGTGTGTTTTTCCGTCAGGTCGTCCCTGCAGTGTTTTGCGAGCGCTTCAGAGAGAGCCGCACACAGTGTAATAACTGGGAGAATGTTTCTCTGGGCTGGAAGCAAAGGAGCTCAAGGATCTGGAAGTGAGAGAAGGTAAAGTACAATAACTCAACTAACTAACTAAACCACATGTGACAACACTAACCTTTAATTATCTCTATGAGGACAAGAGGCTGCATGTTTGAGTTCATGTTGATTTTAAGTACAGACTGAAAAAATAATTAGGAAAAAACAGTTCAATTCTGATTACAAATGTGTATTAATATATTATAAATAACGGTTTGTTTGTTTTTTACTTAAAAATGTGTAGATATTAAATTATTTCATTTTACAGGCAATAACCGATAAATGGCTGATCTAAAAATGTGTCTAAAAAAGTGAAACAATAAAACTAAAATCTAAAGTCAATTGCTACAAGTGTTACTTAAATATTAACTATAAGTGAGTGATGGATGTCATCACAAAATCACAATTAACATGCACAATTAAATAGTGACTGATACATTTACAACAACAGCACCACCAATAATAATAATACAAATGATCATTATTTTTTAAACAACAACTAATATCAACCAACAATTGCATCCCAAAGTGCAACGTTTTATGAAAAAAAACCACCAACTCTCATTTAGAACCAATATATAGTTTAATGGAAAGAAATTCACTCGCCATATTTACTTTTGTTTTGCACTGATTTAGCAGTTTAATTTCAGAGTCAGAAAACACACATTTTAATAATCAAACTAATCTTGGGTTCTGACTGATGACAGGAAGTGTGTTATTATGACTTTGTAACGCTTTTGACCACTGTACTCAGTAATTATCAAAAGGTCACTGATAAAGATAGACAGGTTAGACAGCTTGCCTTCACACCCATGCATAATCTTCAAAAGCAATATGACCTGCTGTCAAAACATGATTAAAGAATCATGAGCTAAATATTTGGAAAGGAACTAACTATGCATATGTAACAGGACAGTAGCACTTATCTGTGTCACTGTCCAAGTTTCTGAACCAAACCTAATTCATTCTGGCTCTCCAACCTATTTTTTAAGTCATAAGGACTGGTAAAATGAATCTTGAAGCAACATTTTGTTATATTAGGTTTGGCACACACCAGGTCTTCATTAATCCTTGTGTATTTGTACTTCTGTTATGTAATTTAAGCAGGACCATTTATCAGAAGATTCGTGGGTATGATGTTTTGGAGAAGAGGAGGACAGTCACAGCGCTGAAGGCTGGAGAGGACAGAGCCATTCTCTTAGGCCTCAGCATGATCCTTTGCTCTGCCATGATGTACTTTGTGTTGGGCATCACAATGGTGCGCTCTTACTCAGACAGGTAAAAATAACCAGACACCCTTAGGGGAACAAAACTGTACAAAAGTACATTGAAACTATAGAATCAAAGGTGCAGTCAGTCATTTATCCCCATTCAAAAGTTGAGTTAAAATGAATAGCAATTGAGTAATAAGTTTAAGTTCATAATTTCTGCAATGGTAGCAGTAATTTAACTTTCGAAGAAAAAAAAAAAACACTGAGTACACCTTTAAATAAATATGTTAATGTTCTTCAATGTCATCGTTTTTGAAAAACATTGGAACTTTTTTTTAAGTGCAATGTATTCCTTAAAATCTTTAAATATATGTTTCTCATAATGTATATTGTATTCTACTCCATTCTAATTAGTGTTATTCTATTCTGTATGTGAACGTTTTTTATTTATTTATTTTTTCAGGTGGTTCTTAAGTCTTCTACTATATTCTATTTGTTTTATTTGATTGTTTTCTTTTTTCTAAATGCTTGTGATTGCAGTTGTTTCTCATTTCTACTGTATTCTATTCGATTTGCACACTTCTATTCTAATCTTTTTTTGTTCTGTTCTATTCTGTTTTTGACAAACATCTAAATCAAAAGCATTCACAATGTCTTTATTCTATATTAATTTGATTTTGTTGTGTTATATGATACTCTATTCTGCTCGTGAATGCTTTCATTTCTTCTTTAGAACCTTTTCACTTTTCTGAGATTGGGGCACAGAAGTGAACTACAGCAGGGTACAATTCTATAGCATATATTTGTGCATTATAATAGTCTTAAACAGAACAATTCTAAAAAATATATTATATAAAATGAAGGTTTTATTTTATTTTGATGGCACCTTTGCCATTTTGCTGACTATAACGTTGCACCTACATGTCTACTAACTCCTATCAGAGTTTTAGTTGAGTAGACTGGTAGGGTTAGGGATAGAATAAGTTGACATGTAGTTGCAAAGTTACTTCTAATCAGTTGAACGTATGTTGGAGGAGCATCACGATAAAGTTAGCAGATACACAGACTGTCTAATACTTAAATGAGATTTAGATGACAGGTAGTTGCTTGCTTATAGTCAACAGATTGTTCAAAAGGGACCATCGAAATAAAGTGTTACCAAAATTAACAGCACCCTCTCAGGATATTATAAAAAAGTACAATGTTATAAAATGTACATAAAATACAAAAAAAAAAAAAAAATTCTAGATTTGTTATTTGAAATGGGTCAGCAGCACAGTCTCTGAAAAGGGTCCATTCTATTATGAACAGAACTGCATTTTTTCAGCATAATTCATGTTGTTCTCCTCAGCTGGTTATGAAATGTTGACATGTCCACACTGATACCACGCATTAACAGATTCCATCCTTGTTTGAACGTAAATCACAGATTGGCTAACATTACAGCTTAATCTTCCAAATAACCACTGACCTACGATAGATTGCACACATATAAGAGTTGGCATACACTGCAGTCAAAGGCAATTAGGGGCAGCTGAGGCTTTGGAACAGCCAAATAACACAAGGCCTGTTATTCATAGAGTAGGAGACAAGAGCCCTGGCACAAAGACAACTACAGTACTAACATGCAATCGGCCGCCACATCAGAGGGCCAAATTCAGCCAAATCACCCTAGTGCATATGAAGAGTATCCCTGATGTTCAAATATTGTGCGTAATGTGAAACAGCTAAAAAATAAAAGCAGCTTTAATTACAGAACTTGTTGCAAAAGGCCGTTCAAGCAAAATCATCAAGACAGCTGTGTCCATTTTAGTTGCATTTCTGTCTGGAAATATGGTCACTTTAACTCACTTTAACCCTTTAACAACTCACCTTTCACCAGTCACAACTCTCCACGGGTTAAGGTTCACATTAAGTCAAGTGTGATCCGTCCTTCTCCTGGAGATCTACCTCCCTTTCATTTCATTTCAACTGTAGTCAAACACACTTGAACGAGCTACAAGGAACATTTGAAGACATGCTGTCTTGGCACATCTTGTGTGATAAATGCATATAATGCAATTACAAATGATTTCTGAACTTTTTTCCACTTCTGTCCCTATTCATTCTCTCTCAGCGTTTGGACAGAGGAGTCAAACTGCACAGTACTGAACTCCGGTATAGTTGCTGAGATTAACTGCAGCTACAGTTGCGGCTCAGAGTGCCGGAAGAGCTCCAGGTATCCCTGTCTTCAGGTATACGTCAGTCTGAACTCCACCGGGAAAGTTCTGCGACTGTCATACAACGAGGAGGCCTATGAGGCCAACCCTGAGGTACAGCACCTTTAGTCATATGGATAAACTTTAGGGATATATCACTGCATGGGCAGTTCTTCTGTGACACTATGTTGTAAAAGCACACATTTGTCTGAAAGGGATACTTCACCTTTGGAAAAGATGAATGTGTATTTAAAATGGGTCATTTAATGGTGCGTTCACAACAGACACGAATAGCGAGTTATTTCAAAGTTAAGTCAACGCAAAGACGTGTTACGCGCGAAAAAATTCCTGAAGCGGAGAGCATGGCGCGGTAGATGTGAATTGCGCGAATTGAGCATCTGGCAAGTTAAGCGCGAATGATTTATTTAGTTCTATTTGTGCATTCACGCGTTTGACGCGAATTCACGCTTGCCGCCCTAGTTGAAAAATCTAAACTTTGGCGTCAATTCGCGCAACGTAAACCAATCATGAGCCTAGCTGCTTGCTCACGTGGTGAAGTATCTGGATGCTTTAATAAATTGTTTTGTAATAGGACTAAATGCCTGGTGTGGTTCTAATGCACAACAAAGCAAATATTTCATCTCCTGGAGCGAGCAAATGGTGAAACTCGCCAAACGGTTCGCCTCGACGATGATCCCCACGCCGCTGCTCTGCTCTCCAGAGCAAATACAGAGCGGTGACTCTCTCGGTGAATACTCGATCAACAGAAAAAAAGATGGCCGCCAATGGGTTTTGATTCTGACGCGCGTACATTTCAATTCAAACTTTTGTTTTTACACGTGTCAATTTCGCTCTTGATGTGCGAATGGACTCAAAGTGTTCAAGTGTATAACTAGACGTGGTAGGCGTGAATTTGACGTGCTATTCGCGTCTGGTGTGAACAAACAGTAAGTAGAAGAAATGTGAAATTATTTTTTAATTTGGAGCTTTCTAGACTGAGAAAAGCCAGAAAATGTATTTTTGGCTTATGTGGATGAAAGACAACAACTCCCAGAATGCACTCGCTTCACTGCCCTTGGAGGCCATGCCTACCGGTGACAGAGCGAAGAAGTTAAACAACAAGTCTAGGCTACTAGTGAGTCTCCGTGATGAGTCTGCCCGAAAATGTGTTTTGAGATCGCGATGTTAAAACGCACATCAACCGATCACTTTTTTAACGTTCATGTAAACATTACATTCAAATTCACCAATCGGAATGAATTCAGTTAGATTTAAACAAAAGGTGTACATGTAAACAATGAATGCCGACTGCAGAAAGCAAAAGCTGAATCCCGAACATCGATGGCCGGACATGTCAGGGAAAAAGAGGATTGTAACCTCTGGCCAGATTTTTTCCAGACAAAAACTACATAAATCTCTCATCTCAGGGGGATGGAAAGCATGGTAATTTAACATGGTAAAGGTTTTCTACTAATAAAAAGCATAATGCGAAATCCTGAAGTATCCCTTTAAGGATCCATTTACCTAATTTGAATTAAATTATTTTTGTTGGCGTAACCCAATGCGGTCAGGCTGATTGTCCCTGAATAAAACCAGTTTATTTAGATAAATTACCACACAAATATATTGTTTAGGTTACTCAAACAAAACATTTTGTCAGTTCCTCATTAGTACATGTCTTAACTCATCATTAGCTCATAGTAAAGATATTATTAATTTAGGTATTCGTACATGATTAATGTAAAGTGTTACCCAAAATTGACTCTTTTTGTGAATAAAAAGTATATACTTTTGAGTGTAGCACACTCAAAAGTAAGATTTTGTTGTGGTCTTTCATGCGAAGAACACTCCTAATCATTTTTGCATTTTGATACATTTATTATAATGGCTAAAAATATCCATTTAGCTAAATGTTCTATTTCTGTCTTTTTAAAATTTTACAATAGGGCCTTTTACAATCACACCAGAGGAAAGGTTTCACCGTTCCAATTGGCCGTTGATTGTCCGAACGCACCTGTTGGTGGCTAGTTCCTATAACTGAGTTATAGCTACCCGGTGCCAAAGCCCCTAATGTTGTTGGAGATGGAATATAATATAAATAATGCAATTTCACCAGGTTATATATATTGATAAATAATACCATTCAGGACATCGGTCATACACACATACAGCATGTCTTTTCTATTCACGTTTGTATTTCTGAACTGAATCCTTCGCCAAAACACGTGTTGTGGGGAATATTAGCCGATAGTGTGCACAGATCCACACTTATTGAAAATCGATGGGGCCTTTTCGCATAGTCTTTCCAACATACTTTGCTTTGGGACATACTTATTCTAATCTCACATATTAAGGATGCAGGGTAAAATGATCAAATCACAATTTGTCCCCAAGAAGATATGACAGTGCAATTTCTGAGAATGATAAATGACCACTACACAAATTAAACTAGGCTGAACTGAATTGTTTCAAGTAAATGCATTTCCTTCTTTCCCATCAGTGTTTTTACATCCCAAAGTGCCGCAAGGATCACACACTGATGCACACTATTGTGATGAACATCTCTGAGCGACTGAAAACAAACACACAGGTTTTGTGTTACTACGACCCCTCAGAGCAGCAGGACAGCGTCCTCCTGACACGTCTCTATGGACGCGGGGCTATCATTAGCTCCCTCCTCTGGCCCACGTGCACGCTGGTGGGGGGCACGCTCATCATCGGACTGGTCAAGCTCACTCAGTACCTGTCCTTCTTGTGTGAGCAGATCGGCCGCATTAAAAGGTGAGACTGACGGTGTGCAGACGGATACCTCAGACCGGTGAGGCCGGTGCTTTTGAGAGAGATCTAATCGCTGTGTTCCTTGCAGGATGGGGCTCTACCCCCTAACAAGAGCTTCTCACAACAACGTCAGCACTCGGAAGTATAATGGCGGCATCCAGGATGGGGTTTGATTGTGAACGGAGAAAGCAATGTGCGAATTTGTCAATGGACCTTTTTTCTACCATTCTGCCATACAGCAACAGTGTTTTCACTTTCATGTGCTCTTGCTCTGCTGTTCCATCTGCCTTGTTAACCTTTCCTGGTTGTGTTGGCAAGGCTGAAGTGTTGAGAATGAGAACTTCGTGTAACATTGAGAGATCAATAGAGCCCCTAGTGGTCGTAGTTGGATGTTCCTACAATCAGACTGGGTCAGGTCCAATCCTAATGCTCAAGGGTCAAAATACACAGTCATGTTATGGGGTCTCGATTACACTTTCTGACCACCGGATCGCAGAGACTCCATTCCAAGATGCTACTGTGTAGTGATATGTCTCAACCATCTGACACTTATGTAATTACAGAAATTAAAAGTAGTTTACACTACTTCCTTCAGCAGAGACTGCTGTCATTGATGGCTCTTTGACAAACACCTGTGGAGCAACTCAAAGCCAAAGTTCATTTGTTGATCACTATACTGTAACTCTTAAAGGGAAAGATCACCAAAAATGAAAATGACATCATTTTCTCGCCCTCATGTTAGACCTGTATAAATTTCTTTCTTCTATGGAACACAAAATATGTTTTGAATGAACGTTGGGGTCCAACAACACTGGACCCCATAGACTTTAGACAAAAAACAGATTCAGTTTTTTCAAAATGTCCTCTTACGTGTTCCGCAGAAGAAAGTACTCGTACTATATTCTGAAAGATTTGTGTTTATTTCCACTTCAAGATGAATTACTTGTATTACTAATTAGTTTATCGCCTTAGATAAAAGCATCTGCTAAATGAATAAATGTCAAGGAAGTCATCCAGGTTTGGAACGCCATGAAGGTGAGCAGATGATGACAAAACTTTATTTTTTTGGGTAACTGTCCCTTTAAATGTTGATTTTCTTTTTGTTTTGTTTTTCAGATAAAATTCAGTCTGGTCCATTTTTAGCAGACCCAATAGCTGTGTAACAAAATCTAGTGTTCTATCTAGTTAGTCAGCATTAAGTCATTATATACAGTACACAAAGTGAAGGATGGTGTTGTAATCGCAAATTGCAATGCACTCTCAGAAAAAAAACGGTACAAAAGCTGTCACTGGGGCTGTACCTCTTCAAAAGGTACACTTTTGTACCCAAAGGCTGCATATTGGTACCATAGTGGTACCTATTTGCACCTAAAATGTACATATTAGCACTTACAATGTACATATTAGCACATAAAATATACATATGGCCACCTAAAATGGAGATATTATCTCATGAAATGGACATTTAGCACCTAAAATTTACATATTAACACCTAAAAAGCATGTTAACACTTAAAATGTACATAATTTAGGACCTAAAATGGACATATTAGCTCCCGAAATGGACATATTAGCACCTAAAATGTACATATTAACACTTAAAATGTATTAACGACTAAAATGTACTTATTAGCACCTAAAATGTACATATTAGCTCCTGAAATGGACGTATTAGCACCTAAAATGTACATATTAACACCTAAACTGTACATATTAGCTCATGAAATGGACATATTAGCACCTAAAATGGACAAAAGTTTACCTTTTGAAAAGGTACAGCCCCAGTGACAGCTTTTGTACCTTTTTTCTGAGAGTGTGGGTTGTTCAGACAGGAAGTGATCTAAACCAGCTAGACAAGACAGTGGTATTGAACAGAATGCAACATGCATTTTAAAACTTAAACTTCTTAAAGCTTCTTTGGGACATCCAGTCATGAAGTCATCCATCTTACAGTCATATAGACAAGTTTAAAAAATGGTGTAAAAGGGGAAACAAACACTGTATGTGAATGACACGCAAGGCAGTATTTCAGGAACATTGCTACAGCGTTTCTATTGAATCATTTATACTGTAACTTCAGTTAGGCACTGCATTCTGTATTTGTTAACATTGTTTTTTTCCCCCAGAGAGAAATCATTTTTGTTGGCCATTAATCGGGAATTCATGTATTGTCAGTTGTAGATGTATGGATGGATGTAATTCCTCACTTGCACTGAATGATGGTGGACTGAATGATTTGTAGAGTTTTGCACAGAGAGAAACAACAGTGCCTCATTTTTTAGATGATATCTACGTTGAATTAATAAATTCATTAGCAGTTCTCCAACATATCTATCATCTGATATTATTCTTTGAATAGGGGAACCTGGGGCTAGTTGTCCCGGGGGTTATTCATTTACACAGATGCTTGTATTCGGTAGCAGTGGTTGTGTATGTTGGTTTCAAAAATCTTGTTTAAAACCCTCCAAAGGTTAAAAAATAAAATAAAATATATATTTTGGGCAAACAACTAAACAATAAAAACACAATATTTTTGAGGCAAGATATAACAGATTTTCAACAAAAAGTTTGTCAATCAACAATGATGTTTGATATATGATATATATATATATATATATATATATATATATATATATAATTTTGCAGCAAAAACAGCAGTTTGATATTTTATATTTGTCATATTATTATTTTTTTAAAGCCTATAAGTTGTGGCAGGTTCTAATGTGACAACATACCCCATAAAGTGAAAAAAAGGTAAACGTTCCCTTGGAAAACAAGACATTTCTTTTAACATACATTGTGAGACAACATGCCCCAATAGGAGAGCAAGTTAAAACAATGAATCTCTTTTACTGGCCATCAACAATGAATAATGTCTACGTTTTGTAGACAATATTTTAAGTATTCAGGTAAATATTTACTAGAGTAAATAGTGTGAAATCTAGCTTGAGTATCCTATATAAAACATACAGTGCCAGTCATAAATATCAATGTTGTTTTTAAAAGTAATGAATATGACGAAAGATGTCAACATAACAAACGGATACTGATCGATATAGGCTGTTTTTATTACACCTTCAGCCACAAATGAGATGTTTTATGCTCATTGTTGTCTAACTGATTTGTTTTTCTCAAGACAATCTCAGTTGGTGAAATGTGTTTCAGTGTCAATATGTTTTAATGAATATTAAGATTTACAAGGAAAGCAGCAGAAACTGTAACCCTTGTACTTTGCTGGATTATTAGCATACAGTCTCCAGGTCATCTTGTGTGAGTTTGTAACCAGCACATGGAGCAGCGGAACTGATTTGACTGTCCTTGGGAGATGGATTTGGCCTGAATAGCTTCTTGAGAGGAGCAGCTTTTTAAAGTGCAATCAGGTGACTGGCTGTGATGAATCAGAATCAGTCTGACATGAATCAGTCCACAGCCCTCCTCAACCCCCTCCCCCTACACACTTACACACACACACACACCTTTCAACCCTCGCTGATGAAATACTCATAAATAGAGAGTTCTAATGTTGTTTACCCACCAAAGGAGGGTTTTTTCCTTTTAAATACTGTAGATTTAATTGTTAGGAAAAGATCAAAGGCGTGATTGAACACGATCATGATGTCTATTTTTTATGATCCATTATTAGGGACAAATAAGCCAGTGGTGTAAGACCCAGATTATGGCCATGTGTTTTTTTTTTGTTTTTTTTTCCTTTGTCTGATTTGGTTTGCAGTGACACACTATTGGTCCTCCTCGGCACAGGCTGATGGGATGTGTCTGGTGGAGAGTTTTATTGGTGATGTGAATGAGATATCGCTCATAACGCCAGATTAACAGCCTGTCAAAATGATGGGATATGGAAATGAAATTCACTAGGTCATTAGCTGCTTTGAAGATGACACGTTGTTTTAAAGCCTCTAGTCAAACATTTCCACATTATACATCAAATGAAAATGTATCATTTTAAAGCATGGAACACAAGTTGGTATAGTCTTTTCTTCACTGTTTTGATGTATATTCGAGCGCAACGGCTTCTCGAACAAGAACAAAAATGTTGGTTGGGAACTGATTGAACCGTAAGAAGTTGGGCGATAACTAAATTGAGGCAGATCTGAATGTCAGTTTGCAGTCATATGTGGAGGATATTTATGCAGCGTTCCAGGCAGGTTTTTTAGCACAAAAATCATGACTTCAAACCACGACTCACGACTTTGTAGCATTCCAGTCACACCAATCCCTAAGCGCAAGGAATTGTGGTAGCTAGATGTAAACAAACATTTTACGGGCCTTACGGGGCTTATGCGCATTTGTAACAATTTCTGTCGCCAAAGGTGCTTACTGCTTGTTTATTTGAGGGAAATGGAGGTGGAAAAACAACGCTGTTATGGAAAAAATAAACTGTTATGACTTTTATTTGACTTTATTTTTATTTGGAAAGGTATTTGGTATTAATTTATCCTTGCACTCAATGGACTGAAAACTAGTGAACGTATTGTCCTAAAGTGTATTCTCACCGTGTACCGCCTGCAGAAACTCTGCATCCGTAGGGGCTGCCATTGTTGTTTTGTATGGTTTTGCGGGCTATGTGACGTCAGAGTTCGGAACTGGGAATACATCGATCTAGTACGAGTTCACGGGTGGAAAGTCACGGGTTTGACTACCGTTCCAGTGCACTTTTACGGATATAAGTTTGGAAAAAACACGGGTTACACGTTGCCTGGAATGCGGCATTAGTCCCACACTCTCTCGAGACAAACGGAAAGAAGATAACAGACATCGTTTTGAGGGGGAGGGGAGGTGGTCGTTTTTTTTTTTTTTTAAATTAAAGAATACAAGTGCGCGTGGATTTTTTTAAAATAAAACCTGCACAGATAAATCATTTATGAAATCTTTAGAATCTGTAAAAATAATAAGAATTGTCCATTTTAATTTCATCGTGATTTTAAAGGGCCTTAATTAAATGATCAATTATATAATTTTACCTTTTTAAATACAACGTATTTGTGCAGTATGCAGCCATTTGCAATTGTCTATTTTTGGTAGCACATTGTTTGTAGATTGTATTTAAACACAATCTTAATTATTTACAGATTTGTCATAATTATAATTAGGAATGAACCAATATTATTCTGCCTGACACGGATAAGCAAATAAATGTCCAATATTAAAACTATGTTTTTCTGAATAATATAAATCTAAATAAATATAAATCACTTTACAATAAGGTTCATTAGTTAATGTACAGTATTAACTAACATGAAGTAACTATGAGCAATCCATTTGTTAGTGTATTTGTTAATCTTTGTTAACATTATTTAATAAAAATACGGCTATGCATTGTTAATGTTAGTTCACATTTTATTAAATGATGTTAACAATTGTCACATGTTAGGAGGACCAAAGCAAGAGGCAGTTTGACAATATTTAATAGATGACAAACAGTTCATGGGAAAATAACACAGGTGGCCACAAGGCATCTAAATCCAACAGAAAGTCTCTCGGTATTAAATCCAGTCAAAGGGAACAGAAAGTTATAATGGAAAAGAAATAAGCGATCAGGACCGGCAACGGGAATCCCCGGAGGATGAGGTACGCTGGGTCCGTAGAGAGGACAGCCAAACCCTCTGCCCAAAAGAATAAAGAGGGCTTTTGACACAAAGTCTATTAGCGGCCCGCCGAGTATGGGAACGAGATTTGCATAGGGTGGATCTAACCCCTCTCTGAGTACATTTAGCACGTTAATAAAAGGATTGGACATACAGCATCTTAGAGTCAGTGTCTTGAGATGAGAAAAGCGGTGGCTGGTAGCCGAGGCAAACACTGAAAAGGAGACAAACCAGAAGCAGAGGACAGAGCGAAATTGTGAGCGTGCTCTACCCAGAGAAGCTGCTCTGACCAGGAAGAAGGATTGCAGAATACGAGGCTAGAGAAAATCGTCCCATTATCCGGTTTGCTTGTTCAGCCTGGCCAACAAAGGACAAGGAAGAGAATTGGGGACCCCTATCGGATACAACGTTGAGGGGAGACTATGGATATTAAAAATCTTGTTAACAATTTGGGCCGTCTCCCTAGCAGATGGGAGTTTAGGTAAATGAATAAAGCAGGCAGCCTTAGAAAAACAGTCCACAACAGTAAGTATCACGGTGTTCCCCTCAGAGGGAGGGAGACCCGTAAAAAAATCCAAGGGTATGTGCGACCACAGGCAATACGGTAACGGAAGAGGACGCAGCAATCCTGCGGGGGGCGAGTTACCAGACTTAGTTTGAGCGCAGACAGTGCACGGAGCAACGAAGAACGTGCTCACGAGAGGGCCACTAGAACCTTTGGTGGATCGCACTGATGGTGCCCCAAACGCCAGGATGGGCAAATAATTTGGACGAGTGGCACCATTGAAGGACAGCGAGACGAGCAGAAGAAGGAACGTACAAAAGACCCTTGGGGTAAAGATGGGGTGTAACGGTGTGGGCCAGAGAGCAGCTGACCAAACTTTCGATTCCCTAGACAGCTGCACCCACCACTATGCCCTGAGGAAGGATCTCCTCCTTATTGGGAACAACCTCTGAAGAAGCAAACTGTCCCAAATGAGCATCTGGTTTAAAAGTTCTTAGACCCGGGACAGTGGGGAATGGAGAAGTCGAAACGTGTAAAGAAAAGTGCCCAATGGGCCTGACGAGCACGGAGTCTTTTAGAGGACTGAATGTACTGTTAATTTCTATGGTCTGTCCAGACAATGAACGGGAGGTGTGGTGCCCGGAAAGAGGTCGATACAGCAGTCATACGGTCGATAGGGAGGAAAAGAAATGGCCCTGGAACGACTAAAAGCCGCTCGAAAATCATGGTACTCTTTCAGGACCCACAGACAAATCACCCGGCTCCTCCTGAAAGACAGAGACACGCGCTCACGAAAGGGCCACTACAACCTTTATTGGATCATGGTGATGGTGCCCCTAACGCTGGGATGGGCAAATAATTTGGACGAGTGGCCCCAATGAAGGACAGCAAGACGAGCAGAAGGAGGAACATACAAAAGACCCTTGGGGCAAAGACGGGGAGTAACGGCATGGGCCAGAGAGCACTTGACCAATCGTTCGATTCCCCAGACAGCTGCACCCACCACCATGTCCTGACGAAGGATCTCCTCCTTATTGGAAACAATCTCTGGAGAAGCAAACTGTCGCGAAAGAGCATCCGATTTGGTTCTTAGGTTCTTAGACGTGGGACAGTAGGAAATGGACAAGTCGAAACGTGTAAAGAAAAGAGCCCAACAGGCCTGACGAGCGCAGAGTCTTTTAGCAAAACAAATGTACTATAAATTTCTATGGTCTGTCCAGATGAACAGGAAAGAGGTACCCCCGAGCCAGTGACGCCACTCTCCAAGGGCTAGATGGATTGCCAATAACTTGCACTACCCTACATCATAATTGCGTTCGGTAGGCGAAAGGCGTTGCGAAAAGTAAGTGCAGGGGTGAATCTTCTCACTGGGAGTTGGAAGAGGATATCTCCCACACCCACCTCTGATGCATCAACCTCAAAAATGAATTGTCTGGAGACATCAGGAGCTCTTAAGATAGGAGCGGAGGAAAAAAGGGATCTGAGATGATCAAAAGCTGCTTGAGCCCCCTCAGTCCAGGAAAATCGGACCTTGGCAGACGTGGGGGCAGAAAGAGGAGCGGCGATCTGGCGAAAGTTACGGATAAACCGATGGTAAAAATTTGCAAAACCTAAAAAACGTTGAAGAGCGACGCGCGACTCAGGCACTGGCCATTCTGTGATCGCACAAACCTTGGAGAGATCCATGCTAATGTCCTTCATGGAAATTACAGATCCAAGAAAGGAGATGGATTGTGCATGGAATGTACACTTCTCAGCCTTAACAAACAGTCAATTCTCAAAGAGACGTTGGAGAACTTGTCAAATGTTTTGTGTGTGTACATGGAGAGAAAATTAAAATATTGCATCCGGTTGCCAGCTTGAATTTCCTTAACGAATGAATTAAGTATCTATCTATCTATCTATCTATCTATCTATCTATCTATCTATCTAGCTAGCCAACCCAGTCTCACCATACGTCAATATTCGCCTTTTTAGGGCCCCCTTAAACGTCGGTAGATGAGGTTATGGGATCCTAACTCTACCCCATACCTAAACCTAACCCGTCACCTAACTGACGTTAAAGGTAAAGCGTCAGTTGTATGACGGCCCGGGATCGCCATCTACCGACGTTTAAGGGGGCCCTAAAAAGGCGGATATTGACGTATGGTCAAAACACGTCCCAAAACGTCAGTTATATGACTTTTTGGGATGAGACTGTGTTAATCTAGCTCTGCAGCTACAAAAGTGTTGGATAAAAAAAAATAAAAATTGGATCCTGCAGCCCATCTGGCAACCTCGAGTCAGGGGGAAGGGGGAGGGGATACACCGCTCTACATTAATTTCAAAGTGATTGCAGTAACAGTTTTGGCCAGTCTTACATATGGCCCCTTTAATGTAAAAATAGGGTAAATAAGCATATATACAATTAAATTGTAAGATATTGATAAATGAAAGATCTCCAATTTCGATAATATGCAATAGCCTATATCATGCACCCCTAGTCATAATTCATTCCATCTGTTCCAATATTCAACTTAGGGTAAAGGAATGATACCTCAAAACATGTGGCATGTGGACGATTGTGGTTGGAAGATATTATTTTTGTGTGTTACCACTATTGCTTTTCAAAGTGCTCAGACTTATTATTTGTGCTTGGCTGAGCATAAAACAGGCGGGGGAAAAAATCCCTAATCAATATAATGGCATAAAAGGCTCTCCACATCAGTACATCAGTAGATCGATTGCATCCAGCTATGATGGGTCATCTAATGTAAAGTGTGATTTAGAGAAGCCATTCAAACAACAAAGAGAAAATAAGCCGGTTCTTAGTGTACCAACTGCCCTCTTTCACCTCAACAAAAAGGGTCTCTCTTTCTCTCCCCACTCTCTAGGAACAGGAAACCCCACTTCCAACTGTTCCCCTGGCAACAGAACATAGTCCTGACCTGACGGACACTTCCTGTGCTCAGGCCAGACAACTGTCCTTTTTCACAAACAGCACATCTGTGGGTTTTCTTATGAAGGGCAGAGGACAGCAGTGGGAAGGAGGAAGAAGTAGAAGAAGCAGCGGGAAATTACAAATTGCTATTGCTCATACTTAGGAATCAAAACCAGATCCAAAACTGTGGCACACTTCAAATCGTCTGACTTTCTGACGTATGCAATCCTTTTCTAAGAGACAGAACTCAATAAAATGGATGGTGGATTTACATTGATGGAGTACCCTGAGCAATAACTAGGGAAGGGAAGGGATAAATATCATGATTTTGGGATGGGATGTTTTCATTTGGGCCAGTCACTTTATCAATAACCTAGGAACGGCATAGTAACAAACTCATACCAATACGGACCCCGCACATGACATGCGAACAAAAGTAAACATATTGTGACCACAAATTGAGAATTTGTGCCTACTCTCATTTCAGTAAGTCGTGTCCACTGTAAGGGGTATACAGTCAAAGACCCAGAATCAGATATGAAGAATGAAAACCAGGAGCCAGAATTATTTTAAAAAAAATGAAAGAAAAGTTTTACTGAAGATAGTTTGCAGTTTCATCAGCAGAAGTCAGCTTCAAGACTCACACAGGAGTTTGTAGGCCGCCTAACAGTTACAACGATCACAGCAGTTATACCATTCCCAAGGTCTAAGCTATATCATTGCTTACAGGTTGAATGATTCTCATTGGCTAAGAAATAGATAAACAGTAATTTTCCACACAACAGATAGACGGAAGCATATCTCCATCGATTACGCAACTGACACTCAGACCTTGAAGTAAGATGCGCCATGGTCGCAGATTTGGGTTTCTGGGCGCCAACCTGTGTCTCGAACAACAATTCATTCAATCTCATTTAATGCCAGTGGTTCCAAACCTTTAACCAAGAAGACTAACACACACTGATACACACAGCTTTTCCAAGGTTGGATTTGGCCACGCTCCAACTATAAACAGGAGAGTCTTCTCAAAACATCAAGATAATGTGTTCTTTCTCTCAACTTTAGTCTAACTAGAAAAGTAAGACTTGAACAAAGAAATGCGTTCCCTTAAACGAATGGCTTCAATGACCCCTATATGTTTTAACACGTTGAAGACCTTTCTCAAACACAAAACAAGTCCCTATTTCATCTCTGGAAGCCAGGCTAAATAAGCAAGCACTGTTACAGCGTTCATAAATATCAAATACAGACATTGTTGTACACCATGGTTTTATGATAAAAATCCTACTGGACAGACACTCAATTACAGATTATACGATTGCATATATAACAGATTATACGAATAATTTGTAGCCTAAGTGGCTAAAATGACTGTGCTACGTCTAATATTGCGTTTCTATCCCACAGTGCATCATCACTGTCCTGTGGTTAGTTAGCGCCCTCTGCTGTCTGAGTTTGTACTTCAGCTGCAGTATTGAAAACCTGAGCATGACTCTGAGTTGACTCATCACTTTCTATTTCAACTCACCCATTACAAAAAAACAACTCATTTTAGTTATTTTTTTTAAATTATATATATATATATATATATATATATGAGGGCAAATATTCACAAACAAACTACATCTACACGTCAATTTGGGAGCAGATGACCCTGGCAATAAGGGGAAATCAGCCTTCCCTAAAACAGCACTTGGATGACATTTCCACAGTTGCTGGAGAAGAAATCAATTTATAAACTGCAAAAGATAACTGTGAAGCATAGATGTACGTGAAGGCATCTGTAGTGAAGGGCATGTGAGTGGGATGAGATGGGTGACGTGACGTTCAAAAGCCTGAGATAGAGTATTGACTTACAAACACCAAAGCCTTGGCCAGAGCCATGCATGTATTTAAAAAAAAAAAACTATCACAATGCGCTACATTATTACAAGCTTTCAGACCAGCACATACTCGCCAACCGCCGAAACACAAATAAACCTTCCACATAATAATAGTACCACATCAGATAATATGCAATATGAAAGCCAAATACAAAACTTTAGTACTCCAAGTACTCATACAAGCAATATAAATCTGTATACAATCTTATTTTATATTATTGATTTAACAAAATACAATATTTAAAAAAATAAATATAAAATAAGTTTAATGATTGAAGGTTTTTGTTATATATATAGCAAGTTACTTTCTTTCTTCTTTGTTTTCATGGCCAAAGATCTATCTTTTAACTCACCCAAAAGAACAAGCTGCCCACCGAAACACCTGCAAAGTATCTCCCTAGGCCTACGTTAATCCTCCATGTGAATTGCTGTGGGGTCAGCTGGAATCCCTTTGCACTGATATGAGAGCAGATTTACCCAGCACTGCCCTACAAAGCAAAAAGGCAGTAACTGAGCCAAAAATTATCATTTTCATGACATTCTAACGCATTCTCATCCTTTAGCGTCATATGTGACGATAGGCTATATGAAACGCGGCCAAATACTACGCACATGGCACCCGCTATCGTTAATATAACACGTGCTGTGATAGGTAGGTTTAGTGGGGTAGGGTAGTCTCATATTACGCGAAAGGATTTTTGACACCTTGGGTTCGTGTTATACTTGCACGAATTAATTGTTCACCACAAGACTGCGCTAACAAAACAGGTTCAATTTTGATTTCACAGGGACTTTAAACCACATTAACCGTGTTAACCATAACCTTTTAAATACTCGACCTAGTTCCGTTGCCTAGCAACGGGAAGAAACTCCTGTAACTTCAGTGCCCAACCCGGTATCACGACAAGACCTGAAATAATCACGTTGGTCCACTTTGGAAAACGTGTAGATGTCACGGTTTAACTGCAGTGATAGTAACTCAAAACCATAAATAGGATATACTGCCCTCTTGTGTCAAATTATATTTCTATATTTATTTTTCCCACAAATAAAACTAAACCTGCAATAAAAACCCGTCTAATAAATCTTTGAACTCAGTGGCTCAGTTGATAAAGCGTTGGGCTTCAATCAAGAAGGCCTGAGTCCAAGTCCCATTCTTGTTAATTTGTTGTGATTATATCAAACAAAGTGGCCAATACAACATTTCTCCAGCCGACAAGACGTGAAATAATCACGTTGGTCCACTTTGGAAAATGTGTAGATGTCACGGTTTTACTCGCTCCGATACCCGTGTTGACTTATTCTACACGCAATCGCCTCTGCCATAACAACCTATTGGTTTTCATTAAACCAAGAAAAATGTAATTTGTTCTATTGACGATCACTGGAAAATGGTCTATTATTTAAAATGCAAAAAAAAAAAAACATCATCGGTCCATTGAAACAAGCATGTTGACAAACCTTGAGTTGCGTGTTGACAAAACAGCCCTTAGACTACTCCAGATGATCTCCTTTATCCAGTGAAGAAGAGTTTTTGACTTTATGACGGCTTTCCAATGCCCTTGCCATTGATGATAGGAGAATTTAGAACAAGTAGAAGCAAGTTTAGAACGCGTACAAACAGAGTCCATGCAGTTGATTGTAGATGCAATAAAAAGTATCTTTATTACTGGCTTTAGTAAACATGATTGCGAACTTCCAGTGGACTTTCCTTGTTCACATATACAAAAAGCCATACCTTATAGACCGCATAAAACTAAAATTCTCCTTCCTTCCAAGCTACTCTGTCCTGCGGTCAAAAACTGTGAGCTTCCCAATCACCAACGCACCTGTGGCTCAGGGGATCTAATTATACACAGCCCCACCCAGTGGACAAAACGTTACTACCCGAAAATGGCTCCTACAAATTCCTTTTACATTCTCCAAGGTAACATTTTAAACATTTTTTCATAACTTCATCTATAGGACGTTTCTGTACATAAATGTAAGCATTGTGGCAGTAGTAATGCAATATTTAGAAAATGTACTCTTGATACTCAAGTACTTTTAAAAACAAGTACTTCAGTACTTTTACTTAACATCTGACTTTAGCCTAATACTTTTACTTGTACTTGAGTAAAATTTAGCAAGGGGAATCTGTACTTTTACTCAAGTAATAAAACCCTGTACTCTGTCCGCCTCTGACCCTTTGTTATGTGACAAAACATCTTTTCTCAAATGTGTGTGTCATTTTGGAGAAAAATGCTAGTCATTTGTGCAGAAAATGTTGGAGTGGCTTAGGATTAATTACTTTACTGTAATCAAACAAGAGTTGTTATCTTTTAAAGATTTCAATAAACGGTGAACCCTACTAACCACAAAATCATTCTCTGCCTAACATTCATCAAGCCAGGCTGAAGTGCTTTGTTTCAATATTTCTTGCAAATTAATTTGTGTTGAAAGTGTGTCCTCAAAAGAGCAATTAACATAATAACAAGTCACAGTCAGTCATTTATCACAGTCAGATTACAATTAATTGACTGGACATCCATTGTTACCAATCTTTTCAAGTCATCATGCTCAAAATGACAAGTCACAAAAGGACTTCTGTATTGATTTTTGAGCATTTGAGGATCAAGATCCACTTCCATTCTCATTCTAGCTTTAGGATTCTCATCAAACTTTAAGCACAGAATGCATGAGTAAGACAATTGATCTAGCAATGTAATAACTTGGCTCAATACATGTCTCAGATGGCATTGTATAAGAAAAAAAGCCGATGAATAAGAACAAACAAAAACTGCAGGGAAATCAATTAACAAGTGGATTGAGAGCACAATCACAAGAGGAGTAATAACTACATTAAAAAAATAAGCAAGAAAAAGAAGTGAATGCAATTTAGAAATAAATCCAAAGAGGTACAGAAAGCACAATATATTTTTATTGAAATTTAGTTTGTTTTTACGCAGTTTTTTTGTATAGTTATCTTATTGGAGTTTTATAGCTGTGCCAACATTTTTCCCCCTCATGATCTCTTTAACATTAAATTGATTATTTTCTTTCTTTGTAACAAAAATTAAGCACATGAGTACATGTATATAAAAAGGCAACAGAAAAAAGAAAAAAAAAAAAAACTACAGTCCAACAACAAGATTCCTGTGCCCATCAATATTAATTACAGGTAATACTTTTAAGGACCTGCCTTGACTGTGCGTTTTCTTTTTTTTCTAACATCAGAAAACAAGAGTTATAAATTCTTGACTAAATGTACAATTGTTAATATCCATGGGCACAAGGAGCACCTTGAACGGAAGGCAAAGGGGACTGCATATAGTGCTGCAGGACTGGCCAGTTGTTCCTGTAGATCTTCTTGCTTGGATTCTAACTAATAAACTCTTTTCCATTTGCTCTGAGGAGATTTTAAAACTTTGAATGTTTTTTTCCGCAGGAACCAAAGCAACACCAATCTCTGATGGGAATCAGGAATGTAGACAGCCATCCTCAAAACTAGAACAGAAAAAAAAAATATATAGAGTCAAATTAAAAAGGACTTCCTATTCTTCTAAATATGTCTGTTAAAAGATATTCATGCAGCATCTCAAACATACGTTCTTGAGGAATTCCTCTGCGACAATTCGGGCCCGAGCGTTGACCGACAGCTTCATCTCGCTGATCTCCTTGTCGATCTCCTCCATGAAATGGATGACAAAGTCCACCAGCTTGTGTTTATACATCTGTTCTGTGTGGAAGTTGGTGATGAGGAAGCTGATGTCATAGCCCTGAAATGCACAAAAGAGGAAATAAGAAAACATGGTAATATCAGTTTGCGTGCGTCATTAACACATTATTTAGTGTTTCAAACATGATTCTATGATTTACAAACATAACCTTATGTAGGCATGTGCCGGTATCAAATTTATTTAATTGATGGAGCTTTTATCACGGTATTATCAAAATATATTAATTGCACAAGAGAAACGGATGGATTGGGGGTATCTAAAAAAAAAAAAACAACAACTTGGATCACCATGTGTAATTGTGCTTCTCAAAACATTTGGTAACTAAACAGAATATTACTAAGTTTAGTGAAATGTTTACATGGTACAATGTGGCTACTGTTTGTATTATTGCTTCATTTTCATGCATTTTAATTCAGTTCTTGGATTTTATTTCAATCTTGATTCAATATCCACTCATTTGGATGAATATTAGGTATGTTATGTTAATTTTTCTCAAGAAATAAATATATCTCACATAGGCTAATGCTGTAAACATACAGAGAGAAATATAATGTGGTTTTCATTATAATAACAATTATGTAATGACACAAGTAAAAATATAATAAATATGTAAAATAGTGCACATATTTAGCAAAATACTCCTCTCTATAACTATTTTTTTATAGTTAACTAATGTGTTGGTCATGAAATGGCCTACCTGAGGTAAATGTAACGTTCAGTGACAATTGTTCTCCTGCAGTTTTATTGACCTCTTTCAGTGGTTTAAAAACACTGATTGATCGATATTATAATATAATGATCAGTGACATATGAGGCATACCTTTCGGTAAGTAGTACTGCATCTTTAAATAAAGTAACAGATGATCACATTTACATGAGCCAAAATCAGGGTTCCTGCACACTTTTTCAAATTTAAGGCTTTGTAAGACCTGAAGAAATCAAAATGAATACCATACATTAGGGGTGTGTGCAATATTGACAAAAATATATCTTAATATTTTCAACGTTTTGGTGATAATAATTAGATGATATTTTCCTGATTGTGTTTTTACTGTCGAAGATATTCATATCTTTTTCAATTCTATGCAGTGGTCAGTTCACAGCAGTGACAGAAATGATTAATTAATGTACAATATTTGCCACCTTAAATCGATTTCCAGGGGCATTATCACCAATTTTTCTAAACTTTGAGTATTTAGAGGGTCAAGTTTTATGTCAAATACTAACATTCAAATTAAATTATTAAGTAATTATACTTATTCATACAATAATAGTTAATTACACAATAATTATACAAGCAGTCAAATTTAATCATTCAGTCAAATCATCTTTTCAGTGCAAAGTTGACACAGAAGCAGCATCAGAAGTGCCATTAATATTTACTCTCCATTTACGATTGCATAAACAAAGCAAACTCTTACTGATGTGATATTCTAATATAAGAACATAATATGATATAAATTTAAGACAAAAACTAATTTGGGGACATACCTATAAACCATAGACATAATAAATAGCCTACAACTGCACACATCACGCAGTGAAAGCACGAGAGACAAATGCGATGTCAGCTCACAGTGCCTCGTACATCGTTAAAACAATTATATTTTCATAATAGACAATACACATTTGCACACCCCTACGCACATAAAGAATTAACTTACGACTGAACTGACATTTGCCAACTTTCTTCTTCTCTCACGTGCAGGACCCAGACGTTATTCTGCCATGAATGTGATGCGAATTGTCACGTGAACAAGCAGATAGAATAATAAAAAATAATACGGACGTAAATTAGATAGTCATATCTCAAGGTTTTCCAAATTAAAACTAAAAAAAAACTAAAAATTTAAGACATTTCATAAGTAAAAATAAGACTTTATAAGACTTTTTATGGTCTTATATTTAAAAAATCTAATAAGGCTTTTTAAGGATCCGCGGGAACCCTGAAAATTATCAAATTGTCTGAAGTTTGTAATAAAATGGACAGAACCTGAGAGCTGATATTTTTTCATATCAAAAGTAACCTGCTCTGTCTAGTCTGTCAGTGTCAGTGTTCTCTTTGCTCCGCAATTTTTCTCTGCGTTAGAAAATGGATGTGTGGTGCGAGAGCATGTGAAAAGTGTCAATTGTCTCAAGCTGAATGCATGAGAGTTGGCAGCACTGCCTTTAGAAGGGGGATAAATCGTCGACAGCCGTCCTCCTCCCGCCATGCTTCTACTGCATGTGAGGATAACATTAGACTAGAGTGTGCCACATGTGCGCACGTGTTATGCGCAGCATATACGCAGTGTTTTTTTTAAACGGTTGATGGAAAATAAGCTAATGCGTGTTCTAAAAATCTAAATTCGGATCTATTATTTTTCACTGTATTTTGAAGTGGCCGCGATAACAATATGCATATTCATTAGCGCGATTTATCGCATTACCGAATACCAGCACATGTCTAGCCTGATGTGAAGCTACATTATGCAGCATTTGTTCCAAAATCCTACACGACTCCATTAAAAAGACTTGCGTGTTATGCGTGTTTGGTTGTTTCCTTGTTTGTTATTCACAACACATCTTACCTCAACAGGTTTCCTCCGCAGGATGAAGAAGTTCTCTGCTCGCATCATCATGAACCTCATAAATTTATGGCAGAGGATCTTCTCAATCTCATCGGCCTAAGAAGACCATGAATATCTTTAGATGATGATGGCATGAAAAATACTTACATCACCACATCTATCTTCAGCAATTCATCTTCATACCTGTTTGACAGCAATGCTGACTCTCACGGAGTTGATAGACCCCTCGATCAGGACCTTCTCCTTGTCATTGCGGCTTATGACCACCGGCTGCAACAGAAGCTCTTTGCTGCTCCTGTATTGAAAGACATACATTACACACGTTTATCAGTTAAAAAACACATCATATATGGAGGGAGGACATGGGGTTCATGAGTGATTTCCTCACCTAACCTCCACCTCAGGCTTGTTGTGTCGCTCCACCACCTGAGAGGAGAAGTTCTCCAGACACAGGGCTGCTTGAAGAGTGGCGCGCACTGCATTCAGGTAGGGTCGCAATGTTGCCGTCTACATATAAAAAATGGAATATTTAATTAAAGTCTGGATGAAAAGGACGTTGCGAGTCTTATCTTCTCTACTTTCTTCTATATCTGAGTGAAGCAGCTCTGCAAACAAGAACAAAAATATAGGGCAGGACTTGATTTTGTCCATTAAAACAAATTGGATGGTTGTGGGATGCTATTAGGTTGCTATTGCTTAGATATCATGTGATTGACATTCTGACAGGTTGGTCCGCCCTCGCGCAAGTAAACACGTCACCAGAAAAGAGAAGTAAAGTCGTTGCAAGTGGGAGGACAAGTTATTTTGCTTACAGATTATGAGGGCACATAATAAACATTCAATAAATAAATAATAATGATATACATTGGTATGCAAGGATAAATCATTTAACTGAAATATTCCCCGAAAAACAAGAACTGTCAATTTCGATCTCAAGTTGCTACACTAAACCGCACCGACTTTAAAGGCGTCTAATTATAATTATTAACACAGAAATATGATTGTCTGAGGGTGGACGAGCTGGGTTGGTCTCGGTCATTCCATGATTGAGCTCGAGTCAATCATTTAACGTTAGATGCTAAAGTGTCATTCGTCTAAAATCACTAAACAAGAATGTTTGGTCTGAAAAAAATAAAACACGTACATTTATTAAATATTTTATCAATACAGTGAAATGTGAGCAAAACATGCATTTAATGTTTTGATTCTGCCAAAAAGAGGCTTTGCCTGCAAAATCATTGACGTTAGCCAGCTAGCATCAACCAAGACAGACTAACATCACTCGATCAAATGAACAAAAAAACAATGCTGTGATCGCTAGCAATTATTTTACGGATTTGCTGTTTATTAGGTCAGTTGACTGCTATTGCTATATTAAAAACAATCTAAGCAACTTTCTAGAAATGTATATCTCTTACCATTTTATATGAGGTCTGTGGAGGAAGACGGAAGTCCGCACGCCACGCCTAGAGATGAGAAATCACGCCTCCATTGCGTTCTCACATTTTCGTAATATACCTATTAGAAGTGCACTCAGTTCAATTATCATACGCTCATGATTTGAATCTATACGAGTGAAGGTAGACGATCAAATAGATTTTCATATAAATACAAGTTCTTATGTTTTCTATTTTAAGAAACGGTGAAATTGATCAAAAATTATTAAAAAAAAAAAAACGCCAAAAGCCGATGCAAATTTCACAGCTATTCTTATACTTACGGTCGAGCCCAGTAGCAATCTTACCTTGATTCGCTTTTTCTTCCTTATATGGCAAATAACACGAGAAGTCAAAATCATTACAGCCAAAGAGGCGTTTGTCTAAAAATATTACTGTGCTGAAATAAACATTTTTGATGGGTTGATACAGCACGTAAGTCTCTAAAAATAAATAATGTTTATTTATACTGCTTGGACGCGCTTCACTCAGGAATGTACCATTCCATATGCTGCGCTGTAATGTTGTAGACGTTAACTGTCAAGTTTGAGTATTTATCTGATCTTGAATGATGATTTTACAGATGGTACACAAAACTGATCTAGACGTGTTAATTAAACACACCTTGACCACATTAAAGTACATTAGCATTAAATAAAATGTAATCGGCGACTGTTCTCCCCCGTGCTGAGATAATGGTTTAGTCAGTAATGGATGCCCCTTTATCGGAGGTAAACAATTACATTTTATGAATAAAGTGCTTTGTACGAATTCAGGTTATTCTCTTGTTTTAACTTATTTTACATATTTTTAAAATTTTCGTCATAAGCTTTTCATTGCATGCAATGTAAATATTTTTTCTGATAAATGTTACAACTGGTTATCTGTGGTTTGAACAGCATGCAGCTGAATTAGCATGTAGCCGTTAGCTTACAGTGGCTGCTCATGATCTCACACTGCTCTCATATATGGTGATCAATATTACATAATAGTTTGAGAGAGAATATAGGGGTGCAATACATGTAACATTGGCATTGTCACAATCAGAGATAAAACCTAATGAGAAGCATGTACAGCAGTCCATCTCTAGCATTATCTCTCTGTAGATGTTTACTAACCATTCCTTTACAACATAAAAAAATAAAATAAAAATAAATAACATAATTTACAGTCCTGTGTTCCTCATTAATAGTAAGAAATTAATCAAACCCTGTTGGATACCTTGCACAACCCTGACTTATATATATATATATATATATATAAATTATATATATATATATATATATATATATATTTTTTTTTTTCAGATATAGTTTCCTGTTAATGAGAAGATGAGTGAACTAAAGGACTGTCCCCCTCTGAAGTATTATGACTTCAAACCTGTGGACCATGTGAAAGTGTGTCCACGCTACACCGCAGTACTCAGCCGCTCAGAAGATGACGGCATTGGAATTGAAGAGCTTGACACGCTTCAGCTTGAGCTGGAAACACTCCTATCCTCTGCGAGCCGACGTCTCAGAGCGCTGGAAGAACAGAGACAGGTGACCAGTAATGTTTTTCTATTTGTTATTTTCCCACCTACTGCCCATGTCTAAAGTTATTTATGTTTTTTTCTCTGAAACAGATTCTTACAGACTGGCAGGACAAAAAAGGGGACAAAAGATTTCTGAAATTAGGGAAGGATCCAGATCTCGCAGCCTCTTCTCGCCACTCCAAGCCCAAAAAACAGAAGCTTGATGGAAAAGGAAGTCATGGTCCCGGACCTGGGCCTGGTAGACCGAAATCTAAGAACATACAGACCAAGGTCCAGGACTTTGAATTTGAAGTGGACCCTCAAGATATACCCCGCAATCCTAAAAACGATGCTCCCAACAGGTTTGTTGATAGATTTAGGATACAAATCAGATTTTTGCCGACATAAACGTTAGGTATTAAATAAAATATCAATTGTTTCTCATTTCGTGCTTTATTGATTTCAAAGGAGAAATATTAAGTTATCAGTATCCAGTTAAATATTGTTTATTTAATTATTTAAATAATTTTGCTAATATATAATCATAATAATAGTAAATTATAATAAAATAATAATAAAACTAATAATAATACTAATAAAATACTAAAATAATAGTAAAGACATTTATGATGTTTCAAAGATTTCATTCCCAAATCATTGCTGTTCATTTGAACTTTCTATTAGGGATGCATCAATATGAAAACTCATTCTCAATATTTGAAAGCTTATAACTGATATATTCACCAATCAATACAGTTAAACCAAAATTAATTCAGTCACTCTTAACATTTCTCACATTATCATAGTTTATTCACTATAGTTTAGAAAATGGTAATAAAATATGACAACTCAAAGTTCTCAGATCAGTTGATATTTAACTGGTTTTGGCCATCCTTCTGTTAGACTGTCTCACTAATTAATTAGGTTGAATAGCTGTCCACTGTTAAATTTAAGTACACAATTAGATAATACAAATTTAGGTTGACCAATTACCAAACAATGCTTGATTTTGTTCAGTCTGAGTTGTAAAAAGGTCGCATTAGCAATTAAAGAAAAAAAAAAACACTTAAGAAAAACTTGTTCAGGTCAAAGCGTCTGAATAATTTTTGGTCCCAATTTTTTATACATTTTATTTTATGAAGAATTTTTGGGTATAATATGTAACAGTTTACTTTATTTTGCTATCCTCACTTACATAAATGCACTAATTTGTCCTGCACCAACTAGTAAAAAAAAAAAAATGTAAAAAAATATATCTTGTGTCTGAATAATTTTTATTTTGACTGTATACTTCCAATTTTTGTATAATTAGTGAAAGCCTGATAACAAAAACAAAAGTCTCACCATTAAAAGTCATGTCCCAAGCACACAGTTCTATTGTTCTCATGATAATTGTATGTAGCCAATATGACAGACTTGTGCTGCACACTTTACTGTATTTTCCTTTTTGAAGTGATTACAATCATATTGCAAGCAATTCAAAACCATCATGGTGAACAGTACGCAACTGAAGTGTCTCAGCTGAAGGAAATAATCTACTATTTTTTGTCTTTAATATATCCGTCATATTTTCTTATGGGGCCAATAACAATAACATCAAAAATGAACAAATATCGACCGATACTGATATGGTGGCCAATATATTGTGCATCCCTACTTACTATTTATTAAAGAACCCTGAAAAAAAATCATGGTTTCCACAAAAATTGTTATATATATATATATATATATATATATATATATATATAAGAAATATTAAAGGCATAAATATTATTCATAAGAAGCACAACTGTTATCAACATTGATAATAATAAGAAGTGTTTTTTGAGCATTAAATCAGCATATTAGATTTCTGAAGGATCACGTGACACTGTAGATTTAAGTAATGATGCTGAAAGGTTTGCTTTTCCATCACAGGAATGAATTAAATTTTAAAATATATTAAAATGAAGAATTTCAATTTTATTTTAAATTGTGTAATAACATTTCATAACATTACTGTTGTATTGTATTTTTTTCTCAAATACATTTAGCCTCGTTGCGCATAAGAGACTCATTTTTAAAAGAACCGTACCAAACCAAGTGTTTTTTATGTGTTTAAAACAGATTCTGGGCCTCAGTGGAGCCTTACTGTGCAGACATCACAAATGAAGAGATCCGAGTTCTGGATGAGCTGCTCAAACCCCCTGAAGATGAAGCTGAGTATTACAAGGTAAAGTTCGTTTAGAATCCAGTTCCTGATCTGCATTATTGCAGCTTTCTCGTTCCATTCCTTCCCTTCAGCTTCTTCTGTATTCAGAGAAATGCCTGTTAAATGGAAGTTGTGTTGATTTTTCACTTCTGAACCCTGACTGGGGGGTTTTCGTTGCAGATCCCAGCTCTTGGAAAGCACTATTCCCAACGCTGGGCTCAAGAGGACCTGTTAGAAGAGCAAAGAGAGGGAGCCAGAGCCAATGACAAGAAAAAAAGCATTATGGGTCCTCTTTCAGAACTGGATGCTAAAGGTAACCGTGTCATTAAAGATGTATCTTGATTCCGGATGCAGCATTGATTTTCTGATCTGTTTCTTTAATCCTCTACTGTTCTGGATTGTGTAGATGTAGACGCCCTACTGAAGAAATCAGAGACACAGCATGAACCACCAGACGACGGCTGTCCCTTTGGCCCTCTCACTCAGCGGCTTTTACAAGCTCTTGTTGAGGTCAGTGACTCATCATTTGCCATTTAGTCAGCTTTGTTACAGCTCGGTTTATTTCAGTCATATCCTTTTTTCCTGCATGTAGGAAAACATCATATCTCCTATG
Source organism: Pimephales promelas (assembly GCF_016745375.1). The sequence goes on from NW_024121188.1 coordinate 270,391, forward strand.
GAGGATTCCCCTATTCCAGACATTCCAGGGAAGGATGATGGGGCCGGTACGTCACCTCGTAGCCAGGGTAAAGCCTTCAGGTAAAACCAAAAATAACATTAAAAGATTTAAACAAATGTTATTACTGTCTCTTTTTATGCAATTTAATGTCTTGAAATGTCCTGAAACTTTTGAAGTTAAGTCGAGTATATTTATATAGCGCTTTTCACAACATAGATTGCATCAAAGCAGCTTCACAGTATCAATCAAAACATAACATGGTTCGTTTCTTTGTGGAAAAACATCCACGTTTGGTAGAGCTGATTAATGGTATTAATGATTGGTTAATTAATTTCAATATCCCCAACTGAGCAAGCCAAAGGCAACAGTGGCAAGGAACCGAAAAACTCCATCAAGTGACCCAATGGTGTCCTAAAACTCCATCAAGTGACCTAATGGTGTCCTAAAACTCCATTAAGTGACCTAATGGTGTCCTAAAACTCCATCAAGTGACCTAATGGTGTCCTAAAACTCCATCAAGTGACCTAATGGTGTCCTAAAACTCCATCAGGTGACCTAATGGTGTTCTAAAACTCCATCAAGTGACCTAATGGTGTCCTAAAACTCCATTAAGTGACCTAATGGTGTCCTAAAACTCCATCAAGTGACCTAATGGTGTCCTAAAACTCCATCAAGTGACCTAATGGTGTCCTAAAACTCCATCAGGTGACCTAATGGTGTCCTAAAACTCCATCAAGTGACCTAATGGTGTCCTAAAACTCCATCAAGTGACCTAATGGTGTCCTAAAACTCCATTAAGTGACCTAATGGTGTCCTAAAACTCCATCAAGTGACCTAATGGTGTCCTAAAACTCCATCAAGTGACCTAATGGTGTCCTAAAACTCCATCAGGTGACCTAATGGTGTCCTAAAACTCCATCAAGTGACCTAATGGTGTCCTAAAACTCCATTAGGTGACTCAATGGTGTCCTAAAACTCCATCAGGTGACCCAATGGTGTTCTAAAACTCCATCAAGTGACCCAATGGTGTCCTAAAACTCCATCAGGTGACTCAGTGGTGTCCTAAAACTCCATTAGGTAACTCAATGGTGTCCTAAAACTCCATTAGGTAATTCAATGGTGTCCTAAAACTTCATCAAGTCACCTAATGGTGTCCAAACACTCCATCAGGTGACCCAATGGTATCCTAAAACTCCATCAGGTGACCCAATGGTGTCCAAAAACTCCATCAGGTGACGCAATGGAGTCCAAAAACTTCATCAGGTGACCCAATGGTGTCCAAAAACTCCCATCAAGTGACCCAATGGAGAAAAAAAAAAAAAAAAAACTTAGGAGAACCCAGGCTCAGTCAGGGGCCAGTTCTCCTCTGGCGATTAGGAACTAGAGGCTGGATTTAAAGTACCTGTAAGGTAAAATATATATGAATGTCTCTAAACAGACTTTAAACGCGAACCTGTGATAAACGCTGATGGCGTTCACATGCATATTAAGAAATGATTCTATAGTTATGTGGACCTGTTGAACAGTTGTTTTAACGCCTCTTGACTCTCGTTCTGACACTCTAAACAATTTTTTTGTCCTTTGTCGAATGGTATTTGAATACAAGAACACGTCTTATGCAAACAGAAACGTTTCCAAACGGGTGAACCAGTATAGTTATATAGGGCCAGTTGAGATCAATTAGTTAGTTGTTCAGCCAACCAGTCATATTTGTTCATTGACTTTGACATTGAAACTGGACATTTGTTAACAGGAAAAAAAAATGGATTTGGGAATCTATCGGATGGTGAAAAGTGGACATGAACAGGATAACAAGATATTTAGCTATCATTGGTCAAGATTATTCAATTGACTCTATGGTCTGGGTGACATCATCCAAAATTGAAAGTTGATTCAGAGGCAGAGAAAGCGATTACATTTTAGATTTTTTTTTTCCTCTTTGTAATAATAACATGCACAATAAGTAAGTTCACCGAATATTTTCTCATTCTGTTTTCCCCAGTGTGCCTCACACACGCTCTCTGGAGGCTCGTATAAGAGAGGAGCTGGTGTCTCAGGGGCTCCTGGACTCTGATGAGAGGCAAGGTGTCGGAGGAGAATCTGAAGACGAGGTGCTGGCTGAGCTGCAGAAAAGACAGGCTGAACTCAAAGCTCTGACTGCCCACAACCGCTCACGCAAGCAGGAGCTGCTCAAGTGAGTCTCACCCAAAGAGCTTCAGATCCAGATCAAGACTGCCGTCAGCACAAGATGAAATCTGGCTTATGAAAATAAGCCTGTAATCTTTCAAAGAGTTAGAGGGAGCAGTCTGATGTGACAAGTTTTGATTTTCTTTTCCAGAGTTTAAAATTTAGTCCGATGAAAACTGTATTGAAGCAGTCAGCTGGGTATTTTTTACATGTCAATGAGAATTTTAACTAGAAATATCTTGTGGTGTTGTTTTTTCCTAACCAACCCCATATGCATGGTGAAATACAAGGCTTAATGTGATTTTCAAAAAAAAGTCACATTTCTCTTTTCATCCTGTTCATGCAGGTTGGCACGGGAAGAGATGCGAAAACAGGAGCTTCGACAGCGGGTTCGTGTGGCTGATAACGAGGTCATGGAGGCCTTCCGTCGCATCATGGCAGCCAGGCAAAAGAAACGCACTCCAACAAAAAAAGAGAAAGATCAGGCGTGGAAAGCTTTAAAAGAGAGAGAAAGTATTCTCAAACTCTTGGATGGATAAATATGACCGGCAGCTAAAATGTGATGTGTTTTCATTCATTTTTATTGGCTATGGACACGTTTAATATATTTGTTCATATGTTATGAATACTCTCTATCCAAAATAAGACCTTACATGGCTAGTTGTGATAAATACAGGTGTTTGATGCTGAGTCCCAGTGACTTGCTAGAAGTATGGCACCTCGAGTTTACCATTTATTTTTTTGTCTTTATGTACAGTTCCAAATGCAACTGATTACCAGAATGGTTTGATATTGTGATAGCGACAGGTCTCCCAAAAATCCCATTCTAAAAGTCGTCATTTACTCACCCTCATGTCATTCTAAACCTGTATAACTTTCTTTCTTCTTTGGAACATAACGAAAGATATTTTGAAGAATGTTTTGGTGTCAATTAACTTTCATTGTATGGACACAAACACTGAGAAAATTCACAAAATATATTATGTTTTGTTCCACAGAAATGAGTGGAAGAGGGTGAGTAAAAGATGACCGAAATGTCATTTTAAAAGTTGTCATAGTGTTGATTGTATTTTGTCACTACATTGGATAGAGAAAGAACTCGTTGTTTTTGATTTTTTATATGAGTAAAAGGAAATAAAGCTTGTATAAAGGTATTGTAATTGGAAATATAAACGTTTGTAAATTCATGATTATGTTGTCATTTATTTCAGTTCATGTTGAATTTAGTCGTATCTGACATTTTATAAACTACTTCTAACATTGCTGTTGCATGTATGTGGGGGTCTGAAAATAAAAAAAAAACTTTTTTGTTGTTGTTAATTAATAGACTACCAGTCGTATAACTTATGCAAAGCATTGATTAGAAGTGTTATGACCGGTTGTCCTGACAGAAGGCGCTATTCCGTGTTTACACCATGGTTTACATCCACATCGTTGCTCTTTCTGCTTTTACATTCTTTATCTCAAAATAAGGACTTCTTGACTGGTGAGAATGCACCTTATGCTAGTAGTAGTGTCTATTATTTGTTAATGCATCTGTGTCGTGTTTGCCAGTTTATGAAGACGGCAAACGGGGTGTACAGGAACCGTTGAATGTAAGTTAAGTGACGTTAGCAGTCTAGCCGAATCACCTATAACAAAGCTTTGAGGTGAAGTCTTGAGGTAAAATTAAACGGCGTGCAACCTTTTAAGGATTTAAAGTACGCATATTTAGAGTAAAATGAGGTAGCGGTGATGCTACTGCAGTTTAAACCTATGACGGCTAACGTTACTGCTTCATGAACGATTCGTTCTTGTGAATCGGATCTTCTAAATGAAATGGTTGAACCATGAGTTGACCTCTTTTTTTGTTTTTACAGTCTGGGATTTGGACTGAATGAAATATGTTCGAGAATGAAAAAAATGAATGAAATATGTTCAACAACTGAACCGAGAACATATTTGCCTGATTTGTAACGAGTCGCGAATCGTTGGGTGAGCTAATAGTGATTCAGAAGAGAAGTAAGGAACTTTCATAACCGAGACGATTTCCCTGGGACGTCAGAAAAACGCGCGATGACTTTTTACGTAACAACGTAAAACAAACCGTGAATTACTCTTTGCAACAGTTTTTTTATAAACAAACCAAACTAAAGAATCAAATAAAACACTGAGATAATAATTAACGAAAAAAAGAAAGAACGTGTATAAAAAAGGGTATATCAATTTTCTGATAAACTAATAGCATAACGTTAGTTGTTGTGAATTGTAAATTAGTATTTTATGTACATTAAAACAAGTACAACGTATGTTTTTCTGTGATGCTCCTTTACATTTGTGTATAAATATTAAAAAATATATATATAAATATAATCAAACAACATATTTGTTTCTCGTTTCATCTTTTTACATGAGTTGCATTTACTTGCAAGAAATTTTTGTTTTAGGCATTAAGTAAATGTACCATTTTATGTGTGATGTCATACAGGTTTGGTAAACCCCCAGGATGTGCGGGAGAACGGCTTGCACTCTTGCGCCGGATGAACTCAGCCGTGCCTCTCGGTATCGAGACCGAAAAGGACAACGACACCGGCCCCGATGGAAGGATGGAGACAGCGACAAATACCGGCCCTCATACAACAAGAGTCCTCAGTCCTTCAGTCCTGTGCTGCTGTCCAACAGACACTTCAACAAGGCATGTCAATTTGTCAAATCATATACACACAACTTTTGTTGCTGAAGAAGAACAACTCTTAAAAAAAAAAAACATTTTCCATAGGATGCTCCTGTAGATGAGTGTGTGCTGGCAGCAATGCGCTGGGGTCTCGTCCCGGCATGGTTCAAAGAGAATGACCCCAATAAGATGCAGTACAACACCTCTAACTGTCGCAGTGAGAGCCTGCTAGAAAAGAAGTCTTATAAGGTACATTAGACATCCTTATTTATTCTACATTAGCAGGGAAGCCCCGCCCACACTGAAATGTTATTGGTCCAAAATTCAACTCTGCATAATAGAGTGTAACAGTGATGTTCCTAAAGAAAAAATCGAATCGATTTTATCTATAGGATACCTGAATTTTATTTTTTAACAGTAATGCACCATTTAATACAGAACTATTGTGTACTACAATCAATGTTGTTTAAGGGATCGTTCAAAAAGTGACAGTGCTCTCCCACTGCTAAAAAAGTGGTACTGTTGCACTTTATAATTAAACATTAAATATGCTCTAATATGCTGTGGGCAGACAAATGACGTGTTGCTGGAAATTTATTGTACAGGATCCTCTTTTGAAAGGCCAGCGCTGTGTCATTCTAGCTGACGGCTTCTATGAATGGAGGCGACTGGAGAAAGAGAAACAGCCTTTCTTCATATATTTCCCACAAAGCCAAGGAGGACAAGTGCCCAATCCACAAAGTACACAGGAACCGAAATGTGACCAAAGTTTGGAACAGGGCGAGGTTAGCCCAAGTTTGACAGTCATAAGAAGATCATTTGTTCGCTTATGCCAGTCTTACATATCTGCTTATTCCTCCACTTGTCTACAGAATGATCAAGATGACAGTGACTGGACCGGGTGGAGACTGCTGACAATAGCAGGGCTCTTTGACTCCTGGACTCCTCCTGGTGGTGGAGAGTTGCTGTACACTTACACTGTTATTACTGTAGACGCCTCTCCAAATCTACAAAGCATCCATGACAGGTTGAGCACATATGACTCTTTTCACGTGACATCAAAACAATGTGGTACGCTTTATTGTAATGAGTCAAATTAACCATGATTTAATGTGTTTTGTAACAGGATGCCGGCTTTGCTGGATGGAGAGGATGAAGTAAGACGGTGGTTGGACTTTGGAGAAGTGAAATCACTAGAAGCCATGAAATTACTTCAGCCAAAGTCCTCTCTGACCTTTCACCCCGTCTCGTCACTGGTCAACAATTCCCGCAACAACTCCCAAGAGTGTCTGCAGCCTGTAGACCCCACGATTAAGAAGGTAAATAAAAAAAATAAAAAAACACCACTTTTCTCACAAGTTTATTTAACCCATAAATACATGAATGTTTCACCAATCATTATTACATATTCGGGTCTTTAGCAACCCGGGCTATATCTAACTAAGTGTCACGATACTATACAACTCCTGATATTAGAGAAACAATTACAGAATAATCAAATAAAGCACATTGTAATACCTTTTTGAGCTTGGAAGGGTTCTGTTTGAGCAAATGTTTTATACCATCATCATTGACCTCGTCAGAGCCTATTCTCCTATTCAAAATTTTGGGGTCTGTAGAATTTTTAATCTCTTATGCTCCCTAACTGTTTTTTGTTTTTTAATTTTGTGAAATATTACAATTTAAATGAACAGTTTAACAGTAATTTCAAATGTATTTTCAGCAGCCATTACTCCGGTAAATAGTTTTAAAGGGATAGTTCACCCAAAAATTAAAATTAAGTCATTAATTACTCACCCCCATGCTGTACCAACCTCGTAAGACCTTCGTTCATCTTTGGAACACAAATGAAGATATTTTTATTAAATTTGAGAGCTGGATAACTCCTATAGGATCCCAAATTAAAGAAAATGTTTAAATATTCCATGTGACAGCAGTGGCTCAACTATAAGTTTATCAAGCGACGAGAATACTTTTTGTGCAGAACAAAAAAACAAAAATAACAACTTTATTCGACTATTCCTTTTCTTCCTTGTGGGCCTGAGAGGAGCGTTCAAGAGATTTCCACCACGCATGCACGAGAACAAGAAGTAGTAGAGGAACCATAGACAGTAAAAGAAATGGACACAGCAACCCCATTGATTTCAACGGAGAAGACTGAAGCCTGATTATTGCACTTCCTGTCTGATGTCTGAGTGACTGCACATGCTCAAACTGAGCTTGACGACTGTCTGACAGTTGAACATCTTCTAGTAGCTGTGCCAAGACAAATCTGAATCACCTAATTCTTCAAAAACATTGTTGAAATATTTTGTCCCGTTGCTTTTTTCGACTCTCTATTTATGGGCTTCTACCTTGACTTTATTCCTCCGTGTCCCCCCGATTGCCTCATAAACAGTAAAAGATTGCCTGGGAGCTTCTCCTCCTGTCTATACGGTAATATCTCTATTGTGCGACAGAAAGTTCTGTGGTTATGACACAATCTTTAGCCTATTTTTTACAAAATCGGCTTCTACGGGGTCGTAACGTAAGATACAAAGTAATGGAGCATTTTATACATTGTCGTGTTTCTTTAGAAATAAATAATGGACAAATGAAGTCTTTGGACGCCTCAGATGTAAAGTTATTCGCTGTCAAAGTAACGCCAAAATGAATGGGAGTCAATGGGATGCTAACAGCAGGTGAAGTTCTGCGACAATGGCGGCTCCCGCGAGGCTTCAACTTCCGGCTGATGGATTACCCCCTTGGAGAAGAACGTCCTCTTCTCAGTTCTCACGCATGCGTCGTGGAAATCTCTTGAGTTCTCGTCTCAGGCCCACAAGGAAGAAAAGGAATAGTCAAAATCGTTATTTTTTTTTTTTCGCACAAAAAGTATTCTCGTCACTTGATAAACTTATAGTTGAGCCACTGTAGCCACATGGAATATTTAAACATTGTCTTCAATGACTTTCTGGGCCGTCAAGTTTCAATCCCTTTGGGAACCTATGTAGCCGTGATCCACCTCTCAAATTTAATCAAAAATAGTTCCGAAGATGAACGAAGGTCTTACGGGGTTGGAACAACATGGGGGTTAGTAATTAATGACTTAATTTTAATTTTTGGGTGAACTATCCATTTAAGCTTTATAGTCTGTTTCTATACATTGGAGATATTTGAAAAGTGGCAAAAAATAAATGGCGAATACAATCGTAATTCTATAAAAAAAAAAAATGTCCTGGCTCTTCTAAGCTATATAATGGCAGTAAATAGCCGTTTATGTTTTGAAGTCCATAAAGATGCATCCATTCATGATAAAAGTAATCCACATGCCTCCGGTGTGTGTATGAGTGTCAGATTTCGTTATGAAATTCAAATCTGTTAGATGTGTTTTGATCTTCATTGTAAAATTGAAATCTGTTAGATGTAATAAAAATCAACCAATGGGAAAAGTGCGTACAGTTAAAAAAAACACCTTATGATATTGCTGTAACTGTGAATGAGTTATCACAATAATTAATCTTAGTATTTGTGAAAAAAAGGATGCACTAAACATAACAATCAGAATCGTTTGACATAGGAATGCTAACTGCTATATAGAGATGCTTATATGTATCATATCTTATTAGATATTTCTATTGATTTAAATCCTTCCACCCTGTCCAGACCATTCAACCAACAGCCAGCAGCAAAATGATGATGAGCTGGCTGAAAACTGCCTCGCCAACTAAGAGGAAGAATCCAGATGAAGAGACTACAGCTAAAGGACCTGAAGGAAAACTTGCAGCAGAGAAGCAGACCAAGCCGACCGGGTCTCTCCAACAATGGCTTCTGGGAACGGGTTCCAGCAAGAAACCAAAAACTTAAAAGAATTACAATATATTCCGTTACATACTGTAGAAGTCTCATCTCTTCAGAATGACCAAAGTGGACTAGTTTAAAGATTGCAAAAGCCTCAAATGTCTGTTAAGACAAGATGTGTTCGTTTTTTCATGACAGAAATAAACATTTACATTTAATAGCTGATTTGTGGACGTATTCATTTGTTCATTTCGAACAGTTCCAGTAGATATCATTTCACTTCTCCAAAACAAACACTCAGTGCACAACACATTTATTCAACAACTTAATTTTATTTCCATTATTACTTTGAAATACATTTATCTTGAACAATGTATATGCTGTGTATTTTGTTTCATTGATAGTCATGAACAATTCAGTTTTCCCCAAATGTTGTCTAGTTGTGTTTATTTGTATATAATGCAACAAAGATAATAATAATTACAATAATAATGAACAGACAGGAAAAGATCTGAGTGAAACTGAGCACTTAAATTCTCTACCATCCTGAGCTACTGGTAGAGTTCAGGCAAGATATGAAATTAAAAAAAAAAAAATGTTCATGGCAGATGCGGTGGCTCTTTCATGCTGACATGAGGATTGATGACAAACAAAAAAAAATACAAAGAGATACTAATTGTCATAATAGTATGAATGTTAGATAATTTAAATGTAATATCTAAATTTCCCATCACTTGGTTGGGAATTCATGTTTTCGTTTTCCATATTGAGGACAGCTATTGGGCGTACACTGGATTAATTGCAGTTCTCAGATGTGACAGTGGGGGCAGTGTTAGACCTCCAGTGCTTCGGGACCTGGCCAACTGAAGAGCGTTTTCAGGTTTACGGCTTTGAGAGGAAAATGTAGCATGCTCTATGCCAGGCCGCCATCTTATTTCAAGCAGAATGATGAAGAACATGGTGGGTAGATCTGGTTCCAACATACGGCTTTAAAGCTCTGATAACCCCCCTCACCCCATCTTTCAGCGCACACGTCACACATTTTTTAAATTGCACTGTGGGATGGGATCATATAAAAAGTCTCAAGAGCCATTCAAGTGTTGAGAAGACTTTTTATGTGGGCAAGGTGATGATTCTGCAGAACCGGTGCGAAATGTCGGGATTCTTGTACGGAAATGGGTGTCAGATTGAGCATATGTGGGTGTGGGAGTGTGTTGTGTTGTGAATGCGAACTGTGTAGGATACTGAATGAGAGGAAGTCTGCTCGTCTACAAAGGCCAGTGATTATATTGAGAAAAAGGAGGGAGGAGTGAAAAAGAACACGAGAGAGAGAGAGATGGGGGGGAAGGGAGGGCAGAGACAAGGCCAGAGAGGCTGAGCATGAAACATATCGCCCCCTGGAGGTCCTCAGCAGCTACAAGTCTCTGCTGATGGCTTGGCTCTATCATTCCGGTCTAGTTTAATTGGCTCCGGAAACTCGTTGTATAACTCCACTTCGGTTTCCTAAAAAACAAACAAACAGTGGTACAGATAAGCACAAAGTATACTTTGTAAATGGGACTTAAGTGTTCTCATCAAAACAAAGAAGGATAATTATATTTGCATCCAGAGCAACCGAAGTTCTGTTTATTAGCGCACATTACAGTAGTAATCTGCCCCTTTAGGCCGTGTGTCCAACAAAACGTTTTTATCCAGCTGAAAACGCCAGACGCTCTGCTGAAGACGCCGTGCTTTGGGCGCTTGAGAACGTTATGGCAGCGCAGCGTTTTTTCCGTTGAGACGTTTCCTTGCAATGATACAGAATATCCGCAGCACAGTTTACTTGTAACTGATTTCGCAGATCATTTGTTTCATACTAAAAATTTATTTTTCATCCATTTTGTTCTGTTAGCTCTGCCAGTTGATGCCGTTGTACTGAAAGAATGTTGTGACAGTTGGTCGGTGTGTTATTAGTCCCGCCCCTCCTCCATTGTGATTGGACGGCTGGGACAGTGATGAGCGCTGCGTTTTATCCAAAGTTGAACATTTTTCAACTCTCGGCGACCAGTAAAAAAAGGCTGGGCGCTTCAGCGTGGAAAAAAAAAAAATGTTACGCTCATGGCATTTAAAAAAACTCGGCGCTCCCATTTGAAACAAAACAATTGAAAACATACGCCAGACGCGTGGAAAAACGCTTTGGTGGACACACTGCCTGAAAAAGACGTTGCGATCGACTTTACGTCACAGAGTTGTGACCTTTTTTTAAGTGAATCAGAATGATTGAATAAAAAAATAGAGGGTGTGGCTTGTTTTTTTCTGCTTGGAATTGATTGGAGCTACAAAAGTAGGTGTTCTGTTCGGCTGGCTTGTGCAGAAGAGAGATGTTCTACCCAAGCCATCAAACTGACGTCATCGGAGACAGAAGGCCATTCCAGAGGGGAAGTATAATTTCACACTTTGAGAAATTTTTTCTTCGCAAATTAACCTGCACTGATGAGCTGTTCCCCACAAGCATACTAGTGTGCACTTACAATGAAAATAGGGTTTAATTTTGATTTCATGCCAACTTAAAATGGTCAAGCTCTCGAAAGCCAGATTGATTCTGATTGGCTGTCAATGTACATATCGTTCATGAGCTGGCGTTGTTATCGTTATAGTTGTAGTTAAACTCTAAGCATATCCTAGCGTACATGCGTCTCTTGGTTTCCACACCAAACGCAACAGATATTTCTACAATACACGTACCTGTTTGAGTGCATTGCGTGCGATGGTCTGGAAAGCCTGCTCTACGTTGATGGCTTCCTTTGCACTGGTCTCAAAGTACGGGATGTTGTTCTTACTCTGACACCAAGCTTGTGCCCGCTTGGTTGTTACCTGAGGTTGAACGTGAAATAAAGAAGGAAAAATCAAAATGCGGACTTCACAGAGACGCTGAGACTGTGAATAAGGTTGTAGGTCACTGATTATATATTCAAAATGAGAAAGCGAGTAGAGTTGAAAAATCTCATGCACACTATAATTCAAGAGCTTGGGATCAGTAAGGATGCCTTAATTTGATCAAATAAGACAGTAAAGACATTTACAGTTCTGCTCATATGTTTATATACACATTGTAGAATATGCAAGATGTTGTTTGGTTTATACATTGTTCTTCAAAAAGATCCAATGATTTTGAGATCCATGTTTTCACACTCGGGATAATTGAGGCACTAGAGCACAGCTATTACAAAAGGTGAAACAATTCACTTGTGCAATCACAATGGGTCTCATTCATGAAACATTCGTAAATATACAAGTAAATATGAAAGTGATTTGTGCGTAAAGAGACCTTCCTGAAAACTCTTCTCCTGATTCACAAATACTTTGTAAATATCAGATGTGAAAGTGAAATGTGTGTGTGTGTTAATGAATTCCAACCAGTCGTGAATGGGATGCGCGTGCACGTTCATTCTCAATTATACCATAAATCAGGCCCATTATCATCATCTGACTGACATCTATAGGCATATAATAACATGAATTCGAATGAAAAAAGAAAGATTTCTTGGATGCAGAAATTGAATTTTTTTTTTTAATCGAAATTCATTCAAAAGCCACATTTTATTTTCAAGCGTACATAGTGGCCCATCAGGTCCTAAAAAAGGAAGATTGGCAGCATATTACAGATGCAGTTAATGGAGTTTCATCTGTTAATCGAACAGTCCCAGAAGTGAGAAGAATATGGTTCAACATTAAGCTTGACAGCAAAAAACGAATTAGTTCACTTCGGAAAAATCGTATTCAAACTGGAAAAGGACCGCCATCGATCACCAGATCTGCTATTACTGGCTCTCATTATAAAAGTAAAAAGAAAAAACGTATGTAATTACTATATAAAATATTTTTTTCAAAATGCTGTTTAAATATGTACCCATTGGTTAATTAAAATGCAGTTTTATTAAGAGCAAAACGTTCGGATGTTAAGCGCACCATTTACGCGTGGCTGGGAGCAGGTGTAGATTTCTTGCGTACCAACTAACATTTGGAAAATACGAACATTTTAATAAATCCGAAAACTTACGCCAGAACCACTTTACACACAAATTCGTTCTGCTCGTGTTTCATGAATGAGACCCCATGTATTAAGAGCTGGGGGTGTAAACTTCTTTTGGAAAAACTGTGGAAGAATTGGATGAGAAGTATAAATTGTGTTTATTTTATCTTCTGATAAATGTCTTATGTAGCTGCTCAAAGGTAGTACTAAATTAAAAAAAATATATATATATATATATTAAAAAAAAAAATATATATATATATATATATATATATATATTTTTTTTTAAAGGTTTTGAGTTATTTTCGTCAAATCATAAGTTCAATCATGACTACCCTCGGAATAGTTTTAGCATGTTATTGAATATGGAAATGTTAATGTATTTGGTCTTGGTGGACTAGATCTGATACACTGCTTCTGCAAAGCAGGTATGGACTTGCTACTGCTAATAGATACACAGACACGCTGCTGTGAGCATGTGAGATATGATGCTGCTGCATAAATAGACTTCCATAAATCCCATAGCTAGAACCAGGCAGGTGGAGGCCGTAGGTTTCAGAGTAAAACACTGAACCAGACTAATTGGATGTTGAGAAAGCAATCTCATTGGCAGCAGAAATAAGCAGAGCCCAATCAGCTTGTGCCATGTGGTAATGATGTGATTGCTGGCAGATTGCATGTAAAGGATCTATTAGCCTGTGCCCTCTCGAGTTTCATGACTCTATACATTTATTTGAGGTATCATTCACTGGAAGTTCAAGGACTTTAAAACTCTCCAAGACACTTTGCATGTATATGGAGAGGGTACAGCTGGTTCTAAATTAGCACCAATGGCCTCTTAGAATGTGACACGATCTTGATATATACTCCGTACCCATTTCTATATGTACACTAGTCAATGAATTATTTGTAAAGATCCATTAATTTATTCTAAAATGCATGAACTCATTCGCACAATGATATGAATGCACAATTTATGATGAGCCTGTTTTTAATTTTAAAATTTTCAAAAATATCAGGGTGATATAATAACTAAGAAAAAAAAAATTTAAAAAATGAATCTTAAGTAGTTGTCATGATCTTTTATTACCGGTATGTACATTACAATAGACAACTAGAATATTAAAAACAAAGAATTAATATGAATTTTCTAAAAACTCAATGTCTTAGAGAGGACCCCTTGCAAATAAACCCTCATGAAAGGAATCACTGCACCATAGCACCCACCTGCCTATTCTCCAGATCGATTTTGTTGCCCAGCACCACGAAGGGGAAGTTTTCTGGGTCGCGTGGGCTGGCCTGGATCAGAAACTCGTCCCTCCAGCTGTCCAGGGTCTTGAAGGTGTTGGGGGCAGTGACGTCAAACACCAGCACACAGCAGTCAGCACCGCGGTAGAAAGCCACACCCAGAGACTGGAACCGCTCTTGACCTGCTGTATCCCATATCTGAATGAAAGAAATCATACAGAATATTCACACAAACGTTCATTTTTTTCAAGTTGCAAATTTAACTTGTGCAAAACTGGAATGTCGCATAAAAGAT
>NW_024121188.1:285062-539579 GCF_016745375.1 Pimephales promelas
AACAGTGTCGCTTGATCGAGATCGGCTCGCGCTGCACAGATGTTGCTGGTTCGAACTGATAAACGATCCGTGAAGCACATAATGAGTAGCGCAGTTTCGTTCCGTTTTCATTCTGCTTGCCATTTAATGTTGCGCAATGTTGTGGTGGCCGTGCCAGCGCGAATTTTATCGGCAGGAAAAATGGTCCAAGGAATCGTTCGGTTTGTATGCGTACCGAACCAGAAGCCTCGAACCGAAATGGTTCAATACGAATACATGTACCATTACACCCCTATTTAGCAGTGATTTTAACAACTGGCCTGATTATTCATGATGGATATTCATTTTATGATTTGTTACAGATTACACTTAACAGGTCATACTAATTAATAACATTTTAATGATTAAATGATTAGTGTTTTTAAAGGAGAACTCCGGCACAAAATGAAAATGGTCTAATAAAACATTGGTACATAGTCAATCGTTCTCTGAGATTTGTTTTCATGATAATCAAATGTAAAGAGTTTTATCTCTAAAAACTGTTTAGAATATAATGCTAGTAGTGGGGGCATTTACTAAGTAAAAAGAAATCGCTAGTTTATACCACTAACAAGCCTCTAAATATCCCCACACTCACACAGTAACATAATGAGGGCCATACATTCAAAACGAAGCATTGAGAACTTTGTAAGTGTACAGACCGTTTAATAAGAAGATACTTTATAAAGACAGTTCACTTCGTGTATACAGACAGAAGCCATCTTAGAAAATAGTCTCGATAAGTCGATCCCCGAACGCCGTTCATACAGTTCAGAAGTTCGCTGAACTTCATACAGTTCAGCTCACTCAGCGCGACGTTCGTGGTTTGACTTGTCGTGACTGTTTTCCAAGATGGCTCTGGTCTGTATACACGAAGTGAACTGTCTTTATAAAGTATCTTCTGATTAAATGGTCTGTAAACTTACAAAGTTCTCAATGCTTCATTTTGCATGTATGCACCCTCATTATGTTACTGTGTTAGTGTGGGGCTATTTTGAGGCTTGTTAGTGGTATAAACTAGCGATTTCTTTTTACTTAGTAAATGCCCCCAATACTAGCGTTATAGCGCTAAACAGTTTTTAGAGATAAAACTCTTTACATTCGATTATCATGAAAACAAATCTCAGAGAATGGTTGACTGGGTACCGATGTTTTGTTAGACCAAAGGTTCATTTTGCGCCAGAGTTCTCCTTTAAGAATAACTTCTAAGGGGACGTTAGATGATGGCAAAGGTAATAAAAAAATGGTAGGAAAGCATGCACAATTAAATATCAATATTGACTGATATTAAAAATAATTCAATAAAATCTTCAATATCGGCCAATATTATACCAATGGTCTATAATATTATGTATACTTAATGGTAACATCAGAAATATAAAATTAAAAATGTCAAGTATGGTAGATTGTCACTGCTAAAAGACTAATATTATACAAGTGTATAATATTGGCATGTATTGACATGCTTTGCAATTATGACAATTTAAATCATGGCATAGTTAAATAAAGTTGGATGTATCTTTTCAGCAATTATCTATAAAAAAATGAAGAATATTATCGGCTTCAAAGACAAAGGCAGAGTAAATCAAGACCACCTCTTATTCAAGCATTGTGTTTTCTTTTCACCTGAACTTCTGTCACCAATCACCAATGTAACAACAATATGTACTACTATAATATGATCATACTAAACTACTAAAGGAAAAAAAGTTAATTTGATTTTCTTGATCTAAATAAGTCTCCAGACTTGTACAAAAAAACAAACTGGCGACAGAATCCGGATGCCAACATTTAGATGGAAAAATATCTCAGAAGAATCAGCTTAAGTAAACAATAATATAGCCTATTATGTCCAGACAATGTACACCCGCCTATCCTGCCGCTATACTGGGGGGATAGTTTAAACATAAGCTGTGAAAATAAGCATGAAACACTTTGTAAAACCTCTAACATGGTACGATAGTTTCAAATGGCTTTAAATCAGGCCATTTGAAACGTAGAGACCCATTAGTACCCTGTAACTGCACATTTTCATATTACATAACAGGAGCATACTCCAACAACTAGGCTAAAATCAGGCAGATAAAATCAAATGTGGGGAGGATTATGTAATTAGAGCTTCATTTAGTAGTAAAAAAACAGCATCCGACTGTAGGGTTGGTCAAAAAGGTCTTAAAGAATAGATGTTGACAACTTTTCAGCTTATCTTGGTGAATCAAGGCAATTGTATATAGAAGTATAATCCATTGAAGAGAATGATTAACCTGACGTCATGGGAAAATGTAACTGTTACGAGGCGGGCGATTCTACATTTGGAGAATGTAAATTGTACAAAAACATGATTAGAAAAAAGCATGAAGGTCCATCAAAAGCCAACATATTACTTATTGTTATGCCCCTAATCATACATGAAAGCTTAGCTTATGTTCACTGACAATATCTTCAGGATCCTATTAAGCAAAGAATCATGAAATGACCCTCAGGAACAAAACAAATGCTTGATGAACTTTTAATTTTGGCTTGTTTTAATTAGTTACTAAAAAATACCAGCCAGCAGAGCTTTGAACATTGAATGTGGTGGTGCTGAACTACAAGAAGTAGAAAACACTAAAAGGTTTATGAGGAAAAACAAACAAAAAAAACCTCACCACGCTTCAGTCGAATCCACAAGTGAACTGAAGAGTTCCTCAACACAAGCATCATAACTTAAAATCACAATCCTGGAACATTTAGGGGCTCTTAAAATGCACTGTAGTACATCACATTGTTTCAACATAAGCATGAGGGAGAGAAGCAATCAGCAATAAACTAAAGTAGTATATGAAAGATAGGGAAACCCCTGGAAATATATAGGATATTGTAAAATTGCTGATGTATTTTCTATTCTATGATCAACCCATGTTCACATTTCAAAAAGCAATTTCAGATGCAAGCAGATGAGCTTAGATTGGAGCAAAGTTGAAATGGAGGTAATTTCACATCTGACATATCCTCCCTTAACAACACTTAAAATCACTGTAACACACATAACTATATCTATCACTATAACTATAATCACTAAAAGCTTCTTTATTGTTTCCCTCTATGAAAATAATTAAATTTAATATTTTGGCTTTTATAGGTATATTTTGCAGGATTTATTTTATATACATTTCTTTTATAAAATGATTACAAAAATTTTTCAATATTCATAAAATAAACACCAGCAAAAAAAAAAAAAATTACGTTATAACCACTGATCTATATATAGATTCTAAATCTCCATTTTCATTATATAGTGGTTACAACATATTTATTCCTCTGCCAAGCAATGTAGTTCCTAAGAAGTTGCCAAGCAACACATGCAGCAACAAAGAATCACAAATTGCAGTTGCGCAGTAATACCAATGTAATGCGGTCACAGGTGTATGTTTGTTGAGTAATTTACAACAGCTTCGAACGCAACTCAACCAATCAGAATCAAAGACCGGAACTATCCATTCTTTCCTATATATATATATATATATATATATATATATATTATATAATATAAAATAAATAATTAATAATAAAAAAAATCTAAATATAGTTCATAATAATATAATTCCTTACAACCCAAAATGTGCTGTCCAATTCATGGGCAAAAAAGTTCCCTTGTCTGAAATCACTTTCAAAGCAAGCAACTTTCTGTTGGTCAACCCATTGTGCAGCATGACATCATGACTTTTGCATAAACATACTCACCACTTTCAAGTCAAGTGGCGTGTTATCTATACGCATTTTGAGCTATCCACATGTATGCGTGTATGTACATGCCGTTATATGTCCGAGCGAAACAAGGCAAAATGTAGATCTACATCTGGGGAGCGATATTATTTTTCCTAGGATGGTAGAGGAAGACTCATAAATGCTATTAACCCCAGTGACGGGTAGGTTTAGGGACGGGGTTGGGGTAGGTCATATATTTATACAGTAGTAGAGTACAGTAGTATATTTATACACTACTACTACACCAGACTCATATTTTCTGCCATATTTTTTATTTTATTTTTGCCTAATATTATAGGATAGCAAAGATTGTTTCACATTTTAAAATTGAAGTTACACAGCATCAACTGAGAACTACTGCTAATTTGGACTAATTTTGTAGTTCTGAGGGACCACAATGGAAATGAGTCTTTGGGCTTTATTGTGTTATCCCTGACTATTTATTTATTTTTTAATGTATGTCACAGTTTCATACTGTTTCATATTTTTATAATTAAGTGGTCAAATATAATCAATCAAACATATAGTAAGGAATTGTACATACTCCGACGCAGAGAGCGTGATCTGGTTGTATACTGCACATTTTGCCAAGTTAACTTAAAATAAGTGTTTATCATGCTTTAAAATGTTATGTTTAGTTAACTCAAATATCCTAGTTGTACCTTCACATATCAAAGTTAACTAAACTTACACTTTAAAAAGGTAGCATGAAAACTTACTTTTGTAAGTTGAAACAACATTTTTTTTTTTTTTTTTTTTTTACAGTGTGGTTTTAAATACACATTTTTTCCCCCTGAAAATGCATACTGTGCACACTACCACTACAGCAGATATAGTACGAAATATCCGTATAGTAGGCAGCTAGATTTTGGGAGACAGCTCATGACTGCAAACAGTTTTACGACTCCATATTTAATCTGGAACCCATGACACTCGGTAAAGTCGGATCACATGGTGGTGGACTTTCCTTTAGCATGCATAAGAATAGCAGATTGCCATCCAGTTCAACAGCACATCGCAACAAATCAAATGCATACTACTCATACTGACATACGAGTGGATTATAAGTTTACGATACTTCTGAACAATAAAGGCACTCGGGTTATAGTTTAGGCTAATAGTGAACTATTCTTTATTTAAAATGTTTTGTTTCGCAATAGTCCACATCTGTTTCTGTGTGCTGTAAACACACAAGCAGAAAGTGAATCTGTTTAAGCCGCTGCTGATTGAGCAATCAGCTGATTTCAGATGAAAACAAGACAGTGTTGTAAAAAACACATTTCTGATCGATTGTTATTGTATTAGTGACATTATATAAAAGTATTCTCGTGTATATTAAATCAATGATCTGAGATAGAAATGAGTCGTTTTAACATAAATACAAAAAGTAAAACGACACAATCTAGCGCGACTGTCAGGCCTGTCAGGGTAACTAGAAACACCTGATCATCCTAGGGCCTGGATAAAGATCAACATCCCCGCATGTAAACGGCTGATTTGAACTAGAAATTAAGCGCACACACAAAAAATAAATTTACAAAGGGTTATTGAATTATCTCCGTGTCCTTTAACAGCATAACACATGAGCTCGTTTGCTAACGTCAGTTAGTTTACATGTCAATTATACCGTCTTTCTTAACAAATCCACGATCAGTCTCTGGATTTAACATGTACAAGCATACATTTTGATTTCATAACTCACCTGGTTTATAAAACAGGAGTTCTAGCGAATATCAGTCTGTATCTGCGCTGAGGTGTAACGTTAGCCTGTGAGCTAAATCGCTACCGTGTCCTTACACAAGCCTGATGTTTATGAGAAAAACAAACAATAACTCCAGCCTCTGTCGCCAGCGGAAGACTGGATCGCTTAGGCTAGAGTGTGAGTGAACCAATCCTGAATCGGAGATACCGATACGGGTGTTGTAACCGCTATTGCCCCCCCAGTTACCTGACGGGTCTTTTTCTGTTTCGGGATCTGCTTTAACTTCCTCCAAAACAACCCTGTGAAAGCCAGCGATGTCATCACGCAGGTGGCGTCATCGCGCAGACCTGCAAGACACGCCCTAAAAGCGGTCTGGATCGTGTTTGTTTTGTTTTTTAAGACACGTTCTGTATTTTTAATGACTATAAAAATATTAAATAAAAATGTGTTAGCCCATTTTCACCACACAATTAAATTATAAATTCGTAATTAAAATATAATCCATTAAGAATTTAATTTAAAATAATAATTTAATTTAAAATAATAATAATACCTTTTTATATCATAATTATTACTTATTATTTTGTGTAACCTTTCTATATTACTTATTTACTTATAGAATTTGTTCTTATGTGGAGGAAATGGGTATCAATAATAATTTAAAAGGTAACGCACAAAAATAATCATTGTTAATAATCACCAACAAATACTTTTAATACCAATTATAATGTTATATGTAAAACTATGTTTGCGTTTCCATTCATTGTAATGGATAAGCTCAAATGTTTTTAAATTTTTAAGCATACACTAAATTGAATTGAAAATGAAAATATTGAAGCTATATGAAAACATTCTTATATAACAGGAACACATTTTTAAAAAAGCAAATTTTACTTTCACTCATCCCGGTTATAACGCCTTGTTGAGTATTTACTACTTGTTTTTTTTTTTTTTTTTTCTTCGTAAAATAAATTTAATTTATAATAATAATGTTGCATTCAACGTTATTGATAATACATTGAACAAACTATATTCTACGTCAATAGAACGTAGATAATATATAATGAAATTACTTTTCTGCTGAAAATGAAGAGCGATGTTGCTGTCGTCACGTGACGTCATTTAAATCCCCCGCCTTAAACATGGCAGCGCCCTTGATGAACGTGTAGTGGTTGTTACAGAGTGTAGGAGATGAACCACTTCACAAAGTCATTTGCTAAAAACTGAGGTCCTCGCGTGCAGTATGAACAGACGAGAGTTCACAGCCTGCCTTGTGGTAATGCACATTTCATGTCTATTACATGTGCTAAAAGCAGAGGCACCATTCCTCGTGACATTAACTCTGCTCGTGAAATTAATTCAGTGTACATTTTTAATATAGACCATTTTGCGAGATGTAAACAACACTGGTCCAGAAGCACTTCCTGTTTCAGTTTTTTTTTAACACTATATAAACGTTGGAATAAAATACAACCGACAGAACATATACAACTGAATCAAAAAGTTAAACACACATCTTTAAGATGTTTTCATTAATTTGAAATAAAGAAACCATTTACAAACTGAAACAGGAAGTGTTTCTGAACAAGTGTTGTGAAATTTATTATTATTATTATTATTATCATGTTATGATAACAGTGACTAAGATACTGAAAGTAATGAAAATAATGTAAGTCATTATAATTAAGTTGATTGTCTGTTTTTGTGTCTTTTTTTGTTGTAAATAAAACAGTAAACAAACCTTGCCCAGATGTAGTATTTGTGTTTTCTTAATTCAAGCAGTTCATTTGTGCCTTATTGACTTTATATTTTAGCTTTTCTTTTTCTTAACATTTTTAGGGCTTTAATAAAAAGGTTTTTGGGAAAATAAGCCCCTCTTTGTTCCGTTTGTTTCTACAGCCTAAACATGAATTAGTTGGACTAAAGTGCTTCATAATAATAATAATAATAATAATAATGCTACAGTTAACAATTCTTCTTGTAACTGACAGCTTCAACTTGACCTGGACTAAAACAGTATTTGGACTACAAATTCAAACACTTATTTATTTATTTATTCATTTATTTTTAAAGAGTAATAATGAATAAATAAGTGTTAATGAAAATAAATAAAAGTGTTTGCATTTTCTAGCATTGAAATAATGGAAAAAAGGTACATTTGTTTTTGTTACAGATCCATATGCACAGTATTGCTTATTGTTAGTTAGAAATGTCCTAAAAACATAATGGATGAAAAATGTTGTTAATAAAGATGAATAATGAATTCAATGAAAAGTGTTCTGTATATCTGATTTATGTTTTAGTAACTATATTAAGCGCAAACTTGACACTCCTCCTTGAAGCTTTGAGTCATTTGCCTTTTACTGCATATAAGCATATTTGCTTTATAATGTGGTAAAATATGTATATTGTCCTACAGAGACTAATTACATTGCGCCAGAATTTGTTTAAAGTACCTAATTATAATATAATACAACATTATCTCTGTCCCTTAGGCAGGTGGCTGTGCAGGAATGTGTGTAGATCTCACTCTCTTCCCTCTGGACACTATAAAGACAAGGTTGCAGAGCCAGCAGGGCTTCTACAAGGCGGGAGGTTTCCGTGGGATCTATGCAGGTGTCCCGTCTGCTGCTATAGGCTCCTTTCCCAATGGTAAGTTTATTTATATATATGTATATATGTATATATATATATATATATATACAGTATATATATATATATATATATATATATATTTAAAAGCAAGCTTTAGAAGAGTTATTTAAATGTATGCTGTCAAAACGCTGGACTTCTGATTATGATATATATGAAGAGTTCAGATGCAAAAGCCTCTAAATGCCATTTGAAATTTTCTTCTTTAATGATGATTTTTATCAAACTTGTATATTTAAGTTCAGTAATATCACTTAAATAACAATTAATAGGTAATTATCATTGCAATTTAAGTGAAATTACTGAACTTAAATATACAAGTTTGATAAAAATCATCATTAAAGAAGAAAATTTCAAATGGCATTTAGAGGCTTTTGCATCTGAACTCTTCATATCTATATTTAAACCCAAAAAACTAGTCTCTCTAGCTCTATGTCAGAGAGTGGATGCAGGTTAAAGTCACTGTGAAATCAAAATGAACCATTCTTATTTTTGTATTGCAGTATTTATTATGAATTATTTATCTGTATACATCTTTTTTTTTCTTTTCTCATGTGCTCTCATAATCTTTAATCAAAGTAACTTCACCTCCCACCTGCAATGATATCTTCTTTTCTCTGGTGTCGTGTTTTGTGGGTTAAGGGCGGGACAATCTGTCACTCACATGACATCACAGCAATAGCAAACCGATCCAATCAGTTCCCCTTCCCCTATGGCCAAAATCAAGTCCCATCCAACATTTTTTCTTGTTTCACTTTTGAATACACTGATAGTCAAAACATAATGATCAGTCACAGGTGAAGCAAATGTTGTTCAAGGCCATATATTATATTCTAGGAAGCAAACTTAGGCTGGAATGGTGTGTTGATGTAATCGATTACACAATGTCTATATTCATCCCTAATCCCCTGTCATGTTTAACACAAAACAAAACTCTAGAGCAGATATTAATGGCTAGTATGGCAGCGCTGCTTAATATATGTGCAACCCCATTCTAGTGTATAACCGAACTGACACCTTCAGGTTTTCAGGACTCACAACCGCATTCTTGTCTGGTCTGAGCCAACAGAAGGTCTACTGTGGCACAAGTTTCAAACAATTTTAATGATGGCTAAGGTAGGGGTGTGTCACAACACACAGTGCATCGCGTCTTGCTGTGTATGGGGCTGCATAGAGTGCTTATGATGATCCCTGTCCACCGTCGAAAACACCTACATTGGGCACACAAGCAATGGAACTGGACCGTGGAGAAGTGGAAGAAGGTCGCCTGGTCCGATGAGTCCCGTTTTTTTTTTTACATCATGTGGACTGGCATGTTCGTATGTGTCATTTACTTGGGGAAGTGATGGCACCAGGATGCACTGTGGGACGGTGACGACAAGCCTTAAGAGGGAGTGTGATGGTTTGGGCAATGTGCTGCTGCAAAACCCTGGCTCCGGACGTACTTTTGACACATGCAACCTACCTAAACATTGTTGCAGACCAGGTACACCCCTTGAGGAAAATGGTGTTTCCTCTCAATGGCATCTTTCAGCATTATAACGCATGCTGCCAAACCGCACAAATTGTTTTGGAATGGTTTGAGGAACATTATGAAGAGTTCAAGGTGTTGCCCTGGCTTTCAAATTCCCCAAATCTTAATCCAATTGAGAATCTGTGGGATGTGCTGGACCAGCAAGTCGATCTATGGCGGCTCCAACCTCGCAACCTACAGGACTTTAGTCCTGAATCTGCTACTAACGTCTTGCTGTCAGATACCACGGGACACCTTTTTGTTGAGTCCATGCCTCATATTACATATTACTCGTCTCACAACATCCTAAAACATCCCTTGCAGAATTAAACTCCTCAACGAATATTCTACCATATAGAGCATTTGTAGGCAGACATTACAGTTATGTATTTTGCAACTTCTTGCATATTGTAGTCAGGAAAAAAATGGGAACAAATGGAGGAAAATGGGCCACATCCATGGAATAAGAGTAAAAAATTCTTGTTGTGCCTGGATGTCAGAAACGCAATTCCAAACAGATTGTCCATATTTATTATACTGTCGTTGAAGACACTGTGAAGCTACACAAATATATTTACTTTTTGAAGCATGCGAATGTGTGATTCTCCTCATGTGATTCTCCATGGCTTGTAAATTAATTCCACTGAATAGTCTTCCCACGGCCTTTGTCACCGCTGAATTGTTGATGGAACACGTCAGGAAATGTCAGGAACCAGAGCTTCACGTCAGCCACGTCCAGCCAGAGCTTCACGTCAGCCACGTCCAGCCAGAGCCTCTTCACGTCAGCCACGTCCAGCCAGAGTCTCTTCACGTCAGCCACGTCCAGCCAAAGCCTCTTCACGTCAGCCACGTCCAGCCAGAGTCTCTTCACGTCAGCCACGTCCAGCCAGAGTCTCTTCACGTCAGCCACGTCCAGCCAGAGCCTCTTCACGTCAGCCACGTCCAGCCAGAGTCTCTTCACGTCAGCCACGTCCAGCCAGAGTCTCTTCACGTCAGCCACATCCAGCCAGAGTCTCTTCACGTCAGCCACGTCCAGCCAGAGCCTCTTCACGTCAGCCACGTCCAGCCAGAGTCTCTTCACGTCAGCCACGTCCAGCCAGAGTCTCTTCACGTCAGCCACATCCAGCCAGAGTCTCTTCACGTCAGCCACGTCCAGCCAGAGCCTCTTCACGTCAGCCACGTCCAGCCAGAGTCTCTTCACGTCAGCCACGTCCAGCCAGAGTCTCTTCACGTCAGCCACATCCAGCCAGAGCCTCTTCACGTCAGCCACGTCCAGCCAGAGCCTCTTCACGTCAGCCACGTCCAGCCAGAGCCTCTTCACGTCAGCCACGTCCAGCCAGAGCCTCTTCACGTCAGCCACGTCCAGCCAGAGCCTCTTCACGTCAGCCACGTAGAGCCTGCAGAGCCTGCTCCTCCCTGGTCGCCTGCACAGCCTGCTCCGCCCTGGTCACCTGCACTTCCTGTTCTTCCAGAGCCTCTTCACGTCAGCTATGTCCAGCCAGAGCCTCTTCACGTCAGCCACGTCCAGCCAGAGCCTCTTCACGTCAGCTATGTCCAGCCAGAGCCTCTTCACGTCAGCTACGTCCAGGCAGAGCCTCTTCACGTCAGCTATGTCCAGCCAGAGACGCTTCACGTCACGTCTGCACAGCCAGAGACCCTTCACGTGGCTTCTGCCCAGCCAGAGACGCTTCACGTCACGTCTGCCCAGCCAGAGATGCTTCACGTCGCTTCTGCCCAGCCAGAGAGGCTTCACGTCGCTTCTGCCCAGCCAGAGATGCTTCACGTCGCTTCTGTGTTTGTGTCTGTCCCTGTCCCAGTGTCTGTTCCTGTGTCAATGTCTGTGTTTGTTCCTGAGCCAGTGTCTGTTCCTGTTCCGGAGTGGTGTCGGTTCCTATTACTCTTCACCGCCGTGGCCGCCCGAGGGGTCTTCACCGCCCTGGTCGCCTGCACAGCCTGCTGCGCCCTGGTCGCCTGCACAGCCTGCTCCGGCCTGGTCGCCTGCACTTCCTGTTCTTCCAGTGTCTTCCCTGCCGTGGTCGCCCAAAAAGTCGTCTCCGCCCTGGTCGCCTGCACAGCCTGCTGCGCCCTGGTCGCCTGCACAGCCTGCTCTGCCTTGGTCGCCTGCACAGCCTGCTCCGCCCTGGTCGCCTGCACTTCCTGTTCTTCCAGTGTCTTCCCTGCCGTGGTCGCCCAAAAAGTCGTCTCCGCCCTGGTCGCCTGCACAGCCTGCTCTGCTCTGGTGGTCTTCTGCTCCGCTGTGAGGATCTTTTGTCTCCGTATTTGACCTTGCCTGTACTAAGACTACGTTTTTGGAATAAAGCCTTGAGAATGGATCTGTACGTCTCTCCTCTGGTTCGTTCAGTTACAATATTGAGAATAGCAGAGGGCCTAACACCGATCCTGTGGCAATCCAGTCCATAGTCTACTGACTTTATCTTCCATTTTTCCCCAGTTCTTCTGGTCTTAGTCTCTGTTTTTTCTGTTTCTTCATATAATTTCAGATGCACTCGATGATGGTGAGATCCGACCTGCATGTGGAGCATTGGCTGTTGTCAGAATCCTTGTGCATTCAAAAATTTCACTGGATTATTACAATAAATGGCACAATTAATGTCTGGAAATGTAAACTGATATTTCCTACTGAGACACTACAACAAAATATATAAATAACTGGCTTAAAACCATTTCTTTGAGGCGAAAATACTAGTGTGCCTAAGACTTCTGCACAGTACTGTATATGTATATATTCATGCATGCAGAGGTCTAATGCCGTATTAGGCAGGTGGTCATAATGTCCTGGCTCATCAGTGTACAACACAATAGGGAAGAAAAGACTATCGTAACTTGTTTCAAGCAAACTTTAAATAGTTTGCCTCAAACAAAGTGTTTCTTCTTGTTTCCAGCTGCTGCGTTCTTCGTCACCTATGAAAGCACCAAGTCGTTCTTCGCTGGCTACACTGCTGCAAGCTTGACCCCCTTCACTCACATGCTGGGTGCTTCACTAGGAGAAATCGTAGGTTTCCTGTTATTCTTCTTTCTTTCCTGTTGTTTTGTCCTTGTGTTTATCATCATTTACCCATTTCAGTCTGAATGAGCAGTGTGTCTATTTCAGAGACAAATATGCAGAAGGCTCAGAATGTGTTTTTTGTTGGATGTTTTTTTGCTCTGGTTAGAGTCGGGCCCAAGACGACCCTTTATTTTCCCACCAGCTGGCCAAATGGATCTTGTTGTTGTCTATTGACATAACTCTTTTCATAGAGAGGAGTCTTGCAGTTTTGTCAAGGGAGATTTAGGTGTTGGAGCTGTAAGAAGCACCTTCATTTCCTCTGCTAGTGAAATTCTGTAAGCTCAGAGCTATGCAATCCAAAACGATCCACAAGCATTTAATCATTCCTTAGAGCATACTCCACCTTAAAAAATGTAATGCAATCTTAATACATACACTACCATTCAAAAGTTTGGAATCATTTTGACACTTTATGTTTCTTTTATGTATTCAGTGATGCATTTAATTTAATTGCAATAGACATTTATTGGTTATGCCTTATGGCCATATCTCTTCATGTGCTGTATTGATTGACTTTATCACTTAATAACAGAAATGAACAGAAAAGACTAAAGTGAAGGGCGTTTGAGTTTTTTGGCATGAAATATCACTTTTGTTTAACTGGGGTCGGTACTTTTTTTAATAAGTGAACACTTTAATTGAGCAAGAATGTATTTAAACAATCACATGTAACTGTAAAGAGATATTAACAATGTTACACATCTTTTTATTTCAAATATATAGTGTTCTTTTTAACTTTCTATTCATCAAAGAATCCTGGAAAATGTTGGAGCACAACTGTTCTCAAATGATTTCCCAAGGATCATGTGACTGAAGAATGATGGTGAAAATTCTGCTTTGTCATCACAGGAATAAATAACATTTTAAAATATATTCAAACAGAAACAGTTATTTTAAATTGTTATAACATTATACAATATTACCATTTTTACAGTATTTTGATGAAATAAATGTAGTTTTGGTGAACACAACTTTTTTTTTGAGCAAGTTTTTTTTTTGTCATCCGACATGATTGATTGTCCTTTGGAATCAGCATAACATGTTGAAATCACAAGAGTTCAGTCCTCTCAGCTGTTTAATATATTTGACCATATTTAAAAATATTCAGTAGTCACAGACGACATCATTAGAGCTGAAGAAATTCTACATGGTCCCCTACTAATTCTAAAACCATCCTATTCATCTCAATATGCAATTTCAAGTCACAGTATATAACTTATGTAATTGGCTCGATCATTTCAGTTTATTATCCATTAAATGAACATGCTGTTTTTCCATCTACTCTCTATACTGAAGAAGACACTGAGGGGGGAAGGTGTCTTTTTGCATGGAAAATTAGAGCAAATATCATTACGTGCTAAACACGGACTTTAAACATAGCTCAACGAATAAGTCAAGTGAAAAGGTCAGCCTTCACCAATACCCAAGACAGTTGAATATAAGGTGAAGTTGAAGGCAGGTCTGTTGATAACTCTTTGCCTGGTGCGGCAGGATTTGCACACTTCAAAATAGGGATTTTTAACAGCAGAGCCCCAGCTGAATCCCAGTGTGTTGTGGGTACGCGTTGCCCCGTTCAAAGCCCGTAATCCCACAGCTTAGCCATGAAAGTCTTCCCCTCGGGCTGTCTGGAGCAGAAGACAAAGTCATCATACTTGGGTAACTTCTGCCATTAAACAAGTTCTCACTAATAGGTGTCCCGACTGGTCTGGATATGATTAATGACTCATTAGTTTATAATTTGCTAAATTTTGAGTTTTCTGGCCCAAACATTTTGTGCGATAATTGCTTTGGGTATTTCATATTACTTTGTACTTTTCCCTATTACTTTTCAAGATAGAATAAAAGATTCTTCGCCACTGCTGTACTGTTATCCGGTTGACCCTATAAGGTTAGCGCGAGCACACTAATCAAATGCAATGCG
Source organism: Pimephales promelas (assembly GCF_016745375.1). Next base: position 299,683 of record NW_024121188.1, read on the forward strand.
GATCCTGGACTTTAAGCTCAGGGATTCAGACATTGCCTTTGTAGCATCGGACCGGCAACCAGCGAGATTGAAATTGTCTGGAAATGTTATCCTCACTATTTTATTTTCACTTTATTCACCTTTACCACTCTCTCTTAAGTCCAGCTTCTCTCTTCATACAATCACTATGAAAGGTTTCTATATTATTGTTGAGTAATAATAGCAGCTGTAATTTCTGTCTCTTCTTTCTTCGTCTGTGCTATAAAGAATGCAATTGCTGATGGTGTCTGTCAGGGCCAGAGTAGGCTGTTATCTAGCCATTATATCAGATTTATCTTCATTCCCATTTGCCCAACACTCTCTCCGAAAGCTCATTTGTCAAGCTGAAGGAGCACTTTTGCTACATTTATAAACCATGTCTCTCCCTATGGTTGTTGGGTGAAAACAGCGTGTAGCATGACTGGAGGAGGGCGATTGGCACCCCGCTAAGCTTGGCACTGCAAATAATGCATTGCCGGTGAGAATACGGTTGCCTGTGATTTATTGTTCAAATCAAGCCTGAGCATTCTGCTGTGGCTCATTGTCAACCTTTTCCCGCCCCCCTCTTCTTCTCACCTGGCAGATCTTTGAAATATCGAAAAAAATAAAAATAAATAGGCAATCCAAAATTGAAGTGTTGGGTTAACAATGCTATCTCTGGACATGCATTGGTATTATTTAAGGAAGAGAATGGGGACGTGTCAGGCAGCGATTGGTCTGTGCAGATAGATTTTGGGAGGCATCGCTCCATAAGGACCCGAGGGGATTCTGTTGTTGTTGTTGTTGTTTTTTTAAGGCACCTGTCGGATGATCTATGTAAGATTGTTCCAGATGCCTGTTGTAATTCCAACTTCCTGAAAAACTGCTGGGAGGCGTGTGCTCCGAGTTCATGGACTGTTTGGAATGTTCCAGCTGTGTCTATTGATGTCTGGAACCACAGATGTGAGATTGACCTTGGTTTGTTTTATGCTAATGGGAATTTGTTTTGTTGGGATTTAAAAAATGGCCTCAGGTTTGTGGGAAAATGGCAAAAATGTTTTGAATTACTGTATAAATGTATACAAGTTTGGGAGTACGATTTGTTATGTTTTTGAAGTCTCTTTTGCTCACCAAGTCTGCATTTATTTGATCAAAAATACAGTCGAAACAGTTATGAAATATTATTTATATGATTAATATAACTTAATGTAATGTATTCCTGAGATGGCACAGCTGATTTTCCAGCATCATTAATCCACTCTTCAGTGTCACACAATTCTTCAGAAATCATTATGCTGATTTCCTGCTCAAGAAACATTACTTGTATTATCAATGTTGAAAATAGTTGTGTTGCTTAATATTTTTGTGGAAACCATGATGCAGGATATCCAAAGTTCAAAATTTATTTGAAATATAAATCTTTTGAAACATTATAAATTAATGTAATGCATCCTTATGAAATCTTTCTGACCCCAAACTTTTAAATGACAGTGTGTAACACTTCTGATAACACTTTACATTATAAAGCTGTATGCTATGTATAATTTAAATCATTATAAAATTATTAGAATTATATACTAATGCCTTATGCATTCTAAAGTGTTATATATTTTCATTTTAACCAGTTATAATAAATTACGATCTATTCTCTGTACACCTTACACCTTGAAAGAGTATAATACAATTTAACACATATAACACATGAATTAATAATGCGTTAATTCATTACAGACTTTAATGGCATAATCCTGAAGCTATAGGTGTCATTATAATGTATTATGTAATATAATATAATTTTAAATATAGTTAAGATGGTTAATTAAAATATAACTTTTTACACTGCATGTATTGTAGACCTTGTAGAATCATAACTGTAACATTTATGCTAACGACTGATTATAAGTTGTTAGGTATTATAGGCCTATAATGCGCGTTTTATAGTGATTTCTTTGAAACTATTACTGAAACTGACCATTTGACTCGACACTTCAAAACTGACAAACATTTAGTGTGACATGCATCAGTCGTACCTTTTATAGGTGTGTGTTGTAAAGAACAGCGCGAGGACAAGACATGCGGCCCTGAACTGATTCACTCACTCAGTGCTAAAACAAGTTTTGTGCCAAGCTTTAATATCCCTTGCTTCTTCATCGACCTGTCCTGGCCTCTGGTCGTCATGTTGCCCTGGAAGTTTCACCCTCAGAGGGGTTTGTTTTCCGCCTTGTTTTCAGCACTGAGCTTCGAGCGCCGAGAACCGGAAGCGCCGAGCGCGCGCTTGGATTAAAGACAGCGACTAATTAGCGCCACCTCCTCCAAATGACTCGCAAATTAAGATAAATGGTGATGTGAATGCAAGAACAAAGCAAAGCGACCAAAATGTATCTCACAATAATACAAATAACCACACAACCCTTTCCAACGATATAACCAAACGTTAATTAGTAGCCTACAAAACTGCATTTAAGTCAGTGCCTCGATAATCGCCTGACTGGTCACACACGTCCATAAACACGGCGAAACTCTAAAGACTTCGACATCCACTTATTTAAAAAAAAAATGTCCTCAACCTAGTTTTCCTCCTCACTGCTCCCTGTAAATTACCCAGAAATGCACAATGTCGGCAATTGATCTGATATAATCTCTTGCCAGTCCTCCATCAACTCCCCTGCGAGATGATACGAAATTGCTGCGGCGCGCACTCACTCCCACCAATTCAATTACCGCAAGAATTACTTGTCATATCCACTTCCCTCTCTATTTAGTGCTGTAATTTTGATCCTTTTGAGAATTACACGAGGGGACGTGATGTTTAGTGTTTCATAAATGTTAACCCAGCAAAAAGAGAATGTAATGAGCTCGGTAAAATGGGCCCTGTCAGTTTCAGTAAGAGACCTATGGTCGCTGTTCCCGGGTTTCACCGCTGGATGGCACTCTTGGTACACGCTTTTGGCTTGTTTAAAATTCGAGCCCTCCCCACTGATCCTACTTTTTTCAATGGAAATAACAAATACAGATCTTGTACGTTTGTGTCATGCCATTTCGTATAGTCTTGCATGCTGTTCTGTAAGCCAAGTGTCCATTCATTCGGCAACTTCAGTGTGCAAGATGCTCTGCCGCCTGCCAGACTCATCTAGAACGCAAACTCCCGTAGCTTGTTCACACACACCGTGCCTGTAGGGTGTCAGCTGGGCTCACAGTGAACCTAACCTCTCTCATAGTAGCACCCCACGCCTCTTCTGTCAGTGTCATTCAGAAGAGATTACTTCTATCCAGTGTGAGTCTGGGGGTCTGGTGGGGGGCCCGATAAAACTCCCCGTGGTTGCGAAGATTGCTTTCCATCCTCGGTTCGCCCTGGTATTTCCACCCTCAACATGGAGAGGATCAGAAGTAATGCACCACAAGTGTAGTTTAGAGGGGGATACGGCCTTGTACAATGAGCATGAATAATGCCACACTTCAACTATCGACAATGCATGTTTGCTGGAATTCAGTTGGTTGGTGTGGGTGTGTGAGAGAGAGAAAGTGTTTTGTGACTTGTATGATCCATAGGCAATTTGTTTGTCATTTGTAAGGGGTTTTTATGAACATATTTACTTATATGTATGTTGTAACTTATATTACTTAAATTATTAATACAAACATGCATTGCTGTAGGCTCATTTGTCTGACAAATTAGTCGTTACATTTTCTGAAATCATATTCTTAATCAGTATTTTTGTAAATATTAGAAAATATGTAAAAGACAATAAATTCAAATTATCTCTCTCTCTCTCTGTCTCTCTCTCACACTCACATACACGCACACATAGACACACACACACATGCAAAAACAAGAGAGAATCAATGAAATATTATTTACTGATTGTGTTGTAGTCAATGAATGTTTTGTAATATATACTGTATATATATATATATATATATATCCCCAGTTGTTTTAAATATATATATATAAACAGCTATATTGTGCAGTGTACGTGAGTATTTCTATCTGTTTGTGCGACCAGTACTGTTTGACGTGTTGATGAGTGTTCCTCTTCCTCTTACACAGGTCGCCTGTCTGTTTCGTGTGCCGACTGAAGTGGTGAAGCAGAGAACACAGGCCAATCCCTCCCTCAATACCTACCGGGTGCTGCTGAATACACTACAAGAAGAGGTGTCCTTATATCGTCAGCTTGACTTACAGTGAACAATGCTCTTGAGTTCACTTGAGCCGTCCTGTTAAACACAGATGGACGGGTTGATTCATTGATAAATAAGCTGTTTTGTAAGGCAGTCAGTCATGAAAATGCCATGGCATTTTGTTTGCACAAAGATGACGACTCTTTGATTTCTCATTGCAGGGTTTCAGAGGGTTGTACAGAGGTTATGGCAGCACAGTCCTTAGAGAGGTAGGCTGGCTTTTCTCTATAAAGTATTAATACTCCATTATTTTACTTAAAGGATTAGTTCACTTTTGAAAAAAACTTTTGCTGATAAATTACTCACCCCCATGTCATCCAAGATGTCCATGTCTTTCTTTCCTCAGTCGAAAAGAAATTAAGGTTTTTGATGAAAACATTCCAGGATTTTTCTCCTTATAATGGACTTCAATGGGAACCAGGTCCAACCGAGGTCCAAACGACAGTTAATAACAGTTTCAGATGCACCAAACGATGAATAAGGGTCTTATCATGCGAAACGATCGGTTATTTAAAAGCTTATTCCAAAAATGTAACTTTTCTAAGGACAAATGCTAGCCTTGTAATATATTGTGAGGCGCGTTTGCAACGTCACGTAATACGTAATTACGTTCAAAAGTTCACGGGTGACGTAGCCGGAAGTACAGAATCAAAATCGTCCATTATAAGGAGAAAAATCCTGGAAAGTTTTCATCAAAACCCTTAATTCCTTTTCGACTGAGGAAAGAATGACATGGACATCTTGGATGACATGGGGGTGAGTAAATTATCAGCAAAAGTTTTTTCAAAAGTGAACTAATCCTTTAATTATAGCTATGCTGTGATATTGGCATTTGATTGGAATATCTCAAGGGATAGATAACACTTTACTTTAAAGAGGTGGTATAATGCCCCTTTTTACCAATATGTAAAATAAGTCTCTGTTGTCCCCAGAGTGTGTATGTGAAGTTTTGGCTCATAAAACATGTTGTTTTGTTTGTGTCCCTTTAAATGCAAATGAACTGCTACTCCCAGCACAGAGGGCGGAGCTTCAAGAGCTCTTGTGTGTTAGCAGCTCAGATTACCTCATGCAGACAAGCACTAAAATGCCTTAAATGTTTAAACTGGAGTTGGACAATGATGGAGAGACTAAGGCCCCGTCCATACTACTGCGTTTTCATTTAAAAACTCAGACCTTTTGCTACGTTTGCACCTCCCGTCCAGACTAAAACGGGAAAAACGAAGACCTAAAACGGAGAAGTTTAGAAACGCTGCAGCTCCGTTTTGCGTTTTGAATCTCCGGAGGGCGTTTTAGCGTAGATTGGACAAAACGGAGGACTTCAGAAATGCTGATGCAGAGGCTGACGCTCGGCTCTATGATTGGGGGTTATCAGTCATGACGTATACTTCCCTGATTCGCCAACCACTGTTTACACCGGCACGCGCATGCCCAGAGTTGGTGAATGGTCACGTGATCCGCGTTTTCAGTCGTTTTAATGTGGACGGAGGTCAATTCTAATATGCAGATAAAACGCTAGTGTGGACGGAGATCGTATTCGTTTTAATTCTCAATTTTTAAATGAAAACTCAGTAGTGTGGGCGGGGCCTAAAAAGACGTGACAACATGTAGAATGCAACAGGACATTTCTGAATGGTTAGTTGATGAATAGAATAGAGTATATTCTATTCATCAAGTATAGAGTATATTCTATTCATAGAATGTTTCTATCTTCAAGTCATTGATTAGCATATTCTATCATGGCAATCTATAAATCGTTGTGTGGGAACTGTTGTAAGATGCCTACAGAGTGACACCCTTTTGTATTTGTGTTACGTACTGGTTGTACCGGTCATTCGCTCCACTGATGGCATGTGAAATGAGCTGTCAGCGCATTTAATTAATCATATCTCACTGAATACCGAACTGATTTTCACGCAGGTTTTTTGCTGCAAGGGTCATACATGTAGCTATGAAACAGGACACATGGGATATTTTATTCACAAAATACAACCAATAGCAAGGTAATGTTAAATGTTAAATCTTACTTGTGAAAAGTAATAGTAATTTCGATAGTCCGCCAATTTGAGCATGAATATGCTGCACAGTGCTCTGGCATCTACTGCTGCTATGCAACACAATAGAAATATGACCAGTTTAAGAAGGCGGCCGCATTTCTCAGTGCCCAGCGGCCAATAGGGCATCTAGTCTCTATATGATATCTATGGTGTAAAAAAAAAAAAAAATGCACATGTGTATTATGTGCTCAATTTATAGTGTTTCATCGCCATCTACTGGCCTGGCAGCACAATACAGCGTTTAGTCGTTTTTGCATATCCGTGTGAATGGGGGAAAAAACTTCTCTGTTTTAAAGGGTAACTAAACCCTAAACCAACTTTTTTTAGTTAATGATCTGTAAGAATGGGGCTTTTTTAATGCTGATCATTGATTCAAGTAACTTTTTCGACATTTGGGTATAAAGTGTTTTAATTCTACAATATATGGTGTAAAAACCTCTTCAGGTTGAACGTTGGCTACTGCAGTTGAATTTTCCTATTGGATGTTTGCGGTTCTTTGTGACGTACGCAGGTTTCAGCTACCACGCCCTCGGTAGTCTAAAAACCATCTTGTTTTGTCAAAAGCGTATATTTGAAACCACTGCGAGTTGGAATTACGAGTATTGTAAATGATCAGGATAGAGTATTGCAGCATCTATTTATCATAGCAGTTAGATAGTTATTTAGATTATTTTGTGTAGCCTAGTTAGTAGCATAGTACAGTTAGGATAGCTTGAAGTTAGCATAGATTTATCTGTGTTTAGTACAGCGGTCAGGATGGTAATGGATTAGAGTTGGACATGGGCTTCTCCACACAGCTCGCACTGAAAAGAGACGCAGTTCCAAACACTGCTCCTCCTGCATGGACTCCACCACTGCAGTGGTGTCTTGATATGAGTGATCATGTATATTTTAATCACAATTTATGGTTAGGCTAAAGTTAGTCCTCTGAGGTTGACAAACGTGCCGGCGCATTTTGCTGGATTTTTTCACATAGCGGCAAAATATAAATATGAATATATGCCTACAGAGCACGTGGCTATTGACATCAACTCGACAAAACTCATCAGATGCCGATCGAGATGTGGGAGTTCAGACCGCAGTTCGAGCCTGCGGCTCAAATTTATATGGCCCATTTATATCAGGTGAAGGTGGGGGAGAAAAGTCCTCGACTTCAAATGACCGCTCTGTTGCAAATCTACTTGCGTCACTCCAGTTGCTCTCCATTCTAGAGTCTGACAGCAGCTGTCACTGCAGGTCTCAAGTGCACGCCCCCTGCTCAGCCCCGCCCTCGGTTCGTCCCCTCTATCTCCGGGGGTCTGCCCATTTTTTCTGCATTTTTCAAATATTGCCAGTGGGTGGAGTCAGGCTCTGACCAGAGGTTTAGTTACCCTTTAAGCATATTGTTGTTGTTGTAATATACCTTCAGTTTTCTCATTCAGTCAGCTTTTTTTGTATTAGCAATTTATCTAGCTAATTAAACTAATTAGCAATGGAACAAGCGTCAAGTTGAGGAACCCCTTCAACCCAAGAGAAGATGCTTTAAAAAAAATCTCTCATTCTCGCCCTTTGATTAATCATCTGCTTCCTCGCACACCTGCATGGCATGATAATTCTTACTGAGTTCAGGCAAAGCTGATATTTTTTCTTTTGTTGTCCAAATTTATTTTCTCCTCCTTCATGTCACGTACTGACAGAAGACGAAGATAAAAGGAGGGAAATATTCGAAATCAAAGAAAACCTGTTGTCTGCATGAAGGTGACACTCATTTTTTCGTGAGGTGATAGTCTCTCACCGGCAGGCAATCTTGTACTTATTTTCCGCCTCACTTAACTCACGTTATTCACGCAAACTCCATCTGGACATAAAGAAAAAAGAACAACCAGCTTTTTCTGATTTCTCCAAGGGCTTCTGAATAAATGAATACATTTTGGATGCGAACGGGCAGCTCAGGCGGAATACTAAGGGCCAGTTAAAATAGAGGTGCCGAGAGGTGCCCCGCTTCTTCCTTGGGATTGGCTTTGACGTGTGTCAGGAAGCTAATTCATTTTCTCGGCCCTCTATCTTATCCAGCGCGGCAACCCTGTCAGGATAAGTTTGTTTACCCTGGATGCCGAGTCCTCCTCACGCAAGGATTTAATTGGGGTCTTCTCCATTATGCAGATTCATTAAAGAACCCCGAACAAGAGGTTGTGATGAGATGCAGCCCGCCGATATGCGCTAGTTGATCATGTAGAAGAGAGAAAGGATTGCAAGCAGTTAAATGACAAACAAAAAGGCTGGTCTAAAAAGAACCCTGCATGCATGATGATGATGATAAATGAATACAGATTAGGTATCAAAAATACTGTAAAAAAAAGGGTAAAATATATGTGCAATTTAAAATAGTTTTCTATTTTAGTATTTAAAATGCAATTAATTCCTGTGTAATTCCATTTATGTTGTGGAAACCATATTAAAAAAACAAAACAAAAAAAAACAGGATTCTTTGATGGATAGAAGTTTCAAAAGAACAGCGTTTATTTGAAATAGAATGTTTTTGTGACAATGTAAATGTCTTCACTTTCTTGCTGAACAAAAGTATTCATTTATTTAAAATCACAATCTGTGGTACTGTACTTTTAGTCATTAACCTCAAAATTTGTCTTTTCAAAGGTAGTTTCCCCATCATGTTGTTCCAGAAATGGCTTTTTATCTGTCAACATGAACAGGACTGCGGACATAAAATAGCATAAAATTCATTGTGGATTTAAAAACATCATAAAATTTGTTCATAAGACTCATTCACTACATTACAAGTCTTCTGAAGCCATATTGTAGGGAACATGCCAAATTAAAATCAATTTTAACTGAATTTCTGACCGATTGCAGCTTGTAAGTCCACAAATGTCTATATGAGAAAAGTCAAAATATTTAATTACTCTTTATTTTCAGCCAGCTCTTCTGGAATGATTTCCAAATTATCCATTTCTCAGGTGATCCTGTTGCAAACTGTTAACAGGAGAAGTTTTTCAGTGAAAATTGACATACGTTTGTCTCTGTTCCTCACACAAAGCCACCAACCTGACTCCACAAGCCTCAGAATATATGTTACACTTATATTATCTTTTAGTGTATTCTGGTTTCACCCACTAGAGGGCATAACAGGATTAGGGCAAATCTGATAACCATCTGCACAAAGTCTGAAAAAAAGACCACAGCACTTGGAAACATCAAAGAGCACAATTTTAATCAACTTTATTACAGCCGTAAAGAAGATAAAACCATTTCCTCTACCTTACACCATTGTAACCTGTATTCTTAAATATATAGGCCTATTTGCTGCAGTGAAACAGTAGTATTAAAAATAAATAGGGAATTTGTTAGAAATGTTTCTGTCATGTTGATGGAGGGATCCGATCACAGCACTTTCTCATGGTCCTTGGCACTCGCCCGAGAGAGAGCGTGAGAATGAGAGAGGCAGATAGACAGACAGAAGAAGAGTGCTGTTGCAGATATAGCTCACAGTACTGACAGTCCTCATAGTACATGAGCACAGATGTGAGACAGGAGAGGAGAACTGGCAATCTTGTAAGAATGTAGTTATGAAACACCTACGCCTTGAGCTACTCTCCTGTCAACTTTTGCATTAGTTATTACCGAGATGTCTGAAAATGTTTTTCCCTCGGCATTTGCTTATATTCAGATGCTGATTTTAAGTGAAATCAGCCCAAACAAACACACCCTCTCTCTTCATTGCTCCGCCCCCCAAAATGCACAAACATGCTATGCAAGAGATGTTTCTGTCACAATTCTTGCACCATTTACTCGCCCTCATGTTTTTCCAAACCTTGTTTTGTTGCAATTTTCAACACCGTAAATTTTGTGCTGTAATTAAGGGTTTCAACTAAAAACGGGAAACTTTTAATGTGTGTAAATACAAACTTTTGAAATCGTGTTTCAAAGTGCAATTTTCTGAAAATGATAGTGTCGATCGCCTGTGTAAATCACACATTTGCGAAACAGTGACGTCATGCGTGTGCATACTACGTGATCAGTCTTTAAACCTACATTTCTTTACAAAGTGGAATTGCCATCTAGCCTACTGGACTGGCAGCATAATGCAGTTTTTTAGTCATTTCGATAATTTTGACATTTTTAGTTGTTGTTTGTTCGTGAAAACGCAAAGGAAAAACGTTTCCATTTTTAGTAAATCATGTAAACCTTTACTTAAACCCAAATATTCAGTTTATCTGCTTTTAATTTATTATTTTAGTCTTAATCAAATTGTGTTTTTAATTTCATTAAATTTAATTCATCCTGCTAACCCATTAGAAGTTTGATGAGGTCTTCTGATTGAGAACGTTTGGTGTAGATAGAAGATTTTGGAAGAACGTACTCGGTTAACGTAACCTCGGTTCTCTCTAGAAGAGGGAACGAGTATTGCGTAATATCTTACACTAGGGGAAAAACGTCTTTTCCACAAGATATTAATGCCCAAAACTGCAGTAGCCTATCAAGAGAGGCTCTTGGTGATGCCGGATCCAATGGGCCAAAGCGGGCGTGGCCTGGGCCTATAAATACAGCTCAATGGGCTGATATAATCTAGTTTTTCATCGCCGAAGCGAACCAGAGCATGTTGCAAGCACGGCAAAGATACGCAGTACTCATTCCCTCTTCTAGAACCGAGGTTACGTTAATAACCGACGTACGGTCTCTTACGAGAGGTTCTCTTGTACTCAGTTATATCTTAAGCTAGGGGAACACAGTATAAAATGCAGTGCGTGCTGGGATCCAACACCAAAGTCCCAAGGTCTCTCAGTGACAGTGAAAGAGGCCATGGTCCGCCCAATGGGCTGTGCAGCGGATTTTGCAGCGAGAAGAGCCAGGTCTGTAGCGTTTCTTAGATCCGGCACGCTGATAGCTTCTGGTCCTTCCTCATCCAGTTTTCGGGGGAAGGTTGGCCTGGAGTATCTGCAGTATGGCCATTGAATGCAATGCCGACACAGCCTGCCCAGCGGTGGAATAAGTGCGGGAGTGCATGGAAGTAGTTCAGCAAGCTTTACAAGGTAACGCCGTCTTAGCTCGCCGTCAAGGAGAGGGCGGGCAAAGATGGGCAGCTACAGCTTCTTTCACAGAAGGAAGAGATTGGTATTCTCTGTCTTTAGCAACGTCCACCACGGAGAATGCTGCTGCCGCGGTGGGACGTGGTCCTTTTGAAGGAAGCACCAGTCTTCGCTGAAGAGATGAAAAATCTGATTATATCAGCCGTAGAGGGCACGAAGCGCCCCCATTGAATTTGACGTCACCAAGGGCCTCTCGCGATAGGCTGCTGCAGTTGCCGCAGGGCAGCCAATTGCACGCAAGCCGTCTTGCCTATGTCTGCATGCTGCCACGACACGTTTTACATTAATTCAAAATTAAGAATAATGTTTGGCGTCAATATCTTGTGGAAAAGAGGTTTTTCCCCTAGCGTAAGATATTACGCAGTACAAGAGAACCTCTCTGGAAGAATTCTGAAATGCTTGCTGAAGTGACACTGTTTTGAAACTGTTCAGTAAAATGCATTTATGTTATGATGGAGAGGATTTTTCAGGGTGTGATTTCCTTCATTCTTTTGTTTATTGCATTGTGTCAGTGTTTGACAGAACATTTCAGGCATTTCTTATGAAATTAATTCAAACTCTTCTCAGATTCCTTCCTCTCATTCTCGCTCCACCCCTCTTGTGATCTCTAGTTGACACTGAAGCCAAAGAGCCCCTGAGGTCTTGGACCTGCCCGAGATCAATTTGTCTGACTTATCCCTGTGTTTATGTTGCTGTTGTTCATTGGTCACAGTGGGCTGTGCCGCTAACAGGTGGAAGTGTGTATGTTTGACCTGCAGTTCAGTGTGGATTTGCTTCTCTCTACTTTATAACGCAAGCAAAGAGAGGATAAGAGGCATGGGTGTGCGGTTTCTTTATGCTTGTCTGGTGCATTTATTCTTCAATCAATTTCCTGTCAATTTTTCACAGTACTTTGTTGAAAGGGTCAAAACAACATTCTCATTCTCAATTTATAAATGATTGGAAATGACAGTTGAAAGAAGTTAAATGGAGAGAGAACAATGTCCCTTTAAACAGGGGCTTTGAATTATTCAATCCTCAGAAATACAGCTTAATATTGCAAGTCAGTAAGGGACTTTTGAGTATTTACAATAATGATAAAACAGCCCTATAAAGTTTCAAGTATAGTATTTATCTATAATTTATTAATGACTGTTGACAACTTATGTATTAAATATATTAAAATAGAAAACCGTTTTAATTCTAATAATATTTATTATTGGTGAGACTGCTCTAGGCATTATGGTTTAGCTAAATTGCAGTGGGTCTCTGAGGGTTAAACTTTATTTTTCACGGCTGGATTTAATATAACTTAAATCAGATCTTTTCAGAGCTCAGCCATCCAGTTCGTTAGCCCTGTCTCATTACTCTGTGATCCATTGCATTGTCTTTATTTGGTCTGATTAGCAGACATTAAACATGCTTGCCATGCACATTCCTCAGCATGTTTCACAATGATGTGTGTGTGGATGTGCATGTGTGCCTACATTATGTATATAGTATGTGTGTTAGCGTTGATCCTTACTGGTTTGTATTTATTGTCTCTCAGCTAGTTGGCTGACTAGCAGAGTTTCTGTTTATTTTACCTTTGGCACATTCTGTATGAGTGAATGATTTATAGCACTCGTGTGAAGGCACGAAGGTTTCGTTTTTATCCTCCACCTGAGCACATCGTGCCTCCAGCTGAAATGTAAGAGTTTTGAATGTCAGGATGAAGGTGTTGTTCCCATACTGGCTGTGTATTAGCAAGGGCTGGTGCTGGCATGGAGGGTTGCATGTCATCCGTGACACGGCAGAGCAGCTGTTGCCGAGGCTGTTGGTGAGAAAAAAGTTTCAGCTCTCTCCAAACCTCAAACTAAACTGCTAATCCAGCCCCGCTGGGTCAATGTTCCTCGTGTTCCATATCTACACCCCTGATGACACTCGCACTCATTCAGATGACTTGTGCTTGCCAGGTTCAGCACCATTCACAACCGAGTAGAAAATGCTCTTTCAGCTGAACTCATTTACGGAATTTGAACTATAGCAAACAGGATGTGGAATTAGAATTCGAGTTGAAATTACAGGAAGTAGAAAAAAAAAAAAAAAAAACTAAAATATTTTTACCCATCCAAGAAAGGGTAGCCTACACTATGTAACTTTAATGAACATTTAAATTAGTCAATACATCAATTCTTCTTCCAAATTGTGTTTTCGTCTTTATTCACTATTGTAATATTTTAGGCTTGTTGGTTTTCGCGGGAAATTGCATGCATACGTCACTCGCCCCTGTGCGTGTCTCATCATATCCTTAAATAGAGAAAAGTTGCTCCAGCTACTTTGAAGCGTGTATGGTGTTGGAGTAGCATAAGTTAGTTTTCACAACACATGATGAATCTTGAAATGGAGCATGTTAAAACTCGTATAAAAAATGCAGAATAGAGAAGAGTCTGCTGGCAAAAATGGGACGCAACATAACTCGTAATAAAGCGAGAATCAACATTGGTTTGGCTTTTTGGAGAACTGAGGGACTTGAACTGTTGTAAAAGTGACACAGAGATAGCGTTTTTATTACTCAACAAATAGTACTTTATTGAACAGATAAATTGTCATATGAAGCATTATGTTGTGTGAAGGGTCATATTCATCCGCAGTCACGCAGAGCCGAAGCACAACCAAAACAACGTTCTTCCGCAAAATACATCCAGTTTTGTTTTTTAACTGCTAGAGGGCCAAAAGTTACAGAGTGCCTTTAATGATGTTAATAAATCAATAACTTATAATGAATTAAATGAAACGTTTGAAATTAACAACATCATTTTTTTATAATAATTTTCTATTCGTTTTCCAGAATGCTCTAATTTAGACAAATTTCGTCAAAATAGAGCACGACATCCATAACTAATGAGTAAAGTCATTTAAAATAGACAGTCAATATTTTAATGTTTATATATTTAACTGAATACAATGTGGAGGACATGTTATTGTTGGACTTTGATTACTGCATTTGTTGGACATTATTTACCATATTAAAATATATTAACTTGTAATAAGTAGCCAATATTAGTAAAACTGAGTGATACAATTAAATTTGTTTGGTATACTGTGTTTTTTTTTCCCAGTAAATTCCACTTCAAGCTCCAAAATGGCGAATGGCGACTTTATGCGAGTTGGCATGCACAGGTTTTATCTAAGAGTAGTCATGACGTTTACAATGTTTGTGGCACTGAATCATAGTTTGAATCTAAGAAAAAATACATATTATTGAGCACACGTTTGTATTTTGCTACATATATACATATACTGTATGATGTATGTATATTTAACATATTGTATGTTTTGTTCTCTAACTTATGCCCAGTTTTTTACGTTTTAGTCAGTCATCTTGGCTAAGTGGGCGGCTCTTGACCAGGATAATTTGCAGTGTGGACCAGACTTTATGTCGACAGTCAGAAGTCTTGCTACGTGAGACTATTTGCAGCTTAAACAAAAAAAAATGACCCAAGAGAATTGTGTCTGGTCTGCAGATGGTCCTGATGTAGGGATGTTTGGGCCAAGGTGTAGAGACGCTGTGTGTTTGTGTGTGAGAGTGTGAGTAGACTCTGTATGAGCCTTGTCCACTCTTTCCTCTCTCCGAGGGACTATTTTTGGCGGGTCTTCTCACAAGGTTGTTGATCAGTATTAGAGGAATCCTCTTATGTGATAGCACTCAACAGGACACTTCATTTGTCAGGGGTTTCCTGTGGATTTGAATTGGATACAGACCTTTCCATGTGTAGAAAAAACCTGGTGTACACACACACACTCATGAACACATGAGGTATAGCCGCATAATATACAGAGATTGATGTATAGTTCATGTTGTTGGTGTGTAGTTCAGACTCCCATTCCTGCTCACCTCCATTCTGTCATGCTTTTGATTCATATCTCATGCTGGGACTGTCTAGCATGAGTTAAATTAATCATTTTACCCACAATCCACTGCAGTGCATTTTACTCTTACTGATAGTGTAACAATCACAATACTAGCTCTGGGATCCTCAGAAAGGCTTGAAATGTTGATATATCAATCCAGCGTCATACCGATCAACTAAATCACTTCAAGCACATAATGGTTTTGTCGATAGATATTGTCTGCTTTACTCAGATGATTCTCCATCTGATTCTCGGCAAGATTTCAAACATCCACATGTGCTGAATGTCATGAGTTACAGACAGCTGTGACGCTTCAGTCAGAAGTAATCACTCAATCTTGGGTATTTATATCACATGGATCTGATCACTGATTTTGAGGCTCATGATAGGATACATATCGTGCATGATACAAGTCGATTGGATCGCGTTTGAAATCGCTGAAAATGAACAACATTAAATCTTAGGGATGCGTTTTGAAAAGCATAAAAATACCTTTTAAATGTAGCAATTAGATGTTTATATTGTCATTGTACCAAAAGCCTAAATAAAACTAAAATCTGACGTATACCCTGTAGATGTATAAACCAGATGAGTAACTTCATATCATAAAACAAATAATATATATATTATTATACAGATTGAGGTGTTTTTTTTTTATTGTGTAATATCTTAATTAGTTAATGCGTTAACTTTATAGATAATGTTCTGGAAAGAAATTAATGTTCTTATTTGGTAAGGAATGCAATAAGTTGATCACAATTGACTCTAGACATTGACATTATTACAAAAGATTTCTATTTCAAATAAATGTTCTTTTTCTGCTCTTTTGAATCAAATTTCTATTCATCAAAGAGTCCTCAAAAAAGTATTATGATTTATACAAAAATATTAGGCAGCAACTGTTTTCATCATTCATAAGAAATGTTTCTTCAGAATGAAATCAGCACATTAGAATGATTTCTGAAGTACCATGTGACACTGAAGACTGGAGTAATGATACTGAAAATCTTATTTTGCTAGGAATAAATACATTTTTTAAAATAAATTTAGTTAGAAACAACCATTTTAAATTAAAAAAAAAAATTAATTAGAAACAACCATTTTAAATTAATTATATTTTTACAATAGTGCTTTTTTATACACTATTGTCTCTTACATTTTCCCTTGTGTCCCCCTGAGGGTCTCTGGACCCCAATTTGAAATGTATATGATTGAATCTGCACAGCTATAAGTCAAATAAGACTTTTTTTTTTCCAAGGCGACCTTTGATATTCAGAGAAGCTAGCATTTACTGTATTTATTTATTTTAACAGTACCAGTCAGGGTTTGTCGCTGTGGGTTTGTGTGCACGTTCGTTTTGCTGGTTAGGTTGTTTTAATTAGTGTATTTCGCTAGGTCTTGGGGTTATGTTTGCTTCCCACAATTTTCTGCATGTTTGCCTCAATCCGAGCAGAAAACCATCTCAACCTCTCGCATATGGTTTCAATAAGGGCCGCCAGTCTGGCTGGGGACCGAGAGAGAAAGAAAGGGCTGGGATGGGGGGAGGAAAGTGGTCTTGTCCTTCTGCTGGCCCACAGACCTGTGACCTGAGTTTCAATATACCTCTGAGCAACAACCAACTAACATGTTCAGTTTATTTGATTCATATATCTGTGATCCTCTATGCTTTGATCCTCTGTAGTATGTGATAGCATGAAAAAATGGCACTAAATGACACTGCTTCGCATGTTAAAACCCAATATAACGATAATCTAATAACACTTGCATCAGAAGGCAATAAGGAAAGGGAGTAAGTCATCCCTCCTCGAGGGTGATATGCATTGCCCTTTTCATGAAAGAGCGGTGCCCTTGTAAAACAAGTGTGAGGTTAACCTCTAATTGCAGGGTGAGTTTCGCTGTCTCATGCTGTGATTTATTTCCCTCGCACCATCTCTCGCTCCATCCTTCTCCAAACTCGTTTTCGTCTTACTTCTCCCTCAAAACACTGCTTCTCTGCCTTTAACTCTGAAGACATCTTTTCCTCTTCTGGCTCTCCCCCGCTCTCAGTAGTTTATCTCAGGGGCAGCAATGCTTATGTGTCCTGGAGTTGTGTACTTAACCCCAGTTGTCTCTGGAGAAAAATGGAGTCTGAGCACCGAGCTGCATGGTAATGGGAGGTTGAAGGTGAACGGCTTTACGGGACAGTTAATGTTATTATTACAGCTTGAGAGAGGCTCAGACCGGGAGCTTGTTCCGATCGATAATTATTCCAGATTTGGTTGTAGCATAGCATTTGAGGTTTTAACCAATTATCATGTCTCAGATGTGAAACATTAAATAGGCCGGTGATTTTCTTCCACATGTTTGTCCCAGCTATCAGCATTGACTTCACTTTTCAGCATTTCCTGTGTCCAAATGTAAGGTCAACAGATGTTGAAGTAACACATGTCTCATGCTAGATTTTATCTGGCAGGACAATATGAATGAACTCCCATTGTTTTAGCACATAATATAAATCACAGAACACACAATGTCGTCTATTAGCGAACAAGTAATCATGGCCAATTCTACTTCACTATTGCTCTCCTGAGGGATAGTATTGGACTAAATTGAATGAAATCATGGTGATGTCATTTCAAACTGCATGCCGGGAAGGCCTTAAATGTGACTGTGATTAGTTTGCTTGGTAGAAATCGTTTTTTTCTTATATACGTGTAAGATTTATCACAATTTCTACCCACAACCATAACTAATATCGGATAAAAAGCATAAACCAATATCTGTGCAATGTCAAAGGGCTGCATAGAGGTTTGGTGGGTTGGGGGGGACACACCTGCCGAAGCACTGACTGCTGAAAGCTGAAGACAGACTGTAATGTTTAGTTAAGCTCACATAACAGCAGCCTACGACTGGAAACATCTGTAGGGAACCGTCAGGTTTGGGGGTGAGAGGATGATGTCACTGCTTCATGTCAAATACTGCACTTATTTAACCCTCAAAGTGAAGGAAAAGTCTTTCTGGAAGCCCTTGACCTCTTCTGTGTCCATTGTCTATAATTTGCTTATGCTTTGGACATGAATGATGTCTTAAATTGTGTGGCTTGTTGCACGATTTGACTGGATTTGTTTCTTGTTTTAGGTATGCTACTTTTTTTCAAGTGATTAGGCTTAAGATTTTCTCCAGGCGGACATTGTCAGCGCAAACTCTTTTGGCATTGAAAAAAAACTGTAAGACTGTAAAAACTGTAAAACTCTCCTGAACTCCAAACTGAATGTCAGAATGGGAGAGAAAGGGGATTTAAGCAATTTTGAGCGTGGCATGGTTGTTGGTGCCAGACGGGCCGGTGTGAGTATTTCACAATTTACAGTGGGAAAAACATCCAGTATGCAGTCCTGTGTGCAAAAATGCCTTGTTGATGCTAGAGGTCAGAGGAGAATGGGCCGACTGATTCAAGCTGATAGAAGAGCAACTTTGACTGAAATAACCACTTGCTACAACCGAGGTATGCACCAAAGCATTTGTGAATCCACAACACACACAACATTGATGGAGATGGGCCACAACAGCAGAAGACCCCACTGGGTACCACTCATCTCCAATACAAATAGGAAAAAGAGGCTACAATTTGCAAGAGCTCACCAAAATTGGACAGTTGAAGACTGGATAAATGTTGCCTGGTCTGATGAGTCTCGATTTCTGTTGAGACATTCAGATGGTAGAGTCAGAATTTGGCGTAAACCGAGTGAGAACATGGATCCATCATGCCTTGTTACCCTTGTGCAGGCTGGTGGTGGTGGTGTAATGGTGTGGGGGATGTTTTCTTGGCACACTTTCAGCCTCTTAGTGCCAATAGGGCATTGTTCAAATGCCACGGCCTACCTGAGCATTGTTTCTGACCATGTCCATCCCTTTATGGCCACCATGTACCCATCCTCTCATGGCTACTTCCAGCAGAATAATGCAACATGTCACAAAGCTCAAATAATTTCAAGTTGGTTTCTTGAACATGACAATGAATTCACTGAACTAAAATGGCCCCCACAGTCACAAGATCTCAACCCAATAGAGCATCTTTGGGATGTGATGGAACGGGAGCTTCGTTCCCTGGATGTGCATCCCACAAATCTCCATCAACTGCAAGATGGTATTCATCAATATGGGCCAACATTTCTAAAGAATGCTTTCAGCACCTTGTTGTATCAATGTCACATAGAATTAAGGCAGTTCTGAAGGTGAAAGGGGTCAAACACAGTATTACAGTACTGTGGTGTTCCTAATAATCCTTTAAGTGAGTGTACGCTGATATTTAAATCTGTCCCATAGACTTACATTAAAGGAGGGATTTGGGCCAGTAAGAAAGCAACTAGTAAACGTTCATCATAGCGACATGTTAACAACCACTCAGAACACTTTAGCAACTCCATAACAACCACTCAAAATAATAATAATAATAATAAAGCATTGCTAGCATTGCTTCTGTGAAGTCACCCTCATTGAATGTATTTTAATATAATGCATGTTGTAAAAACAGTTTGGCTAGTCTGCATTAATTCTTTCAGGAGAATGTTTGGCTTTGTATAGTTTATCAGTACCGTTATCATTCTGCATGTTGGCAAGTTGTTGATCTGTTTTTTATCTTGTAGTAATTATTATAAGCCCATTATCAAATATGATTCAAGTCTTTGTCTGTCTCCTTTCTCCAGATAATAAGAAGGCTTTGTAGAACAAGAACACTTTTACCAAAACTGGAGAAGTGTTTCATACACACCTTCTGCACAGTGTCTTCCAGATAAGGTTCCAAACATCTTTATCAGGTCATTGAGTTTATACTCAGAATTTACGCTTGTTGGTTAATCTCAGTACGGTTCAGAGCTGGTTCAGATACCTGGTTCAGAATTTTATGTGAAATTCCTCCCCCCACCCTGGCAGTGTAACCTAGGACAGGTTAACCTCTAATAAATAACCTCTCTACACCCTGGCAGTGTAACCTAGCTTTCAAATATTTGATGCCAAGGTCTTCTAAATACTTCCAAATGATCAGGCTTTCAAAGGACTTTCTTCCTATCTTGTGTTTTTATGCATATATATATATATATATATATATATATATATATATATATATATAATTTGTAAGAAAATACTAAGTATACTATGATATTAAAGAGACAACAGAAATAAAATTAAATCAAATAGTTAATGTTATATGGACAATATTTGTTTAAAAAAAACAATATGCCGATTTTTTTCCTTATAAGGAAAAATTTTTATTTTTATTTTTTACATTTTTATATTTTTTTAAACAAATATACTGAAATATAACAAATAACAAATTTATAACAAATATTTTTTTTACAGTATACTGTAAAAAAGGCTGTAAATAGAATAAAATAATCACAATCAATCTCTTGACTTTTGACCAATCGTTAGACCGCAAAATGAAGTAATAATGTTATACATTTTTGTTAATGTAAAAACAACAACAAAGCATTAAACCTGTTTCATGGACAAACTGTTTTATATGTGAAATTGTGCAAACAAAAAAAAAAAGGACCTCCTTTCAGCCCACTGGGGATAATTGGACCCCAGTTTGAAAACTTTTAGTAACTAATTGGAAAGCTCAGAATTTGAAAACCTTCTGTATCTCTCACTCTTTTCTGGCCCATCTTTAATTTTCCGTAATTTTCAGTCCGTCTAGCTCATACTTTCCGCGTTTCCCCAAGGAATGTAGAAAATCTCGCCGCCATTGTCAGCACCTAATTGGAGTGACCAAGGGACATCGATGTCATATACACACAATTTATAAATTAATTCACAAAGAGATTTCCTCTGACATCATGCCCCGCATGTGAGGCCCCTCTCCACGCTTTGGTGCCTCGGTGAAAGGGCCTCCATGCCAGTCGGACGAGTTTCTATGTTTGTTTGTGTGAACTCATGAACTCACCTGTAGCTTACACTGGTCACTGTCGGACTTGAATTTCCTATTTTGTTGTCGGGGCATTCACCTGTGTGATTGTGAACAAAGGAAACAAACGGTTCGGCCGTAGCCCGGTAGCTTGTTGATAGGGGTGCGGTCTATGTTTTCACTGTTCTTTTGTTCACTTGTTGCATCAGCCTGGCACACTTGCTGCGACGGCACAATGCAAGTCCGGCCAGAAAATCCCCCCACAATGTAAATATTATGTGATGGTTCTGGGAAGTGTTTTCGCTCATGTCAATGGAATTACACTCTTGAATATTTGCCAGCTCACTGATTCCAAACAGTCCTTAACCACATAACCCCTCCCTCGCCTCTTCATTTCTTCTCCTTCTTCAGCCTTGAACAAGTCTTAATTTGTTTAGAATATTATTACCCAGAATTTTAACTCACTTGTCCCTGCCGCTGATGGAAACCAGGGAGCTTCTGAAATCTGATTGGCTGACCGCATCATTCCGCACCTTCTGATTGGTCGATTTGGAGTATTCTAGCGCTCCAGGCTTTTACTTCAACCACAGTCAGTGAAAGTGTTCATGTGAAACATTCAGCCTGTCAGAATTCCACAGCAAGCGGATTCACATATCCAAACACAAGACTATTGAACTTTTTAGCTCTACTGATTCATGCTTTCTCCGTATGTATGAGCCAGAATACTGCCCAATGCTGCTTAGATTTACATTCAAAACCTTGAATCTACCTCTCTTAACATTTAACTTTTGAATGTGTGTGTGTTTCTTAGAGGGAGCTACATGTGCGTGTTCTCTGTATGAGGGAGCGTACTCTACAGTATTCCCCTCTCTATTCTCATCCAAGATTATTACCACAGGGAAGCGTGAAACATAACACAGCTTCTCGCTCGCTCGCTCGCTCGCTCTTCTCTGATAAAGTGTTTGGGGCATTCCGCTTGCTTACTTTCAACATATTGATTTTTCCATTTATTTATGCGTTTTATTTATTTTTTAAACTGGTTCCCAGAGGAGTTTTTATAGCACTGGAGTTTAAATCACATTTTCAAGCCTCACTAAAGATCAGTGATCCTGCTCCGTTAATATCAACCTCGGATAAAGTTAGTGTAGTGTCCCCATCCTCCAACTGAATTCAAATGTTCATTTAAAAATATAAGTAAAAATACTCTTAAAGAACAAGGATTCATTTTTTTTTTATTTACATTTTTTTTAAATAAGTCTCAAATGTCAAAGGGGTACATTTTGTTGGTGGCGCTATGGGCATGTTTGGTCTGAATTGTCCTTATCAATGGTTTTGATCACTTAAAATAAAGGTTACCCTTTATCTTAGTGTCTGTGTTATAGTGTATTACATTTCAGTACTGAGTAATGATAAAGGATTTCATGTACTTACTAAAGGGTTAGGGTTTGGTTTAGGGTTAGTTATCCAAAATTTGTCATTTTTACAATAACACATCTTGTTTTTTTCATTGTCCTTGGAAATTGGTACATGCTGTCCATCCATCTTGTGTGTGTCTATATATATATATAATGCTGTGGCCAGACTCTTAACAGGGACTAGAAAAAGGGAAAGTATTACTCCTGTTTTGTATTGGCTTACTATTGTGTTTTGAATTTACTAGTTTGTGTACAAGTCCCTGGTAGGCTTGGCACCATCCTACCTTTCTGATCTTCTATCCTACCATCAGACCAATACGCCTTTAAGGCCATCGAATACTTGAAACTCAAGGGGTATCTTACATTTTCTGTGACATCAACCAGATTGTGGAATAATTTGCCATTGTAAATATGATCTGCCACTTCTTTTCATTTTTTTTTAAGCATTGCTTAAGACACATCTTTTTTAAAACAGCTTAAGGACTGGAGTAATTTCCTAATTACTGTAATACTTAACTGTGTGAATTTAATTGTTGGGTAAATTTGTATTTTGTTTTGTTCTGTTCTATGTTTCCATTTTACTTTCGTGCAGCACTTTGTTCTACGTTAGATTTGACTCTATTCTGTCATTATTAAATGTCCTATATAAATCAATAAAACTAAACTCAACTTTGCAGATATTTTACTTTAATATATATATATATATATATATATATATTATAGATATTCTAGATATTTTAGATATTTAATATAATTTGTAATGGGATATGTTTAGATCTAATGAGGGAGAGAGTGGTTCAGATTGGTTTTGTGCATTTTAGAACGATTTTTCAGGATCCCTTCAATAAATAGAAAAGTAAAGATAGTAGATCTTGTGAGGGGCTTCGCACTTCTCTCAGGTTTTGAAAGCACACACACACACACGCACACACAAAGAATCATGACAGTGGAGAGCAAACACGCCTGTACAAACACAATTGTGACACCCAAACGTACGCGCACACACACACACCTGTGAAGAGGCTCATAAATCACTCAAGACATAAACAGGTTTAGCGACATGTTTGACTTTGGCAGATGGCTTTGCATAATATAACTCTGTTTTTCTCAAGTTGTCACCCCCCCCTGCTCTCCACCTCCCAATTTGTTCTTCATCACACTTCAACAAGCTGTCAATTAAAAGCTTTGACTGATAAATATTCATATTACTGCGTCAATGTTTCATGTGTGCACACTCACAGACAGTCAGAGGTTTCTGTTTGTACTTGCAGATGGTTTCAGTATGCATTGCTACGGTATGTATTTGGCATGTGTGTTTAGAAGGGTCGAGTGTTTTCCACAGCTCTCAGTAATGAGAGTTAGTCTGTGGGTTCCTCCAGTCCGTCTGCTGTTTTTATACCCAACGCTGCTGAATCATGGCGATGCTGATGACATATCCATCTGGCCCTCATCTACTTCCTGTCACTCTGCCTCACTCTCTTTTCTTCTTTCGCTGAGTGTCTCTGGAGTGATCAGTATGTCGTCCCTCTAGGGTTGAGAAATATCCGCTTTCCAATGTGCTTTAATAATTCTTCTTTTTATTTCAGTACTGTGCAGATGCCGTCTTCCCTCACGTCATTGACAGAACTGCAATATCAAAACCGTTCTTCTGTTTTTTCCATACACAAAAAACTTTCCATTGGACAGTTTTTTTGTTTTTTTTTAAATCGTATTATCTTATAAATATTTTAACGGTTTCATTTTACAATGGCTATTTCCTTTTTTACCAGCATGTATCTCACTCTCCTTCACTTTCAATATAATATTTATGCTTTTTAAATATATACATAAATGGATGAAATAAAATACAGTTTAGCATAATTTTACAGAAAAAATACAAGTGTGAATGAAGTGTCTAATATTTATTAATATTTTATTATTATTATTATTATTAACATTATTTATCCATATTGTTATTATCAAACAACCTTGTTTTTTCCTTTGAAATAGCGTTTTTTTTTTTACGTGTACCTCTGTCTTTCTTTTAATTTCCAATTAGTTTGAATTTAATTTAATGCAAATACATTTATACATTTGGTGTGGTGGATGAAATATCCAAACACTTTGTTTTAATATTTATTTTAATTTGTATCAAACAAACTCCTGTTGTTTGTCTTTTTAAAGTCCCCTCGGTGTCATATTAATTTAATGCATAGACATTTATTAGTGTGTTTTAATATTTATTAGTAATATCATTTTATTTATTACATTCATTTTATTCCTTCTTTTCTTTAATGCTGCTTCATAAAAGTTCATAAAAAGGTGACAGACAACACTATCAGATAGGCTTTCGTACAAATTATAGATAGCCCAATATTGAATTAGCATATTTAATTTAGATTGAAATGAAGTAAAACACATTGCATTTTAATCAAGACAAATTAAAATTGAATGTGATTTAAATTAGTCCAATCGAACTGAATCCGATTTCAGATTGATCTCAATCCCCTTCTCCTCTCATTAGTATTCATCCAGTACGGCCTGACCAATTAAAGCCATTTGTCAAATACCATGCCGAGCGCCACCCTTCCAATCAAGCTTCAATTAAATGCTTTTTGACATCTGTTTTCCCAGATATCACACTGGCGGCCTGGAGCCTGACAGTGAAGAACACAACAGAATACTAAATATTCCCATGAGCAAACCCGTCACAAACACACAGCCAGCCCTATCTCTCAATGATAACGTACCTGACAGTTACACACCGTGATAGCGACACTGACAGCAGAGTTGAGTGTTTGTGTTGTTTCTCTATAATCTCCAATCTACCACACAACACCGTTATGGCTTGTTTTTTTTGGTGCAGGAAACCTTAACCTACATTATAAATGCAATTCAGGCAAAATGTGTGATGCTAATGTGCTTAAACTGATATCGGTACAGCTGGTCAGCAGTCAGACAGACCACACATGTTAAATCTGCCGTCATCCACTGGAACGACTCTTCCTTGTGAAGAAGCTTTCTGGCCTTTAGTCAAAAACCTGCTTTCTATCTTTCTTTCTGTCTTTCCATATCCGTCATCCGCTCTTCTCTTCTCATCCATTACGGCCTTATCAATATAAATCTGACCATCTGTGTTGCTCAGGCGCCCCGTCTCTGCCAGAAGTGTTAAACTTATGCATAAATCAGCTGTGCCTCGTTTCTGTTTTAGCAGATTCCTCTAAGCGTCCCACCCCTCCTGAGCACCGAGGCGCTGAATTTATCACGTCGGTAATAAAAGACAGGTGGCTGATTTAGTGTTTGTAGAAAAAGGCACAAAGACACACACTCCCCAGCATCGGGTCACATTGCACCAATCTGTTCTCTGTTTTGAAATCAGAGATTCAACGCTCTGGCAGTGTGGATGATGTCCACACAGTGTTTACAGTGCTGCTTCATTGTGTTTGTTATGTTAATTTTTGTCAAAACTTGGACGTTTTCCAACTAAAGCCAATGAGGGTTTTGTTTTCACAGTCAGCCTTTTTTATTGTATTAAATTACACTATAAAGAGCGTATGAGATTTTCCAATAAAGAGTTCTTATACTGATCTCAGTGTAAGGCCCTAGTAAGACACTGATCAGTTGGTTCAGGTGTGTTTAAATGGGGTTGGAGCTAAACTCTGCAGGACGCAGTGTTTGGAGACCCATGCCAACATCATTGAGGAACTGCCTAGTAATGCCCTAGCAACCACTCAGAACACTTTAGTAACTGCCAAGCAACATGTACTAGTCTAGCAACACCTTTGTAACCACTCTTAACACCTTAGCAAGACTACCCTGGACCCTGTTTAGCTACAGTATTCTCTGACAACACCCTAGCAACCAATCAGAACACTATAATACCTGCCTAACAAACACTTTAGCAACTGCCTAGAAACACACTAGCACCAGCCAGAATTCCCTAGCAATACCTCATCAACCACTCTGAACATATTACCAAATGTAAAAAAAAAAAAAAAAAACCTTAACAAACACTTTAGCAACTGCCTAGAAACATACTAGTAACACAGTGAATTCCCTAGCAACCACTCTAAACATCTTATTGAATATTGGCAACCCCTTAACCATTACTTTTTCAAAATCTTTGCCACGGGAAAAAGAAGAACCACCCAGAATTCCCTAGCATAACTGTATCAACCACTCACTCCACTGCAGTTTTTGCCTGGCAACACCCTAGAAACCACTCAGGACACTGTAATAACTGCCTAGCAATGCCCTAGGCTTAATTCAGGACACCCTAGCTCTGGCTTTATGCCAGTCACATGATTTGGGGATTTTGTCAACCCACGGTTCAGCAGTGACATCGATTTCCTCTCTTTTTGCTCCGCTGTGCCTGATTGGGTAAAGAGGATGATCTCTCTCTCACCCTCTCTCTCTCTCTCTCTCTCTCTCTCTCTTTCTCTCTCTCTCTCTCTCTCTCTCTCTCTCTCTCTCTCTCTCTATCTTTTTCTCTCTCTGTGACCACAGACCCTTCATTTATTTATCATCTCCCTCTGTGTCTTTCTCACACACACGCACTCTCTCTCATATATATACTTCCAGACGTACAGACATCAGTATTAAAACAGTTTGACACATAAGATAAATGGCCAATGCTTGTGGTTGAACATGTTGCCACAAGTAATCCATTTTCTTTTACAGAAGATATGTGCGCTTCATAATGGCATTATTTTGGTTGTTCTGAAGGCTGTTTTTTTTTTATTTATAACAACAAAAAATACTCAAAACTGTGTTCTATCTCCACTGTACGACAGACTTTGTATCCAGACTTAAGTTTTATTAGTTCACCCACCAAAAAAAAAAAAAAAAAAAAAAAGTTTTTCCTCATGTCGTTCCGAGCTGTATGAGTTTCTGTCTTCTGTAGAAAAAGAATACTAAAGGAAAATCTTAACAAATGATGGTGCTACTTTTATGGAATCTTCATTCACTTTCATTGTGCAGCTAGTACATTCTTCAACATTTATCCTTTTGTGTATAAAGAAGAAAGAAGACATTCAGATTGGACCAACATACTATAAGGGAGAGTGATTTTTTTTTTTTTTTTTTTTATTTCGTTTTCTATGTGAATTATCTCTTTAACGCAGTTAACATTTTCTCTTCTGGCCTATAAAATAACAAAAAAAAAATCTTTCTTTTTTATTTCAGATTCCATTCTCGCTGGTGCAGTTTCCACTCTGGGAGTACCTAAAGGTATGAATCCACCTTTCACTTGCTCTAATTTCGCTCTAATTTGGCCTCATAATTTTGCTCAAATGAAGGAATAATGGCCTGGTAATTGTCTGACACATTTACAACCCAAACTACAAAAACTTTGCCACCATATCGGTTAATAACTCTCTCTTTTTAAGATGCTCTCAAAATGACGACGCATTTTATTGGTCGACCTCACCGGTGGTTAAGCGGAATCATAATTTCTCGCAAACCTCGAGTCTTAGCCAAATGTCCATTTCCTTTTTCATTGTCTGGTCCGGGCCACATAAAAGTCATTTCTCTTCAAAAAAGGCCCCGTTTGTGAGGATGACATCATGTCTCCCGGGCGAGAGCAGAAAATTCCATTAGCGCTCTTGGCCTAGCGACCAGAGCGAAGCAGGGAAAGAGAGGCATCGGAGGACAATAGCACGTGCAGCTGTGGGCGAGCTTTAACCGCAATTCTCCACCGTAATAAGGAGTGTCATTCATGGCCGCCTCTTTGTGGCACCTTCAAAGGCATTTTCTCACTCCTTCATTTGTCCATGTTTTCAGCCTCTCCGGCCATCTGTGTGGAGCTGCTGGAATGTGAGTCTTTGCTAAACTGTCTTTCAAAAGAGCATGGCTTTGAAAAGCAAGAAAACGTAGATGAGACAATGGGACAACCACAGAAACCGAAATTTCTCGGGCCAGAAGCATGTGTTCAAATTTCAATCTATCAGAAACGATCTTAAAACAGGGCTTTAAGTGTAAAATACCGAACTTGTCCTTTAAAAAAGGGCCTCAATCTACAATCCTGGCAAGCATTTCATGTTGGGAAATCAAACCTCAAGTATCACCAAACCAGTTCTCAAGTCATTCGCACCAAAAACAATTTAAGCCCCGGCATCCGAGTGGCAGGCCGCAGTAAACCATCTGTTCTCTCCAGCGTATCCCACAATTCCCAAAGTTTATCTACCAACAATCCCCTAAACTCAGCGCTGCTCTGTTACAAAACCACTGAGCAGCTGTGTCATTACATCAGCCGGCCATTTATTTCCCACCGTGCCCACTCAACTCGACATTTATGTGTCAGTGGATCAAACTTTTTCCCATGATTAAGTGCAAGTGTGTCATGAGCATGCCTTAGTTTGCTTTGAGTAATTGAAGCTGAAGCATACATTTGGAGTAATGCCTGGTCTAGGTGGTGTGTTCCGGAAAAGACTATAGTAAATAAATCTTACGTTCAGTGTTTAAGTATGATTAGAAAAAGTTATAATTGTCCACATAAATGTTTTTTAAATTGATCTCAGGCATGTCCTCGGTTAAATGAAATAGTTAGTTGAGTCAGACTTTATTATACTTATTATCAGATGAAATGTTCAAGCTACGCCAGACTCAGATGTGTGTTTGACATTGTGAGTCAAGCAAATCAGACTCTTTCTTTAGCCCTGAATAACCTAATTTCCCATTTTAGGCCCAAAATTTTTCACAACTACCTGCAACTCACTCCTCATCCACTGCCTAGAAATCCTCTCTCACTACACCTTTACTCAAATCTCTTCAGTGGCTTCCAGTAGCTGCCAACACACTGTTCCTGTCACACAAGGCTGCCAGTGCCTGGCTCGCTGCTTCTCACAGTGCTTTATTAAACCATACAACCTACCCTGACCATGTCAGTTTATCAAGCTCCCCATCTTTCCACATGAAAGGAGTCCAACTGCTCACGCCTACAAATGTCTTCATCCATGACCTTTCAGTGGTGAAACAAACTCCAAGTCATTCATTTAAAGACGTGCCAATTTTTGGTTCTTTTTTATTTGAATGTGACTAAACATGGTGTTAGTCACAAGAAGTATAGTTTTTTACATGTTGTTTTTTTTCTTATTTTTTTGGTCACACTTTATATTAGTATCCAATTCTCACTATTAACTATGACTTTTGCATCAACAGTCTCCTAATTACTGCTTATTAATAATTAGTAAGCTAGTTAAGTTTAGTTATTGGGTAGGAGTGAGGGATGTAGAATATGGTCATGCAGAGCATAAGGCATTAAAGCAGCAGTCCGCAGTTTTTCTTCTTTTTCGCCATCTCTGTTCAAAATCTGCAATAGCAGTCATTCGTAGAACTATTAACTAAACGTGAGTTGTACTTCGACACAGCACAGCGCGCATGAACACAATGTTTGAAGAGAGTGTTGCTGTCAGTCACCACGCCGGTGTGGATACTGGCATTCAGAATCACAGATTATTCTTTTTGGAAGTATGATATCATAATCATTTTCACCGGAAAATGTCCTCTGAACTAGTAAGTAACATCCACTTTTGTTCTTTTCTGATACTGCAGTAACGCTGATTAAATCTAAAAAAAGCTTATCATATCATGCAAAACCGTGCAAATTATACTTTGTTCTCAAATTGTTAATGTTAACAACGTCAGCATTGTGTGACTACATGTAATGTCCTTCCGATATGTATCCTTGTTTTTGCATAAGTCTGGTGTCTCTTTTTTTCTCTTTTTTTAGTCACTCCGAAGATGTGACGTAATGACTCAATATAACCTACTAGCTGAGACTCTTCTTTATGTGTACAGATGTGACGTAATGACTCAATATAACCTACTAGCTGAGACTCTTCTTTATGTGTACAGATGTGACGTAATGACTCAATATAGCCTACTAGCCGAGACTCCTCTTTATGTGTACAGACGTGACGTAATGACTCAATATATCCTACTAGCTGAGACTCTTCTTTATGTGTACAGATGTGACGTAATGACTCAATATATCCTACTAGCCGAGACTCTTCTGTATGTGTATATGTGACGTAATGACTCAATATATCCTACTAGCTGAGACTCTTCTTTATGTGTACAGATGTGACGTAATGACTCAATATATCCTACTAGCCGAGACTCTTCTTTATGTGTACAGATGTGACGTAATGACTCAATATATCCTACTAGCCGAGACTCTTCTGTATGTGTATATGTGACGTAATGACTCAATATATCCTACTAGCTGAGACTCTTCTTTATGTGTACAGATGTGACGTAATGACTTAATATATCCTACTAGCTGAGACTCTTCTTTATGTGTACAGATGTGACGTAATGACTCAATATATCCTACTAGCCGAGACTCTTCTTTATGTGTACAGATGTGACGTAATGACTCAATATATCCTACTAGCCGAGACTCTTCTTTATGTGTACAGATGTGACGTAATGACTCAATATATCCTACTAGCCGAGACTCTTCTGTATGTGTATATGTGACGTAATGACTCAATATATCCTACTAGCCGAGACTCTTCTTTATGTGTACAGATGTGACGTAATGACTCAATATATCCTACTAGCCGAGACTCTTCTGTATGTGTATATGTGACGTAATGACTCAATATATCCTACTAGCCGAGACTCTTCTTTATGTGTACAGATGTGACGTAATGACTCAATATATCCTACTAGCCGAGACTCTTCTGTATGTGTATATGTGACGTAATGACTCAATATATCCTACTAGCCGAGACTCTTCTTTATGTGTACAGATGTGACGTAATGACTCAATATATCCTACTAGCCGAGACTCTTCTGTATGTGTATATGTGACGTAATGACTCAATATAGCCTACTAGCCGAGACTCTTCTTTATGTGTACAGATGTGATGTAACGACTCAATATATCCTACTAGCCGAGACTCTTCTTTATGTGTACAGATCTCCCACTACTTCTGTTTAATGAGTTTTTGCATAAAATGTTTGACATTTTTTTGTTTGTTTGTTTTTTCATTTTGCTCTTTCTCGTCAACCAAAATCATAATTTTCATTTACTGAAATTATAGGTAAAATGGACTAAAATGGATCAACATTATGACAAAATATTTAGTAAACTTAAAGGATATTTGCTTCAGTATAGACTCTCAACAAGCTGTA
The DNA here is from genome assembly GCF_016745375.1 of Pimephales promelas. Next base: position 331,286 of record NW_024121188.1, read on the forward strand.
TCTCTTCCATGGCAGTAGATGACATGAAAGAGAAAACTGATTATAGAAGAAGACAGTCGACATGTAATCCACTATACTGCCCACATGTAGTAACACAGTAAATGCAGCACATACTGTACTTTCATTGCATTATAAAGGCATTCTGACACATTTTGGAAGGTAATGTTTTTTTTTTTTTTTTTTGTTATTTTGATGATAAAACAGGATTGCAGTTGAATGTAACACCTGTTTTTGTGTCAAACGTAGTTCATGTCAGGTTCATCCTGGCATGTAGATCAGTGGCCGATCAGTTTGTTTTGTGGGGAACTTGCTTTCAGTTTTTTTTTTTTTTTTTCTCAGTGAGTTTGACTACGAGTAATGGATGTTCTCCAGCACAAGCTCTTTGAACTTGAAAACAAAGGTTCTTCCTTAATCTGACAGTTAATGAAACACACATGATGTACTGACGAAGAGAACATTTATGTGTGTGTGTGTTCTTGTGCACAGAGTTGAAGAGGATCATTCTAAATTACTTCATGCTGTTCTTCAATTGTTTTCCTTTCTTAGCCATCAGATGCTCCTGGTCTGAGGTCGTAGGAAAACTCCAGCAATTATTTGCAGCCTGGCTGCATAATAACTCCCACCAAACACAACATAAAACCAACAAACACAAACTCACTGAAACTCCCCCCTCCTTTCTACAATAGTCCTTACACACACATTTCTCTTTAACATAACACATTCCTTCCCTCCTACTTCGCCTCTTTAAATACTATTAGTTCTAACTACAATTAGCCATCCTAAAATTAGTACAAATTGTGCAATTGACTGAGATCCGGTCAAACCTGCCTTACCTGTCTCAAAAACACAGTAGCGCTGTTCCAAAACCGAGTGTGCCGGCTGGTTAGCATTATAAAATCTCTTCTAAAAGGGCACAACATTTTGGTGGCTTCTAAGATGTCTCTCATTATTGCCAAACATTAATGCAGCAGTACATGTTTGCTTTCCAGAGAATGAAAATTCCAGAATGTATTGTAACTATAGTATGCATACAGAATAATTCAAAGGTTTGATGTCTTCAAAAAACCAAAACAATTCAATATTTTTTTATTCAGCATTGGATGTGTTAAATTGATCAAAAGTCACTGTAAAAGACATATATAAATATTTCCATTTTAAATAAATGCTGCTGTTTTGAAGTTTCTCTTTATCAATATAAATATATATACTCGCCTAAAATATTATAGGAACACCTGTTCAATTTCTCATTAATGCAATTATCTAATCTACCAATCACATGGCAGTTGCTTCAATGCATTTAGGGGTGTGGTCCTGGTCAAGACAATCTCCTGAACTCCAAACTGAACGTCAGAATGGGAAAGAAAGGTGATTTAAGCAATTTTGCACGTGGCATGTTTATTGGTGCCAGACGGGCCGGTCTGAGTATTTCACAATCTGCTCAGTTACTGGGATTTTCACACACAACCATTTCTAGGGTTTAAATAATGGTTTGAAAAGGGAAAAACATCCGACTGGGCCGACTGATTCAAGCTGATAGAAGAGCAACTGAAATAACCACTCGTTACAACCAAGGTATACAGCATTTGTGAAGCCACAACACGCACAACCTTGGACTGCAATAGCAGAAGACCACACCGGATACCACTCATCTCCACTACAAATATTATAAATGAGCAAGCAATATCCCTGAGCAAGACACTTAACCCCTAGTTGCTCCAGAGGCGTGCGACCTAGTAAGTTGCTTTGGATAAAAGCGTCAGCTAAATGAATAAATGTAAATGTAAATACTCAAAATAAAACTAAATAAAAATGCAAACGGAACAGGTCACTTGATATTCTGTGTGCTGTGTACTTTAATAGTTGTTTAGAGTTTAATATTTTTTTTGTTAGCTTAGCAACATGCTAACATCAAAGTCGATTGCATGTCACGTAAGTAGCACTCAATAAATAAAGTTATCTTTGATAATCGCTTCATGATTTTACTTATATTTTATGTCAGTTTGGATACTTACTACTTTGGTAGAAAGAACAGAAATAAGCCACACACTACGTTTTGGAACAGATCTAATATCTTAGCCAGCACTAGTATTTCCCCTTTTCATCATAATCTTCCATCTGTGACACTCATCAAAGCTCAATATCGTTTTCCCCTCGTTTGTTGGAAAACTCTGAACCAGCATGAAACAAGTGTTTTCCAGGGATTGATGGAGTTAGCATGCGTGTACACAATAGCGCTGAGCCGTGGAAGTCAGGGAAGATTTCTTTCTTTCAAATTTTGTCAACATTCCATGTGGGGAAAATGAAACTCTTGACATCATACTGGAGATGTGGACATTTAAGATAGCGGTTCTGTTGAGTTCCCATACATACAAACCCAAGGGAATTTTATTTTTATTTTTTTAATTGTGACTGATAAATGTTATAATCCCTAATTCTCTCTCTCTCTCTCTCTCTCTCTGTAGGCCGTGTGGTGGAGGAGGCAGGGGGGACGACTGGACTCTTGGCAGGCAGCAGTGTGCGGAGCTCTCGCAGGTGTGTGGGATTAGCCTCGGCACAGAGGTCTGGGAAAGAGAGCGAAAGAGAACGAGATATAGGGATGGGGTCCAACACCAGGAATATCCAAAATTTACCCAGCTGCATTCCTGTTTAATTCCACACAGGTCAAGATGGTCATATCAGGTTGTTCATCAGCTGGTGTGCACCAAAAGAGAAGGAATGAAACAGCTAATAGTAGGTGGAGAGTCAGTAGAGGAAGTGTGCAACATTGACCTTTTATTGCCCCTGCATCATGCTCTGTAACTTTCGTAGCTATTGTGAGCAGTCACAGAGTTTACGAACTAGAGTCAGAGTTTACTCTGAAGGAGCTCAAGTCTGGCCCAGGAGCCCTTGCAGCTGTCTAATTCCCCAGTCACCATCTCTGTCCAGAGTGATAATTCATCAGACACTGGGACACAATGGAGGGACAAGGATGCTTCAGCCAAAGGGGAAATAACATGGCTGCCAGCCACACCACCTGGGGTGTGATGTTGGATTCGGATTGTGTGCACACATGTGCTGCTTTGGCGCAGATGTATCGCTTTAGGTGGATTGCGGTTGTTAGCGTTGTTGTGAAACCACCCAAACAAATCTGAATAGTGATGCATTGTATGGTTGCGTTTGCTTGCCATCACTGCCACAGCTGCAAGCCTCTAGAGAACAAATGAGAAATGCTTTCTTTTCCCAATCTCTCTCCATCTCCAATATTGTGTCCTTTGACTTTTTAAGGAGTGTTGTTCTTGGTTTAGTACAAGATTGTGAATACAATACAATGTCACAACTTCAGTGGTAATCAATAGCAAGTCATGGATAAGTCAAGCAAAAGCAGTATCTAGAGTAATTCAGTTACAATGGGAGGCATTGCTTTTTTGAAAGTATAGCTATGAAGCGAAAACATTATTCGGGGTGGCATCAGTCTAATGATTAGATAAAGTTATATATTAAAGTTATTTCCTACTATAGATGCTCTGTCCATTACCATGATCATGTAAAGCTGGTAAATCCGGTGGCTACAGTACTTCCTCACTGTAAAAAAAATATTGATGCCTTAAAAATTTAAGTTGAACTGGAAAAAGTGAGTTAATACAATGAAGGAGATTAATTTAACCATCAGAAACTCAAAATTATATGTTATCTGAACTAAATAAATGATTTAAGTTGATTTGACAAAAGAAAAAATGTTGTGATTACTACACTGTAAAAAATATTGTTGGTTTAACTTAAAAAAGTAAGTAACTTGGGTTGTCTTAAAATTTTAAGTTGATTGAACTGGAAAAAGTGAGTCGAGAAGATTCATTTAACCATCAGAAACTCAAAATTTAGGCCAAGAAAATGAGCCCAACCGCTACTAAAGGTCACAACTTTATAACTCAAATTTAAATGTTTTTGTATGGAATAATTCATCTCCATTGTATACATGTAATTACATTGGAACCATTTGTGTACGTACTTGTAATCTTTTTGTTTGTTTTTACAATCTGAGGATTGAGTCAAAATTATATGCAGTCGTAATCATCAGTCTGTTCCTGAAATATCTCTCTAAAAACACATCACTTATGTTTGGGACATTTTTAATAGTTGGTTAGTGAAGTGAAATTAGGCATTATGGGAGAACTGGTTTATTTCAGCATTGAGAAGAACGTTTGAAGCTTGATGCTGTTGTTGGTCCGATCCTCTATTAGAAAAGAGAGGGAACTACTTTCTGTTCTCATTTACGCCCAAAACAAGTTTATGAATGTGTTTACGGGTGCGTGACAGTGCCAGGCTAGTTTGAAAAATTCATCTGCGTTCACTCTTTTTCTCCAGAACGTTTCCATCGGGTGATCAGTGCTGATCTCATGGCACATATTTACATTTATTTATCGGTGGTAATTATAACATGATTAACTCTATAATTAGTGCTTGTTTGTGTTTGTGTGCTGATACATCTGCACAAAACGTCTCTTTTCAGGTGGAGTAGCTGCGTTCGTCACGACTCCGCTAGATGTGGCGAAGACTTGGATAATGTTGGCTAAGGTGAGACTTTGAAACTGTTGTTTAAATCTGTGTCCTGATGCCTCCCAGATGGAGCGCAAGGTGAGCAAACAAACGGCCCTAATGTAGACAAAAGCAACAGAAGAGAGAGAGAGAGAGCGAAGAAAAAGCCTTAGTAAACACAGCTTGATCCAATAGCAGGGTTATCCAGGGACGCTACTGACGCACAAATGCACTCCCTCTTACTGTCCCCTGTCCAGTCGAGACTCAAAACAGACAGAGCTGTGTATGTGCATGTTAGATGTCAGAAGACGTTTGTATATTCAAGTGTAATTTCCAGTTGTCTATGGACTGGAACGGAACTGCACTTCAGAGCTGCAAGGCTGCAGACTTGGTATCTTGTGCAGATGTTCTGTTCCAAAATCTAGGCGGCATTATAAGTTCGATGCAAAGGCTATGCGAATTCAGCTTCTTCAGGCAATCCCAGAATGCACTGCTACAAATAATATACAGTGGGGAGAACAAGTATTTGATACACTACCGATTTTAGACTTGTATGCAATTTCTGGCGCAGTTTTAGATTATTGTCTCCTTAGCTTAGCAAGGTGCTAACGATAAACAATGTAGAAATCGATCGAGAAACGCTAATTGCTGCTTATTTTGTTCCTAATCTGTCATCTATGAGGTTCCATTGTTAGGATGCTGTCTTAGAAGTCAGCTGTCTATGTAGATCTCAAGGTTTTAGAACAGAGCTGTAGTGATGGACCCAACAGTAGAGCCATGTTTGGCATTTGAATCATTAATGCGGGAATATATCATTAAACCAAGATAAAAAAAAAAATGGAAAAATGCGATGAATTGTGAAGATACGTATTGACATGTACATAGCCTTTGCATTGAAGGTAACCACTCTCGGATAACCACCTGAGATGGTCTGAGTTTGTTTAGACTTGGCCCATTCTGTGAGTAATCAGCCACCTTAAAGGGATAGTTCACCCAAAAATGAAAATTCTGTCAGTATTTACTCGCCCTCATGTTGTTCTAACCCCGTAAGACCTTCGTTCATCTTCGGAACACGAATTAAGATATTTTTGATGAAATCTGAGAGCTGGATCACTCCTCCATACTAGTACATAGACTTCTTGAGGGATTGAAACTTGCCGGCCTCGGAAAGTTATTAAAGACATTGTTAAAATAGTCCAAGTGACCACAGTGGCTCAATCTTGAGTTTATCAAATGACGAGAACACTTTTTGTGCTCAAAAACAAACATAAATAACGACTTTATTTCAACTATTCACTTCCTTCTCTTTGCGCCTCTAGTCAGTTAAACTAGTGTAATTGCGTATGATTTGTTGTTGTACGTCACACGCATCACAAACATGACCAGCGTCGGCCAATAGTGAGCCTACGTGTGGCGTAGCTCTACGCAATTACACTAGTTTCATTTCCAAAAACTACATTTCCCTGTACTTTGCAGTAGAATTTAATGAAATGTAAGGTTAGATCTAAGTTTTTCACCGTCTAATTTATAGTAAAGGAACTTGCCATTAACCAATTAACAGGTTTTTACCGTAGCATTTTTGCAGTCTTTTACTGTTAAAACTTTAAACATTTTTAGTTTACTCGCCCTCATGTTGTTCCAAACCTGTGTGACTTAATATCTTCTGTGAACCATGAAGAAGATATTGTGAAGAATATTGGAAACCAAACAACATTGGACACTATTGACTTTATATGCAAGGACAAACAAACAAAAAAACATTTCTCAAAATATCTTCTTTTTTTTTTTTGTTCCAAAGAAAATGCACATTCATTTTTGGGTGAACTGTCCCTTTACAAATAAAACCATGTGGACTACACCAGTATGCAGTCATAACAGAAGTTGTTTATGTATAGAATCTTAAAGGTACGGTAGCACAAACGTTTATTTCTAATGGTCAGAGAGAGGATGGGAATGGTCAAGAAAAACTACATTTATACTTGACAAACATTATAAATGGAGTTGATTTTGCATTTGAATAAAATGTTGGCCCCTTAAAGAAATAGAAAAGTGAGTGAAGGATCTTTTTTGCACCTGATTCCTCGTGCCATTTGCTGTCAGAGTGAAGTGTCATGCATGCTTCAGGTCACTTCAGGTTACCTTGTGTTTGCCCAAATATCTCTCTCTCTCTCTCTCTCTTGGTCCATTTGACCAATCAAAGAAATTGAGACCTCATGTTGAGGCAGGTCTGCTGTACTGTGTGTGTTTTGGCCTACATACACTCCAGGCTGTTTTCCAAGCCCTGTGGGGAACTGCAGTGTACCGGGCTGCTCAATGTACAGTCAACTCATCAACTTAAACTCTGAAATATGAAAAACTAACCCAGTCTAAATATAGAGCCATCAAAATTAGTCTCAGGAAGTGGTGTGCCAGTGTAAAACACACAGTTGTTACGTTAACTCTCCTTCACAGTTCCCTGATATAGATGGCTGTTTTGAAGATGGTGCTGTGGGTTTGGAGAAGAGGGACTATAAATATAGAATGAGCAGAAAGGGGAGCTGTTGAACAGGTGGAGACGGTAGAGTATACCAGGAACAGAGCAGAATCGAGAGGAAGACAAAACACAGTGTGTTTACGTGTTTGACAGGAAGCTTAAAGACGGATCATCCATCATTACTGTGTTTTGTCTCTTTTCGTCAGGCTGGGACGAGCACAGCCAGTGGAAATATCCCAGCGGTTTTGTATGAGGTGTGGAAGAGCCGAGGAATAGTTGGGTGAGTGTCCTGAAACTGCCTTCCTCAGTCAATAAGCCAATAAGCTCCTTTTAAGAAACACAACCACATTCCTTTCCAAAATTTGGGGTCAGTAAGACTTTTTTTTTGTCAAGAAGTTAAAGGGGTAGTAAAGTATGATTTCACTTTTCTTACTTTAGTTAGTGTGTAATGTTGCTGTTTGAGCATAATCAACATTATCAAAGTTACAATGCTCAAAAGTTCAAAGCAAAGAAAGATATTCGGTTTTAAAGAAAAGGACTACAACAAACGGCTGGTTGGGACTACACAACATTCCTCCCGGGTTAGTGACATCAGCAACCCCAAAATGTACATAAATCCCGCCGCTGGGAACACGCAGTCCATGTTGAGAAGAGGAAAAGTTGTTGTGTAAGAGTACGTTTGTGAGTAAGCTCAAACTGTTTTCACATGCAGTTGAAAGTCACTCCGTGTGCATCTCACAACAGTTCCTATACGAGTGATTTATAGATTATCCTGACAGAATATGCTAATTGAAGATATTTAACTGCATAAATGCATAAATGCACCAACTAACCATTCAGAGACGTCTTGTTGCATTCTACATGTTGTCACTTCTTCTTGAGACTCTCCCATCTTTGACTGACTCCGTTTTAACATTAAAGGTAGAACAGTTTCTCTCATTTTAGTGCGTCTGCGTGAGGAAACCGCAACTGCTAACACACATCTTGAAACCCCGCCCTCTGCAGAAGCTCATTTGCATTTAAAGGGCCAGACACAAAACGGTGCGTTTTTGCAAAACATCAAAAAGCGACAACTTCAACATGCTATATAAAAATTTCTGTGGGGTATTTTGTGCTAAAACTTCACACACACACACACACTTTGGGCACATCTGGGATTTATTTCACATCTTGTGAAAATGTCATTTTACCACCCCTTTAATTCTTTTATTCAGCAAAGACCCAATAAATTGGCAGTGAAGGTATTTGTAATATTGCAAAACATTTTGCTAGTATGAAACTTCTAGTCAACAAAGAATCAAGAATTGCTTTTTAGCACATCTTCCACAAATATATTAATCAGCACAACTTATTTCAGCATTAATATTATTAAGAAATGTTTCTTGAGCAGAAAATCAGCATGTTAGACTGATTTCTGAAGGATCACATGACACGGAAGACACTGAGGAGTAAAGATGCTGAAAATTCATTATTGCCATTTCAGGAAAAAAAAAAAAAAATTTTTAAATAAAAAAAAAATATTTTAGATAATAAATTCAGCCTTAGTGACCATAAGATACTACTTTCAAAATTCTTACTGACCCTTAAAATGTTTATTGATAAATAATTTTGTATTTGATCACGCAATCCGCATTGCTTTGTGGGAGTGTCAAGTTTCTTAAGTTGTTTTTTTTTTTCCTGGTTTGTGCTTCAAATATTTTATTTCTAATAACACTTCATTGAATATATATTTTTTTTTATTTTCATAATATTATCTTCCTAAAAATATTCTTTCTTCTCTCCATCTAAAACTTTTCTCAAATTTCTTCAGTTGATGATTAACCTTTTTTAGGCAGTGCACACAATAGACTGTACGACTTCAATGAATTCCTAAAATCCCTTCCCAGATAACAATATTTAAAACTTTAAGAGAAGCCGGGGCAAAAAAACCTGAGAAGGCGAAGGGGTTTGCTTGCATAAGGGGCAACAACTCTGGCAGTTTCACTACTGCATGCCTTGTACAAATTGTCTGGCTTTAAAGCTGTAATTACTGTAATGGCTCCAATTGCAGACTAGTGAAGCCAGAAAGTGCTTCCATGTGTGTCAGACTCTGAGCTCTGCGGAAAGCTTCTAACCACACCAACCAAAACATCGGCAATCAATGCAACCATGCGTTTGTGAGCTAACCTTCCTCCCAGCTTTGAAGTGTTGCGACCCCAAACCCAGACTGCAGCCGCATACGGGTGGACCAGGGTGATGCAGCAGCCCGCTGAGAAAGTAATGCTAGCAATGTTATAATGACCTCCAGTTGCAGTGAAATCAATTGGTGTTTTGGTTAGATATAGTGTAAGTTGCCTCCTTTAGAGTGTTACAGTGATGCAAGACCTGCCTCTGATCAGAAATCTACTTTAGTAAGCTTGCGGTGTTTATAGAGCCATTAATAGGGGTGTTATTAGACCCGTCCACCGCTGACTTAGAGCTGGGCGAGGCAATTTCGTCACAATGAGCTCATCTTAATTTCCTTTTGTAGCAGAATGGTTTGTTGTTTGATTGCAAGATAATAGAAATTAAAATACACTTTGAAGTACATTTTTGATATGTTTTAGCCTACCTCAAGGGCATCCAAGATGTATTTGTCTTTTTTCCCCACAGTATTTTCAATTTTGATATTTTTAGGTCAAACCTTTCTTGTCCGTCAGTCATATAATGGAGGTATATGGGGTCCACCTCAAAGAGCACGCACAGAGTTGCTTGCTCTTTTCTGTGTGACTCGCCTGTTCGAACTCGATCATCAAAATGAATTAATATTTTTGAGTCATTTGGTTCATTCAACGAACGAAATGAACGAATTGACTCGCAAAAAGATTTGTTCATTTTGATTTGTTCATTTTCGAACAGGAGAGTCACACAGAACAGAGCAAAGCGAGCATTTGAGCTTATAAAACTTAATCTTTGTTGTTTTTTTTTTGTTTTTTTAAATGAGCAATCTTTTCACTTGATAAGACCCTTATTCATCGTCTGGAATCGTTTAAAGCCCTTTGAACAGTTTTCAGTTTGCAATGAAACTGTCTTTTGGACCTTGAACCGTTTGGTTACCAGTAAAGTCCATTATATGGCGAAAAATGCTGGAATGTTTTCATCAAAAACCTTAATTTTTTTTCGACTGAAGAAAGAAAGACATGGACATCTTGGATGACATGGGGGTGAGTAAATTATCAGCAAAAGTTTTTTTGGTTTTTTTTTAAAAGTGAACTACTCCTTTAACTACATTTCACTGCTGGAGCCGATGCTATTTTGAATGATTCTCTGTGACATTGCAGTGGTCAAGGTAGAGCTCTCAGAAATGTTATTAAAAGCTGTATAAAAGTGTGAACAAAATCAACATTAACTGGATGCACCTTTCCACTAAATTGGTTGCTTTGAATGTTTTTAATGCTATTTATCAGAACATCTGTATTTTTACTCCAATCTAAAGAAACATTGAGTGTCGCCTATACGATTAGTCTATACAAAGTTCATGCGATTGCATATTTCTGTTTTCCGTTGCCGAAGATAGGGTCAGAGCTGACTCAAAGCATGCACGAGAGGTTTCACATTTCTCTTATAGCGCATGGTCTGAAATGCCAACCCCACGCATCACAGACAAACTGTCAGAATGCCTCCTTGCTAATTCGTTCCAGGATGAGTGTGTTTGCTCACAGGTCCGCACACACATGCTCACTGTGACATAGCATCTCTCTGTAAAACACACGATCCCAGCAGAAGCATGCTGAAACGTCGAGTTCTGCGAATCACTGGAATAGTCAAGAGATCCCTGACATGCTTGGCACCTTGTACAGCTTTGCAGTTGACAAAATTGATGTATTAGAGGTTACACCACTCGTGACACTTATCTCTAATTTTAGATCCGGCCCACCCCCACTTTCCGACCTCCATTATCCCCCCGCAGGTGTCACACTGAAGGACTTGAGGAGGCTGATCTCAAATCAGTCGGTTTGGATGGCTTGACAGGGTATGAATTGTGATTTGTGAGCAAGACATGGATTTCAGCAACTTTCAAGAAAGACTAAAAAGAAAAAAAAAAAACGTGAGAAGAGTTGAGCAAGATAAAATGGAACGAGAAAGGAAGCAGAAGGAGCCCGAGCGCGAGTGCTGTGGTTGTGCTGGGAGCCGGAGGGACGTGTGTGGATGTCATCTGGCCATCAGTCATGCGGAGAGGCCCCCGGGGGCCCATGCTTATACCAAAAGCAGCTGCGTGGAAAAGAGCCTTAGGAGACTACAGTACTTTCATGGCCTGTCGCATCCTCTAACCTCTCCAACATCAACAACCCCTACACTGCACATTCCTGCTCAAACGCTCCGTAATCCGTCAAACAACACACTGTCAGCTGAGAAATACCCAATGCTTGTGTTATCGAGCATGGCTAATGTTTCATTTTATGCTGCTCTGTGAATTTAATTTCATCTAAAAAGTTACGTCCAAGCTGGTGTTGCTGATGTAGCAGCTAGTTAACAAAATTAATATTGTATTGACAGTCATACATGCATACATACTGTATATTACACTTATATGTCTATGCAATATATATATATATACACACACAATAATGTTCAACAATTTGGGGTTGGAAAGATTTTGTTGTTGAAAAGGTTTTTTTTTTTTTTTGCTCACATCTGCATTTATTGGATTTTTTAATTTTTTATTTAATTTTTTTTAAATACAGTAAAAATGACTATATTGTAAAATATTGTTAAAATTTATATATATAATTTAATATATTAAAAAATTTAACGTATTCCTGTGATTGGTAAAGCTGATTTTTCCAGCATCATTACTCCAGTCTTCATATCAAATGATCCTTCAGAAATCATTCAAATATGCTGATTCAATGCTCAAGAAACATTTATTATTATAAATGTCGAAAATATTGTAGAAACCTAATGACAAAAGATAATAAAATGAAAATTCGGTCCCACTTTATATTAAGTGGCTTTAAGTACTTTCATTGAAACAAATAATTTGATACAATGGACTTATTGTGTACATACATGTTTTTACATTGTACTTATATTTTTTAAATACCAGCATGTAATTACAGCTGTAACTAATTTAAGTAATTACATCTGTAATTACACAGCTGACCCATCCCTTACACTTTAACCTACCCTTAAACCAACCCATACCACCACACCGGTCCCTAACCTTACCCAGATCACACCTCAATAGCAGCAAAAAGTGTTTTACAATACATCATGAGCACAAGTACATTGTACTTATTTTTCAACATAGTACTTAAAGCCACTTAATATAAAGTGTGACTGAAAATTCTTGCAAAAGGTGTTTACAGAGATAAAAGCAGTCCAATAATTTGCGTTAAAGAGACGCGTCTCCCATTTGCATTAAGCTTTGTATTTTTAGAAACCCAGTCATATTTTTGAATGGTCATGGTTTATTCCCTTATTTTCCCCTGAGATGGGAGAAATAAGGATTTAAGTGTTTTACCTGCTTATTATGACGTAAAAATCGTCATTTTGCTTCATGATAAGCAGGAAGTCACATTTTATTGAAAAGTGTAGAGAGACTACAAACATTAGCTCATTATTATTCAAGGGTGTTTGGACCCACTCACCCTACAGGCCTATTACAGATCAGTGGGTGGGACTTCACTTGCAGAAACTGAAATCAATATCCGCCATCTTGTTTTTGGAAGCTAAGCTAACAAGCGCTGTGGAGATAGGAAGTATGACAATGACAGAAGAAACTAAACATGATATGGAAGAAGAGGATTTTGAAAGACTGCTGCTCGAATCCGATGTTCGAGCTGCAGTATAAGTTAGTGAAGAGCAGCAGAGGCTTATGGAGGAACTGGAGGCGGCTGCCTGTCCAGACTGGCTTGAGCTGAGGCGGACTGCTGGTTCATGTGCTCTCGCTGTGAACTACGGCCTACTATGGACTACTACTATTCACTGACTATACTGGTTGTGCTGCGTGTTATCAAATTTTAGTAAAAAGAAACGGTTTGTAAGAGTTTTTGGTTCGGGTTTTTGGCATTTGTATATCTAACTCTTGCTTTTATGTTTTTGTCGTCATGTCTAAAGGCTATTCGCCGGCAGCATCCCGAGAGTGACGTTCATCAGCATGGGAGGCTTCATTTTCCTCGGCGCATATGAGAAAGTGCGCCGTACGCTTTTATAAACACCCTCTCCATGGAACAGTGTGTGTCGGATTCCTCAACCCAAACCCTGACCGTACGGCCACTGCCGAGGAGTGGAGGTTGGTCAAATCTGACTGAGGAGCGCACCCTCTGTCCCAGTTTGAACCGCTGGTCTCGAGTCCACGGCTAGGACACCTGGTGTCTGGATAAAAAGATCACATAACACAGGGGTTTGCATTCCTGCTCAACAGTGCACAACAGATTGAGTTTAACAGCCTGAATTCCACTTATGTTGCACCACAGATCGGGTTCAAACTCAAATGTCATTTTTGCAAACCTATGTGAATCGATTAAAAAAAAGTTGTGTTTTTTTTTTTGCAAAAATGAATTGGCTATTGTATTACAACATGATTGCGCTGGTCCTTTATGCGCTTCAGTCATGAATGCACTAATTGGTAACATGTTAAAATGCGTAACCGATTTTATTCCAGTGGATTATCGTTACATGTCAAGTCTAGACTTTGATCCCCAAGATTAAGATAGTTGTTCTACCTGCTTCACTATTATTAGCTGAAAAAACACGAGTGCAACAGAATGCAGAGAAAGACGGATTAGTCCACAGGTGCGAATGTTTGTCTGACCTGTCATGAAGCTTGGGGCACAAGAACAACACAATACTGAAACAGTGGGCCGTTCCAGTCGACAACCACCTTACACTGGTATGTGCTTTCTGTCCAAACACAATAGAGAGGAATGAGTTCGACCAAATGATTAGAGGTTTTTGGGGTTTCTTCAAACAGTGAGGGGGCACTAACTTAACCTATTCATGCAAAGTATGTTCAACCAGTGCGTCAAAAATAAAGACACAAACCGGAGGGAGTAAAAGAGCAACATGTGACTTTAATAAACACTTGTCATTTTGACACTTCAACAGTTTTAGCCATGTGGGTGAACAGCTGTGATTAGAGTTCATTTCAATAAATTAATCTGGTATGACCCACACAGATGTGAACTAGTGGGGTTCTTCACACAGCTAGATTACAGTTGCCCAGAGTATCAAAGTCTGCTATGGTCAATTTCAACTGTTTTGGGTTAAACTGGCATTTGCTGTAATCGAACCGTACAAAAATTTCCCCTAGTTTAGTAGTAGAGCCGTTTGACTATTTGGCCTAAAAACCTTGGCTGTTGACATGAACCAGTTTTTGGCTCAGGTTAACCAACAAAGACAATATGTAGCTTAGCATTAATTGCTTTAGTCCTGAGACTATGAGTGCTTAGCTGATGAGGGGTTCACTTATTCCCGTTTTTTTTTTCTTTTCCCTTTACATGTAGACATTCTGTGTGGTTGAAAGAAGACCCTGAAGCCCAGCACACATAGCTTGATTTTTTTTTTTTTTTGAGACGCTCTTTCCCTTTCGTGATTTGGCAGTATTCGGCTTTTCTGTTAGCTAAAAGTCGGTTAGAACAAATCTCTCTAAATGTTAATTATTGGATAATTTGTTATTTTCCCAAATGTTAAAGGCGGCGGTCAACAATTACATTTAAAAATTGGGTTCAAATACCACAGGTAGGTGAGTGAAGCAGCTTTTGGTGCCATGTAGCTTTGATAACGGAAGAGCCTCGGTTGCATCAGAATTTCAGGCTGGAAAAATGTTCAATTCGTGTGTTATAAGAGTCCTCAAAGTGCTTACGTTTTCCCTTATGCCAATATTTGCCATTTCTGTACCATAACGGACCTGAAATTTCAATGCCGAGCTTTTCCTTCATCACAGACCAGAACATACACGTCTGACAAAGGACTATTCCAGGTTAAACACCAGTTAGTGATGACAAATACTTGTTTTTGTCAGCCCATAGACTGCTATTGTAATGCCTTTTTGTACACCGTTTTTGCAAACTGAAGTATGAATTGCGATTCATTTTGTGGTAAATGACACAACGCTGTGTTGTGGGGAGAAATTAACTTTCCCACACCTTTTTACCAGTGAATTTCCATGATTTTGGTAAAAGGTGTGGGAAAAGTTACCCACAACACAGCTTTGTGTCATCTATCATCATTACTCAAACATCATTTCTAGAGATTGTACATATACAGTATATATATCTTCCCTCAAAAATATAAATTAAGACAAACTTAATCTACCATTCAAAAGTTTGGGGTTTGTAATATTTTTTAAATATTTAAAGGCGTAATAGGCTCATTTTACCACTCCCCCAGAGTTAAACAGTTGAGTTTTACCATTTTCAAATCCATTCAGACAATTTTCTGATATTTAGAAGAATATCAGTAACCAGACAGTTTCTGGTCTCATTGACTTCCATAGTATATATTTTTTCCTACTATGGAAGTCAATGGGACCAGACACTGTCTGGTTACTGATATTCTTCTAAATATCAGAAAATCGGCTGAATGGATTCGAAAATGGTAAAACCCAAACTGTTTAACTCTGAGGGAGTGGTAAAATCTCCAAAAAAAAAAAAAAAAAAAGTGGAGTATCCCTTTAAATGCAAGTCTCAATGCTTGCCAAAGCACATAAATATAGTAAAATTGTTAAATACAGAAAAACTGAATTGTTAAATGTAACTTCTGTGGATGCTTTTTTTTTTAGATATGATGAATAGAACCCTCAAATGAACAGCATTTAATTGAAATATATATATATATATATATATATTAAACTAAATGTCATCAAGGTCACTTTTGATCAATTTAAAGCATGCTTGTTGAAAAAAGTATTAAAAAAACCCCTAAAAATAAAAATATTACAGACCCCCAAAACATTTGATGGTTTTTTGAATTTTGAAGATTTTGTAAAAATTCTAGGCATCAAAAAGAAAAGAAAGTCCCTAATCTTTCCAGGTTTTCTGATCATGGGCACCCTGTATCTTATTAACCTAGAATATTCCTTTAAGACAGCCTATTATGATCATTGAGTTATTTAAACTTCAAGTGCATGACAAAATTCCCATTTGTGAAAGGAAAAATATACAGACATCTCCCAACAAAACACGTGGATTCTTTGATCTTGCAATAAGGCACTGCTTATAAAACTGGGAAAAGCAAGAGAGATCCGTAAAGAAATAGAAATAAAATAACCACTCTGATCTCACCATGCAGCGAATAGAGTTAAACACTCTTTTGTAAAAGTTCTAGAATACATACATTCATATATTTATATATGAAAACTCTTATGTACAGCTCAAAGCCCAACGTTATAGCACTCTGTCATACGTTTTGCATGCGTCAAATGCAAGCCACATTTCTGAAGTGTGAACAAAGCCTCCCTAAGGAGGATTATATCTATATACATCATTAACGCTCGTATGGGACGCCATCGTCCCACTCAAGCTTCGACTTCAAAACTCCGGACGCCCCTATTCTGCATTCAGATAGACGGGGGCAGCTTTGTCTGTGCCCCTCAGTGTGAGGTAGCAGTTCTCAGTGCAAAAGAATTAAAAAAAAGAGTGATGGTGCGCTGTTAGTCACTGGCCCGCCCGAAAGATTCACTCTCGCTTAGGGTGACATCAGGCGTATATGCGTGTCCGTTGGGTAATAGAGTCTGTGTAAGCTCAGACCCAATGTCACAGTCCCCAGACAGGAGCTTTACTGGCCGATGGTAGGTCTCTTCAAGTGAGGGAGGTGTGTCTGACCGATTCACCAACAGTCCTGAAAGAGGATAAGAGAAATTAGGAAAAACAAGAAATATTATCGCTGTATTAAGTCAATGTGAAGTCAATCATCAACATGACATAAATCAATCAAAACTAACATTAAGTGATGGCAGTAGTAACGATTTATGGGACATGAGTGAGACGAGAGCAAAGGATTGATGAATCCATTCCCTCATCATTCTCACCTTTTCGGTCGTACTGGGGCGATGTTGTCACCCTGTCGTGGTTGGTGGGAAAGATGGGAGTTTGACACTCTTTCCTGACCCCGTTGGGTGTGCCATTGCAGTGTGGTTCACCAGTGTTGTGGGTGATGAATGATGTCTGGTGTGTTTGCTGATACTCCAGGCCTGAAGGGGGCACTATCCCATGAGGGAGGTAGTTGCAGTGTTTGGAGTAACTTGTACCGTTTTCCAGGCAGTCTGTACACACATCATAGCCTGAAGCGAGAAAAGCTTGTTAACATTTGATGTTATGCGAACATCATTTAAACGGACACATTCAAAGTTGACACGACATAACTATTCACATTTATTCATCTATTTTGTAAATAAAGTTTATAGATCTTATTGTGAACCTACGGAGCCCCTCTAGTCCCACTTTGGTAAAAAAAAATAATTATAACTATCTTGTGGCCTCAAGATAGTAACTCGTGGCCTCAAGATAGTAACTCGTGGCCTCAAGATAGTAACTCGTGGCCACAAGATAGTAACTCGTGGCCACAAGATAGTAACCCGTGGCCACAAGATAGTAACTCGTGGCCACAAGATAGTAACTCGTGGCCTCAAGATACTAACTCTATCTTGAGGCCACGAGTTACTATCTTGAGGCCACGAGTTACTATCTTAAGGCCACGAGTTACTATCTTGAGGCCACGAGTTACTATCTTGAGACCACGTGTTACTATCTTCAGGCCACGAGTTACTATCTTGAGGCCACGAGTTACTATCTTGTGGCCACGAGTTACTATCTTGAGGCCACGAGTTAGTATCTTGAGGCCACGAGTTAGTATCTTGAGGCCACGAGTTAGTATCTTGAGGCCACGAGTTACTATCTTAAGGCCACGAGTTACTATCTTGTGGCCACGAGTTACTATCTTGTGGCCACGAGTTACTATCTTGAGGCCACGAGTTACTATCTTGTGGCCACGAGTTACTATCTTGAGGCCACGAGTTACTATCTTGAGGCCACGAGTTACTATCTTGAGGCCACGAGTTACTATCTTGTGGCCACGAGTTACTATCTTGAGGCCACGAGTTACTATCTTGTGGCCACGAGTTACTATCTTGAGGCCACGAGTTAGTATCTTGAGGCCACGAGTTAGTATCTTGAGGCCACGAGTTACTATCTTGTGGCCACGAGTTACTATCTTGAGGCCACGAGTTACTATCTTAAGGCCACGAGTTACTATCTTGAGGCCACGAGTTACTATCTTGTGGCCACGAGTTACTATCTTGTGGCCACGAGTTACTATCTTGAGGCCACGAGTTACTATCTTGAGGCCACGAGTTACTATCTTGAGGCCACGAGTTACTATCTTGAGGCCACGAGTTACTATCTTGTGGCCACGAGTTACTATCTTGAGGCCACGAGTTACTATCTTAAGGCCACGAGTTACTATCTTGTGGCCACGAGTTACTATCTTGAGGCCACGAGTTACTATCTTGAGGCCACGAGTTACTATCTTGAGGCCACGAGTTACTATCTTGAGGCCACGAGTTACTATCTTGAGGCCACGAGTTACTATCTTAAGGCCACGAGTTACTATCTTGAGGCCACGAGTTACTATCTTGAGGCCACGAGTTACTATCTTGTGGCCACGAGTTACTATCTTGTGGCCACGAGTTACTATCTTGAGGCCACAAGATAGTTATAATTAATTTTTTTTACCAAAGTGGGACTAGAGGGGCTCCGTATGAACCATTAATCAATGCACATGTTTTTGTTTAGTTTACCCTGTACTGTTTAATCAAAACTTTATCACCGGAACACCTCTGGTGACACATGCAGGACTTTAAACCCTCCCCTTTCTTGTAATCGACTTCAAGCTAATACATTTCTTCTTATTTTTGACTGAACTGATCATAATTTAAGCTGCCAAGTAGAATATATTACCATTGTCGTTACTCTCCATTTAACACATTTTGCATAGTTGAAATATAGGTTTTTCTCTCTCAAAAGGTTCTTGGAAAAGGTCAGGAAGATTCTGTCTGGATCTACAAGAGAAGCGTGGATACTGTACCATTGTTTTCTATGTGTCCGTTGGGTTGAGACCCGCCATTGGACTCCACTCGTATACACACATCCTGTCTCTCTGATAAAGTGCCCTGAGAGGACAGGTAACTGGGGACATCAGGAGGGACAATTGTCTCATCTATAAAAAGGCAAGAGCAAAGGTTTTAAATAAGTCTTGTGACTCAAGCATTCAGAGCCCTAAACAAACAAACAAACAAAATCTGTGTGAATACACACACCTGTGTTTACACTGCACTCCTCGCTCTTCTTCCTCGTCTGGTAGATAATACACACCCAAACTAGTGATGTCACCACAATACTGGTCACCACAGCTATGACGATGATTCCAACAGTAACAGTGCTGGGGCTTGTAAAAGGCGCGCAGTCCTCGTATCGCTGGTAAACACTGAGCTGGCAGTGAGCTCGCTCTGTGCCAAGGGTGTTGGACATGACGCACGTGTAGCGTCCTGCATCCTCAAAGGTGGTGGTGCCGATCACCAGGAGCTGATTCCCTGGAGTGAAGTGGTGACGGTCGCTGGGGCGAAGAGGCTCCTCCCCCTTTAGCCAGGTGATGCGAGGAGGTGGGCTGCCTAAAGCCTTGCACTGCAAAGCAACGGTTTCACCCACCACTACATTTCTATCCTCCATTTCCTGTGCCAGATGAGGGGTCTCTGCAGGAAGATTACAGGGAAGAGTTATTGAATTACATACGCACATGAGCAAATTTGTCCAAGTACTTAAAATTCCTTAAATGCCTCGACATTCGGGTTTAGGTATATGTCACAGCTGTGAATCGCAATTTTATTGGACAAGAAAAAAAGTCTTTTTGGAAAACTTACATTTTAAATCTGCTTAAATTGTATTTTGTCAACATTAAGGACCACATTAGCATTATGGATATCAGTTACACACACACATATATATATATATATATATATAAATCTGATTTCTGAACAAATGACTCAGCGAATTAGTTCTTTTTTGTGAATCAATAATACATATATACATATAATAATAATACCCACTCGACTGATTTCTGAACAAATGATTCCTTTGAACTGGTTCTTTTCAGTTAAAAACACGAACAAAGCAGAATCAGCAGTGTCCAATTCCTGATGAATGAGTGATTTCCAAATGAATGATGCTTATGAACTGATTCGTTTTAGAGAATGAAAAGCATGTGACCAAGTGTAGTGCAAATCCTGAACAAATGACTCTTGTGAACTTTTTAATGAATCAAAAACATACATCACCAGTGTAGTCTTATTTCCAAATGAATGACTTTCCAATTTGAGCAGTATGGGAAACAATTGACTCGAGTCTATTTTTAATGAATCAAAAACGTACATCACTAGTGTAGTCTTATTACCAAATGAATAACTCTTGTGAACTGAATTTTTTTTCCAGTGCGAACAGTAGATTCATGAGTCAGATTCATGAAACGATTGACTCGAGTCAATACTTTTAATTGAATCAAAAACAAAGCCCAGTTTAGGTCGATTATACCACATAAAGTCCACACTAAAATGAGTATTTAACTGTTTCTGCCTAGCAATGATTCAGTCGAGAGCTCGGAAACTCAAAAATACCACTATGTGAGCCCTCAGCACTTCCTCTACTGCCTGTGACCTCTTTCCTGACCTTTCACCTTCAACCAGCATATAAAGGCCAGCTGCTTCAGATGGGGAAAAAAAAAAAAAAAAAAACATTCCTACGTACAACTAAGCAGCAGTTAGCAAAACTCCAACAGCTTAATAAACAAATCTAAATTCCATGATGTAAATATTACAAAAATGACCTTACCTAGCACTGTTAGAGTGACGTTGGCGGAGATCATGCCCGCCGTGTTTTTGGCCGTGCAGCTGTACACGCCCATATCCTCAGGCTTCACGTCCATGATGAAGAAGACGTCATCATCAGGCATCACACGCATGCGGCGGTCTCGGGCGGCAGGGAAATCCGTACCACCATCTTTCTGCCACGCCACCTGGGGAGTCGGATGCCCTTCGGCCGCGCACTCCAACCGCGCCTTCGTGCCCGTGCGGATCGTGATGTCGCGTGGGGTCTTGACGAATGAAGGCAGCACTGTGCTCATAGAAAAGCAAAGGGAAATTAGCCCAAGCAAGGATTATTCACGTAATGTTGCTGCATCAGCACCAAACAAGCCTAGCATTCATAGCTGTGACTAACTCAATTGGTGATGGGAAATGGCTTGATTTGGATGGGCATGAAACCAAAAATGCCTCAGGACAATCAATTTCCATCTGTTGCTCCAACTGACAAGGCATGTAATCCAAGTGCACTGCTAGCAGCAGAGAAGCTTAAAACTTCCCAAATTCTAGCGGCACGGTTTAGTCTGAATGTTCAAACCCAATTTTGCTGGTACAAATCAAAGTATGCTTTCACTGAAAGAAAAGCTCTGAGAAAATGGTGCATGATGGGAACGGGTGTGATTTGTACGAATAAAGAATTGCACACAAGACAACCTTAAAATTGCCTTTAATAGTGAAGAATTTCAGACTTTAAATTTGAAATGTATATTATATATGTATAATATAAATATAAGTAATGTTTAAATATAAACATTAGATATGTATGAACATGTATATTATATAAATACTTAAATGATAAAATTATATAAACATAATATATAATATTATACATGTATAAGTATCTATAATATTATATAAATATTATGCACATTATATAATATATTTTTATATAATTATATATTTCAACAACAACTTTAATTCATAATATATTACTATTATATTACTATATATACATATATATATTTCATTACATTATAATATATTACATAATATATTACATCCATTTCCAATAATGGAACAATCCATTATTACAAATGAAACTGAACTAAACTAGACCCCAAAATATTTATAAAACATTAAAATATTTAAAATTATATTATTTTTAAAATTATTATATTTATAAATCATATATATATATATATATATATATATATATTTTTTTTTTTTTTTTTTTTTTTTTACAGTGACATTTAAAAAGCAATGAAATCCAATGAATTGACAATTAAATTCTTCCATTGGACCGAAAGATATTTGCATGATGGGCATTTTGTGCAAGTGGTATGACTGATGGTCAAAGTGAAACGTTCAGCTATGTAGTTAAGGTGTGTTAAATGTACCGTTTACAGTGACGCGGGCCTTGTTAGAGTAGGAAGAGCCGAAGTGGTTACTGATGATGCACTGGTAGCGGCCCTCGTGGTTGAAGGTGACGTGCCGGAGGTGGAGGATAGTGGTGTACTCCATCACCCCTCCGTCACTGGCTCGCACATGGGCGAAGTTCTCCACCTCAGCTTGGCGTAGCGTCTCCTGGTCCTTGCGCCAGGTGAAGGTCATGGGTGAGCTGCTGCTGCTGGCAGCCGTGCAGGTCAGACGCACATCTTTGCCCAACACTGCTGCCGTGGTGACAGGGTGGACTGTGATCTTGGGTTTGGGAAGGTCGTCTGGAAGGAAGTCGATGCATAGACACATTTGAGCATCTCAAGATTAAAGTTCTTTCTCGTTTGTATGTCATAGACTATAGATGTAGGATATAGCACTGCTTACGACAAACAAAGCTCTGTGGTGGAGCCTGGTAGATGCTGGTGCCCTTTAAGTTCTCTGGGTGGGCACATGTGGCCTGAACGCCAGGCTGCAGCCCTCGTGTCACCAGCCACTCCGGAAACCAGTCCAGCTGGCAGTCGCACAGAAAACTATCACTCTGAATATGACTGCAGAAAGAGGGGAGGAAAGAAAGAGCTTCAGCCTGATGGAGATGATTTGACAGACTTGAATTATTGTCCACTTTCATGTCGTCACATAGTAGCATCCATAAAAATTACTAATTTAATACAAGCGTAAAAATATATACATATGTATAAATAAAGTTATTAAAAATTTCAGACTGAAAGATGTTTAAGAACAGTATTCTGTTCAAAGTTTTGGGTCGCCAAGGCTGCATTTTATTTGTTCAAAAATACAGTAATACTGTGAAATATATAGTTTTCTATTCCAATATATCTTGAGATGTAATTTATTCTGGAGATGAATTCCTGCCAAAGATGAATTTTCAGCTTTTTAGAAAGCATTGTAATATGCTGATTTGATGCTAAAGAAACAATTCTCATTATCATTAATGTTGAAAACAGTTGTGCTGCTTAATATTTTTGTGGAAACTGATCTTTTTTTCTGGATTATTTGATGTTTTACTGTCACTTTTGATCAATTAAATCATCCATTTAAAAAAAAAATGTAAAGTGGACTTAAAGGAGTAGTTCACTTTTAATGATGTCCATGTCTTTCTTTCGTCAGTCGAAAAGAAATTAAGGTTTTTGGTGAAAACATTCCAGGATTTTCTCCATATAATGGACTTCAATGGTAACCAAACGGTTCAAGGTCCAAATGAGAGTTCCAGCGCAGCTTCAAAAGGCTTTAAACGACACCAGGCGATGAATAAGGGTCTTATCTAACGAAACGATCGGTCATTTAAAAAAATAAATAAAAACGTTTAAGTTTTATAAGCACAAATGCTCGCCTTGCTCTGTTCTGTGTTGGGCGTTCGTGAACAAATAAACAAATCTTTTTTTCGAGTCATGACTCGAAGGGTCCTAGATAAGACCCTTATTCATCGTCTGGTGTCGTTTAAAGCCCTTTGAAGCTGTACTGAAACTCTAATTTGGACCTTGAATCGTTTGGTTCCCAATGAAGTCCATTATATGGAGAAAATCCTGGAATGTTTTCATCAAAAACTTGAATTTCTTTTCGACTGAAGAAAGAGAGACATGGATATCTTGGATGACATGGGGGTGAGTAAATTATCAGCAAAAGTTTTTTTAAAAGTGAACTACTCCTTTAAGTGCACTTAAAATAAATATTTAATATTTAAATTGTCATTAGTGATGGCATTCTATGATTTCCTTAAAAGAAACTAAACATTTCATCATGACTTGTATGTTCATGCATGTGTATTAATCGCAATTATTTGACTGTTAACCGTCAGCCCAACATTCATGATGTCGAGAAACATTCTATCCGGATGATTGGTTGTGCGTGTGAAAAGGAGCATGTGTTTATTGGGACTCACAGGTAACGCAGGTTCTTCATCTTGCTGAATGCCTCGGGTTGGATGGAGCGGATGGCATTTTCCCCCAAGTTCCTGTTGAGAGATTAAACAGGGCCCTCAGGCGTGACGAAAAGAGGGCATGGACGTGTTCGCATACAGCTGCTGCACTCGCATGCGAATCCCTAGCCTATTTTTACACGGGATAACTCCGAACAAGGTGGAAAGACCCTAAAATCAGATGTGGAGTTGCAGCGTCTGCAGAAATGCTTAAAAATTCCATTTCTTCTACGAAACTGCCCATATGCTCCATAACTGTGTTCCTGTGCAAGTTAAAGCTGGCTCTAACGAGACGAGAGCAGCTGGCCTTGCAAACCACCCCGTCTCTCCTTTTACAAAGACACTATTAAATTGCTAGCAGCCCTCTTAAGCATTTACTTTTGGCAGTAAGAGCAGAACGGCATTGTGGGATACTCACAGGTGCTCCAGAGCCTCCAGGCCCGAGAAGGCTTTCTTGGCCACCGACTTGATCTTGTTTCCAAACAGAGTTCTGCCGTTTCCAGACACGCAGGGCGAGATAAACGAGTGGGAAGAGAGAGAGAGAGAGAAAGAGAGAGTGCACAATTAGTTGGGCTGAATCTGATAAGAGAGGGGGATTGTGGGATTGGAAATCCGAACTGTGTAGAGATTAGGAGGAGGGTGAGGAATCGGGGCCTGCCGCAGCTCTTCAAAGCGTACTTTTATCTTTATTAGAATTTAATAGCGATGACAAGGTGGAGCCCAGAGCTCGAGGTCACATGAAAAGGAGCTTCAGTGGCTGGAGGACGACACGGCTTGTAAAGTAATAAAAGTGGCCTTGTCAAGGCTGTGGTTCAAACCAATTGTAGAGCCTAATCCTGCCCGCTCTTCAAAAGCAGCCGTACACACACGCACCACGGGACCGCGAAGAGGAACGGGGTCTTTAGGGGATGTAGCCCCCAACCCAGATGACACGATTTCCATTCTTAAGCATGTTGGACCAAAATCAAGCCCCTGATCAGTGCACTTCCTGTCCAAGAGGGTTTGAGACTCCTCAGTCAGCACCATGAAAGCCAGCACCTCCTCATATAAACCAGATTTGACACTTGACAATGTTGTCATTTCAATCAGGGGATGATCTTCCTGACCTTGGATGGGCGGATATTGGCTCACAATCTTGAGACGTGTCTAGGGCTGTTGCATGCTGTGATAAACATGACCTTCACAGCAGCGGAGAACAAGAGATGCATCGATATAAAAATTTTGGCTGATAATGATAGTCTGATCATTATTTTCATATTATGGCTGATAACCAATAAATGGCCAATGTTAAAAATCTATATAAGTCTATACAAAGCTTTAAAAAAATCTATATTTTATCTAAAATTAAAAATAAAGAAAAAACTCTTTTTCAAATCTAAATGTAAAAATAGTGGAAATGAACATGCAGAATTATTATTGATGGATAAATACCAATAAAAAAATAGGTTAACACTTTACAATAAAGGTCCCATTAGTTAACACATTAAAAATCAATGTGCAATTCATTTGCTACAATATTTATTCATATTTGTTCATGTTAAAAATGCAAACGTTCATTGTAAGGTTATTTTAGCTCAGGTCCATTAAATAATATTAATGCATACAATTTTAGATTTTTAGAAATGAATAAGTAGATTTTGAAATTAACATCAATTAAGATTAAGAAATGCTTTAGAACTAGTGCTGCCAAACAATTAAAATATTTAATTGTGATTAATCGCATTAATGTCATAGTTAACTCGTGATTAATTTCTTTAATCGCATTAATGCCATAGTTAACTCGTGATTAATCGCATTAATGCCATAGTTAACTCGCTAATAATCGCATTAATGCCATAGTTAACTTGCGATTTATCGCATTAATGCCATAGTTAACTCGCGATTAATCGCATTAAGGTCATAGTTAACTCGCTAATAATCGCATTAATGCCATAGTTAACTTGCGATTTATCGCATTAATGCCATAGTTAACTCGCTAATAATCGCATTAATGCCATAGTTAACTTGCGATTTATCGCATTAATGCCATAGTTAACTCGCTAATAATCGCATTAATGCCATAGTTAACTCGCGATTTATCGGATTAATGCCATAGTTAACTCGCGATTTATCGCATTAATGCCATAGTTAACTCGCGATTTATCGGATTAATGCCATAGTTAACTCGCGATTTATCGGATTAATGCCATAGTTAACTCGCGATTTATCGCATTAATGCCATAGTTAACTCGCGATTTATTGCATTAATGCCATAGTTAACTCGCGATTTATTGCAACTAGCGATTTATCGCATTAATGCCATAGTTAACTCGCGATAAATCACATTAATGCCATAGTTAACTCGCGATTAATCGCACATTTTTATCTATTCTAAATGTCTCTTGATTTCTTTTTGTCCCATTATTTTTTCTCATTATAATGCATATGAAAAAAAGCATATGAAAAAAAAAAATGAAAGTTTGCTAGGCCAAAAAGACAGTTAATCACGCGATAAAAAAAAATTACGCCATTAAAATGGGTTTGCGTTAACGCCGTTAATAACGCGTTTAACTGACGGCCCTATTTGGAACTATTATTCATTGTTAGTGCATGTTAACTAACATACCTGTATATAACTAATATGAACAAATTAAACCTTACTATAAAGTATTACCAAACAATATATATATATATTTTTTTTTTTTATTTATTTTTTTTTTTAAAGAAATTTAAAGAAATTGACATTATAAATAGGCAAAAAATATATTGTATCATAGTAAAAAGCCATTCAATAATGTCTCTATTAAATATAGCATTCATTTAATTGTCAAAAATGATGATAAAAATGTAAATAAAATCTCACGGCTATAGTAAAGTTTCCTGAGTCGCCTAGTTTATTCAATATGTGGCCAGAAAACCGTAGCTCTGCCGTGTCTGTCAGCGGCCTGATGGTCTGTGTGTGTGCGACAGCATCTGTCATCTCCTGAAAGACTAAGACATCACCTCCACTCATCTCCTCAGGCCCCCCCACCATTCCTGAAGCAGCCACCCATCTGCAGGTCATCCTCTGGGCAGCCTCGAGTCCTGGCCTTCCTTTCCAACCCTATCATTCAAAAGCTCTAGTATTCCAAATAGAAACCACTGAAATAGATGCTAACTGGATCCGTTGACATCATGGGCAGGGTCAAACACATTCGGAATCTGTGTGTGGATATTTGGAGCGTAAAATGATTCACACGAAAATCAAAAAAGCTCAAAATTGTACCTAAAATCCACTAAAACGTTTTGAACTATAGAAATGGCCCCGTCATGCATTAAGAAAACAATGGAAACGGCTTTGATGTTGTGTGCATCGATCTCGAATTCTCACTCGCATATTCCCAGGTTGAGTGAATAGGCTTTCTGGCAGGGTGGCTGTCAGGATTTGGCGAGGGATGTGCATCAACAGCCGGCTTCCGCAGATTTGCGAACCTCCGCTCCCATAACAAAAGGCGCAGATCGGTGCGTTTGATGTGTGTGAGCACACCCCCCTCCTCCGCCTGCCTCCCTTTTTATGCCCTCGCTGATTCCATCACAACAGCAAAGCCAAGAGCTCATCTCCTATCGGTCAATGATGAAAAGCGTTCGCTCCAGTACTCAAACTCAAATGACCTCCACCACTAAGACTTCCCTTCCCAAATCTGCACTGCATAAAATATAAGCCTCGTGCAAGATGCGGGTTAAGGTAACCTGCGCTCCCTCTTGTTTTTGAGTCAATAACATGACATTTTCTCTGGAGCAGGATATCAGGGATTTCAATCATCAAGGTTGCAACTGGTTTAAGAATATCCAAAAATGTAAGTGCAGAGGGAAAGGAAAGAGCATAACACTCACAGCTTGTTGAGGTTTTCGAGGCCAGTGAAGGCCCCATTGGTGTCCTCAATAGTGCCAGAGATGTCATTGTGATCCAACTCCCTGCAGAGAGAGAGAGAAAAAAAATATGGAACAATTTACATTTGCTAAGTTTAGATCTTCCTCGAAATGTGCCGGAAACTTCCATGAACACTGATTTTGAAAATATATACATACATTGGATAATATATATAGCCTATATTTCTGGAAAATATTCTTTTGTGAGCTGGAATGAAGTGTGAAGCACTTTTATCTGCCATTCTTTAAATCTACAATGCATTTTATATAACATTTTCAATATATTTAAAATGTTAATAAAAATGAATTACATTTTAAATTAATTTTATATGTATATAACAAAATCGAATGAGTGTTTAAACATTTTTTTTTTTCTACAGAATATTTATCATTTATGTAGTACAAAAATGAGGTAGGATTTGTCAGTAATGTTTTTAAAGGACTAGTTCACTTTAAAAAAAACTAAAAAAACTTTTGCTGATAATTTACTCACCCCCATGTCATCCAAGATGTCCATGTCTTTCTTTCTTCAGTCGAAAAGAAATTAAGGTTTTTGATGAAAACATTCCAGGATTTTTCTCCATTTAATGCACTTTACTGGTAACCAAAGGTTCAAGGTCCAAAAGACACTTTCAGTGCAAACTGCAAACTGTTCAAAGGGCTTTAAACGATTCCAGACGATGAATAAGGGCCTTCTCAAGCGAAAAATCATAAACAAAAATAAAATAACAAAGTTTAAGTTTTATAAGCTCAAATGCTCACCTTGCTCTGTTCTGTGATGCGCGTTCGTGACTCTCCTGTTCTAACTCAATTATCAAAATGAACGAATCTTTTTCCCGAGTCAATTTGTTTGTTTCGTTAGTTGAATGAACCAAATGACTCGGAAAAAGATTCATTCATTTTGATGAACGAGTTCGAACAGGAGAGTCACGAACGTGCATCACAGAGCATTTGAGCTTATAAAACTTAGAAACTTTGTTATTTATTTATTAAATGAGCGATCGTTTCGCTAGATAAGAACGTTGTTCATCGTCTGGAATCGTTTAAAGCCCTTTGAACAGTTTGCACTGAAACTGTCTTTTGGACCTTGAACCGTTTTGTTCCCATTGAAGTCCATTATATGGAGAAAATCCTGGAATGTTTTCATCAAAAACCTTCATTTCTTTTCGACTGAAGAAAGAAATATATGGACATCTTGGATGACATGGGGGTGAGTAAATTATCAGCAAAAGCTTTTTTTAAAAGTGAACTACTCCTTTAAGGCGGTGCTTAGCATTGGGTCAATTCCTCGTCCATAAACCGCTGACAGATGTTCAGCAGTGGCACAAGCTGCCCTGGACACCTGGTTAAAAACAAGAACGTCCAACAACACTCTCTTTCTTGCTTTCTCTCCCTCTCTTTCCCTCTGCCAACCAAACACATTCTTTTCTTTGTGAATTGTGACATTAAGGCGCGCAGCAACGCACAGGCCAATGCATGAATAATGCATGACAGCTGAAAGCGTCTTGCACAAACACAACTCTTTCACACAGTTGCACATATACTCACTCTGACAGCCGTTTGAATCAGTCACCGCACCAACCACGTTGGCAGGTAAAGGCATATGGGCATACGCATAAAACAGCTTCAGACGAATCTCAAACAAGCCCGGACGGTGCCAGCGGCCTGCCTACAAGACCCTAACTTTCTGATGTAAATCTCTAAACATGATGGATGCGGCTGGCCTGTTCCTCGAATTTAAATAATCATGCTTTTGAACACATTTTTCACTGAAACTTGCGACTTAAAGCCCAAAGTGTACCGTTTTTGCATGCAACTACTACAAACAATAGATGGCTGTTTGTATGAGGGGATGAAGAGATTCTTATATCACAGACACTAAAGAAGAATTCAACTTTCCAGTGCGCATGTGTTCGCGCACACTCTCAAACGGAGTATACTTTGAAAGGCTGTACGCATACGACAAGCATTCACATCAAAACTCATGTATACTTTGGGCTTTAAATGGTATAAGGTGAGGTCACGTTTACCATTGTTCTGTTCTGGAAATATTTCAATAGGAATCCACACAATCGGGAATGTCACGTGAGGGAGAATGATTTAACAGATTTTGTATTATGAATTTGCCAACAGAAAGTTGCTTGGTTTGAAAGTGAATTCTGTGTGAGCTGTGCTTCACACATTTCTACACTAGTGAAAACTTT
Source organism: Pimephales promelas (assembly GCF_016745375.1). Next base: position 361,546 of record NW_024121188.1, read on the forward strand.
AAAAGTCCACCAAAACATTGTAAAGAACGAATCGCAATCATCATCTGATGCCATTTTTCTATGGGGTCCCTGTGTTTCTATGCCATTAAAAAAAGATTGTAGTCGTTGAAAAAGAATAAATGTCTTTTTTTCGGTGAGAGGGTGGAGGGATTGAGCCAGTTCCCTCCAGGCTGATGACCGCCCCCTTGGCTCTTTCTGATACTTTCCCTCCATGCCTGGGCTTGGTTGCCAATTTCCTATTCTTTCTGGCTGGCTGCTTGTGAATGGACCCTGGCTTGTTAATGACAGTAAGGGCGGAGGCCCCCAGGCCTGACCCCCACCTCCTCGGCTCAAAGACGTTCCGGTTCTGGGCTCTCACACCCGACCAGGGCTTCTCTCGCCCGGCCAGAAGCGCGCACCAATTAAAACCTCCCCTGCTTCTTTTCAACCGGAGCCCCAGCAAGGCTCTAAGGCCATGATTAGATTAGAACTGGCTCAGAGAGAGAGAGAGAGAACGATATAAAGGAAATCAAGCAAGTAAGACATAAAAGAATGACGGAACAAAAGAAAACAGAGGCCCTCACAATCGCACTTCACAGGCCCCTTCCCCCCACACCCTGCCCACTGCCAGCAGCGCTGAGGGCCGTGTTGTGCCTTGGCTTGTCACCCCACTGTGAAAAAGCCTTCAACTAAGAAAGTAAAGACAGAATTCTTCTCTCTTTTGAGACACTGAAAGAGGGGGGCATGAAGTGGCGGTTGAGACTTGTCTATAGAAGTCAGGCCGGAGAGTTGGTCTCCCATAATGCCTTTCACTGTGCTGGGGATAAAAAAAAAGAGGTTGCCTCTACTAGGAGGCCTTGAGCAGGGAGCATATGCGCATCCAACTTTGGTGGGAACCAACAAGGAAACAAAGAGGAAAAGAAACCAGAACGTTTTCTCACCAGACTTAATGGCTAACGGCTACTTTAGCAAATGCCACTAAATCAATCAACACGTTTTTCTGCCACAGTTTTAATTGATTTAGAAACTAAGACTGTTTTGTGCAGCCATTTCATGAAGGGAAACACTGTCTAGAACGATTGATTTCAATGGGGAAGGTGTGTAGGCATTTTTTTTAGTAATTTTTTGACAGGCAGGACTTGTATTTCCATGTATATTTTTACAATTTATTATATTTCATCGGTTTTTCTTTAGTGTTTTGTAATTTTTATTTGTTGTATTTTATGTATTTGTTACCATTCATTTTTCCATTTTACTTTTTTTTTTATTTAAAGACTTAAATTAAAAAAAAAAAAGAGGAAAGTGATCAGGGCAGAATGGACTTGAAACTGCTTCCCCCATAAGAGCACCGTGACTCAGTGTAACAGAGCAGTGGCATAATGGTTTGGCATGTAGACTTCCAAAACACTGTGCCACAGCTTTGACACTATCAAGTGTTTTTCACATGCAGGATTAGTCTTAGTTCAGGATCCCAGAGGTTTCCTCACAGGTTAAGAACACTTACAGCGTACGTAGGGAACTAAGGCCTCTGAACGCTCCCTCCGTGATATGAATGATGGAATTGTGTCCCAAACGCAGCGAGATCAAATTCACCAGCTTGGCAAAACTACCTTCAGACAGCTTCGTCAGATTATTATAGGACAAGTTCCTGAAAAAAAAAAGGAAAACAAACAAGAACTGAGTTCATCTTTTGCATGTCTATATTATAGTATCCTCAATTAGCTTTTTCAATGTTTATCACAGAAGGTTGATGTCTAATCAGGCATTCTTGTCCACAATGCAATAACAGCCATGTCATAAACAAAATCATCGTGGACCACTCAGCTGATACCAGTCAACATGCCCTACCAATAAAGCCTTGTTACCCCCACAACGGACAAGAGTGTTAGCTAGAGGAAGATATCGCACAATACGCTTGACAGGACTGTGCATTGTATATACACACATTCACCCAGATAAGATCACTTTCACTCAGGTACAGATCTCGGTGTAACACTTGGCAGACATATAAGTGGAGGATTACGCTGTTTTCTTTAACTAGCATCAGGAGAGATGAGTGAAAACGGTGCTGAGCTCCTAAGCGCTGGCAATCCCGTGCATCATTAGGGGATAAACAGAGCTTATCTACAGCAAGACGAGGAGTGCCGTGCGTTTAGTGCAGTAGGTGATACTGCGGATCCGTGTAATGTAAAGATTGGGTGTGATAACATGTTTTTTTTGTTTTTTTTTTTTTACCAGGCGTCAAATTTGAACAATAATCCTCTTGTAGATTATATTTTGTTATATACACTACGGTTCAAAAGTTTGGTGTAAGTTAGATTTTGTATCAAGAATTTAATAGATTTATTTCTATTTACAATGTTGCAAAATATTTCCATTTGAAATAAATGTTCTTTTGAATTTTCTATTCATGAAAGAATCCTGAAAAAAATGCATAATGATAATAAAAAAAGAGTGTTAATTTAAGACCAAATCAGCATATTAGAATGATTTTTGAAGGATCATGTGACATTGAAGACTGGAGTAATGACGCTGAAAATTCAGCTTTGGCATTACAGGAATACATCACAATTTATTAAAATATAAAACTGAAAAATATAAAATTGTTATAATATTTCACAATACTGTTTTACTGTATTTTTGATCAAATAAACACAGCATTGGCGAACATAAGAGACTTCTTAAAAATAATAATAATAATTTTTGACAGGCAGGACTTGTATTTCTATGTATATTTTTACAATTTATTCTATTTTATCTGTTTTTCTTTGGTATTTTGTAATTTTTTATTCATTTTCTGTATTTGTAATCGTACAAACCCCAAACCCTGAATGGTAGTGCATACATGTAAAATATCTGAAAGCATCTTAAAGCATAGATTTTCATAGATTCTAAATCATAAATGTCATGAGAAACTCTACATGGCACTATCTGATATCTTAAATTTTTTAAAAATTAAAGTTACAATAATGAATTATATGATTCTTATTATATTAAATAAATATATAAATGTAATAAATAAAATTGTATTATTCTTCAAAACAAGAAATAAATGTACATTATTAGTTTCAGTTACATTTGTTGATTCAAGGTGTATTAGAGGAACGAGTAAGGACGAGTAGTAGAGGAAATGAGCGAAATCTCACAGTTCTCGGAGTCTCTCACAGAAGCCCCAGCCCTCGGGGTTAAAGTAAGAGATAGAGTTGTTGGAGAGGTAGAGCTGCAGGAGCGACTCCAGACCGTACAGAGAGCCGCTGTTCACCTCCCGCAGATTGTTAAAGTCCAGGTGCCTACAGATGACAAACGCACACAATATAATAACTGTATGATGCGAAGAGATTCACTACATGTGGTGGATGCATATTTTATTGCAAGTCACTTTGGTTAGAAATGTCTGTTAGTTGTGACAGCTATTAATAATTATGTATATGTGGTAACAAGATTCGGACTCACAGAACCCTCATCCGGGCCAGACCCCAGAACGCCCCGTCCGTCAGCTTGCTGATGTTGTTTCTCTGAAGCTTGAGAACTTCTAAACTGCTCAAACCTTGGAAGGTGAGTCCCTCGATCAACCGCAACCTGTTCCTGCTTAGCTCCCTACAAAACACAAAATTAGAATGGGATTAGAAGAAATGACCAAAAAGGTACTTGAGGAAATGTCCACAGCATGACATTCTGAAGACATTAGAAATATAGGTTATTTATTGCCATCTATGGTTTCATATAGAAAATTTAGCATTAATGGAACCTTTCCATTGGACAAAATTTGGAAAAATTTTCTTCAGATTATCAAAATATGTTTCACACTGGGACAAAATGTTTCTTTTAAGGAACTGTTTACTCAAAGGTTCTTTGGGAACCCAAAATGGATCTTATGTTTTTGAAAACTTAGGAGCGTAGAATTGTAAACAGAGGCATGTCCAGCTGACCATCAAGTCAAATAAAGCAGCTCTGCTCCCTCTTTGATGTCATTACTAACTAACCTATTGTTCTCGCTCACCAACATAGCTGTGGCTTTGTGGTTGCTGAAATACACTCCAGGTGTGTGCGAGTGGTTTAATATGAGCTTATGTTGCCTCATTCATACATAGATTCAGTATCACTCTGTGCACCTGAAGAACAAAGCATATTTTTGATGGAAGTCTGATATGAGCAGAAACAAAGAGCTTAGGTACAGATGGTTACACTTGGGGCAAAGAGGGATCCATGCTCTGCAGTGGACTAAAAGGATTGTTCTTCTCTGATGTTTACCAATGCTCTTCTGACCATAAATGCTGATACTTTTAATATAACATCTGGAAACACGTGGTGGTGGCGGGAGTGGGGGGTAGGGGGGGTGTTACTTTAACCTGTAGCTTCCAAAGCTGCTGAATAATTTAAAATATAGTTTAAACTACTCAAATACTCATACATTAAAAGTCGATTAACTATCCTTTTGAAAACGCAGTTGTGCAATAAAAACAACTGAATTTATACTAATGTGACCAAGTCAAAAACAGTAGTTTCGTCACATTACCCTTGGGTTTACCTATAAAATGTTCTTTTATAAAAACAGCTGGAAGAAGTGCAATTAAAAAGAAGCAAAACCTGGGGGTCTTTAGTTTAATTTTAACTTGACGGGCCAACTTTAAAACGCAGTGGAGCATGCCATGAAAAAAAAAAAAAGCAGTGCGAATTGTGCTACAATGGAAACTAAATGCATTTAAAGAATCAAATTCTGGCAAAAGGTTTTTACTATGTTGCCACTTTAACTGAAGCAAATGTTAAATGTAAAAAAAAAAAAAATTAAATGTTTTTTAAAGTATAAATATTAATTTTTATAATTATTTAATATTATAAATATATATTTAATTTTAATATTTTTTTAAAATGTAATTTATTTCTGTTATGGCAAAGTTGAAATTTCAGTCTTTAGTGTCACGTGATCCTTCAGAAATCATTCTAATATGCTGATTTGGTGCTCAATAAACACTTATTATTATAATTAATAATTAGGGCTGGGTAATAAATATCGATTTCTCGATATTAATCGATTCTCATTTTTACGGACCGATATTGATTCTTAAATCTCAAGAATCGATTAGTCATCCTGTTTCATTTGAATCAATGGAACATTGTATCGCGGTTGCGCACATTTATAAAAAAAAATGGCAATAATCTTTGTCATTTGTTACTATTGATATGAAACAAAGTCTCAAATTTCAAATTACGTCCATTTTCTTTAGAAATTCAAACACATAAATAACGTTTTGGCGCTGTGGCGTGAGATCGCTCTGGCGGAGATCAAGAGAAGCAGCAGCGCTGATCTCTCTTCCGGCTTAATAATACCAGTCACAGCGCGAAATAAACATGTATGAGCATCTGAAAGTGTGTTAAAAGATAGAGTACAACTTATCGAAATCCGTATCATGTCACATTGATTCGCTCAATCAGCGTTTCAACCGTGGAAAGACATCAGTTAAACAGCTTGTAATCAATGTCATGTATCGTCATATTCACCTCAGAAAACACACATAAACTCGTTAGTCAGCTAGAAAAAATAACTCCAGAGAGGAGCATTTTGCTGAATATATACACCATATAACATATGCATTATAATCTTAAAGTTCTTCAATATTTAATGCACATTTGAATAAATCTGGCAAGTTTTTATGACAGCCACCATTTAAATCTTTATATTTCATATAATCTTATTATAAAAATAAATAAAAGTGTAATTTAAGTGTTCTTATAGCTACAAAACAGTTAATTATTACCTTCATATTAGGCTAATGAAGCCTAGTAGGGTATAACTAGACTCCCATAGTTTACAGCATTCGTTAAGAGATTTGATTTCCTTGAGAAAATTTGCCATTTATTCTAACTGATATCCAAAATAATCAATATTGAATCGAATCGGTATCAAATCGAATTGCAAACTTGTGAATCCGAATCGAATTGTGAAATTTGTGTCAATATTCAGCCCTATTATTAATATTATTAATGTTGAAAACAGTTGCTGCAATGTCCAGTCTTAAAGGTGCAGTAGGTGATTTCTGAAAAATGCTGTTGATATAAAATAAATAAATAAATAAATAACCAAAACACTCAGACCCCTACCCATTAGGATCACACCCCTCGATAGCTCCGCCCCCAAATTTACAAACACACTACTCCACAGGCACCTCCTCTATAATGGTGTATACAACCCTTACTGCTGATCGGCTATGAGTGTGTTTTGACGCTAAGTTTGATCCATTTTCAACAGTGTTTCTCAGAAATCACTTTGGAAACTGTGATGAATCAATTTTTTGTAACATTAAGTCCAAGTCCTTGTCCTTAGGAAATATTAATATCTTTGATTCTGACCCCAAATTTTGAGCGTGTGTATGGACAGTATAGTGCACTCACAGTTGTGTAAGCTTGGGCAGCTCCAGGCCTTTAACAGGAAGGTGGGTCAGTCGGTTCCGGCTAAGTCTGAGGATCTGCAGACTCCCGGCGAGGTTCTTAAGCGCCCCAAACTCCAGATGAACAATCTTATTACTGCTCAGGTACCTACAGAGATGAAATATCACGCTTCAGATTATGAAAGAATACAGTGTTACATGAACACAGATGTCCACAGTTACATCTATTTGAAAGGGAGAGAATGAGTGTGTTTCTTACAGGTCCTTGATTTGTAACCCCGGAGGGAAGCAGTGCTCTCTCAGCTCCGTGATGTCATTATTACTCAGATCTAGCGTCTCCAGAGCAGAGAAGTTCTGCAGCAGGCTCCCCTCCAGTCTGCGGATTTTATTATGGTGCCTAGAAGGGGGAAAAAAGAACACGTCTATTAAAACTAACTCTATACACAGCTGTACAAACCTTCACTGGGTGTTTAATATGGCTTCATGTGACACTCTGGACAGATTACATACTAATCTATTTCTTAATGTCTACACAGGTCAGGCAAACAACTGGAATATCCTGACAAAAACTAAGTGTAGATCTATCCTTGGTTACTCTAGACTAATTCTCACGTCACGTTATAGCAGTGTTTTTCAGTTTATTAGTGCACAGGCAACCATGTTAAACTATATGTTGGCCCACATGTCTGTGCTGATAGGCAGCTGGCTGCTCTAACCACATGAGGCTCTTTCGGAGAGAATGTGTCGATAGGGCTTTGAAGCCCAATGGAGGCTTGTTTCCACACACGCCTTCAGAAGTGCCAAGTGACTGTGGCTAGATACGGTAACTTGATTTGTCAACACGCAGATGCAAACGCACAAACACATACAAGCCTGGAATCCCAAACAAAAACCCAGCAATGGTGACAAATATCAGTCAGATGAAAGATTCATCTAAACCGGTGTATGTCTGTTTCTGTACATAAAGCTTTGGGTGCAACAGAAGAGATTAACAACAGACTAAATATATTATGACTCGAATAAGACAACTATATGCCTCTTCATTTCAGCTTAAGCGAAACGATGCATTTCTCTGATATGCATTACACCTCATTTTTGCACCGGACTCTGTTTTAATAATTTTGATGCATAAAAGGTGTTATGTTTGCGTATATATTTTTGTCAGAAAAGTGTGTAAAAAAATCTGACAATCAACCTTTTCCTCTCAAATCTTATTTTGAATTGGATTAGATTCGCTGTGAAGTTTTAGGGTTAGTTTGTGCATATTTTAACCTTTTAGTTTTGTTTAGTCACACAAAGGTATAAAAAAAACAATCCGGTATCCTATCTTTTTTTAATGTTCTGCATTGTATTCGGATTAGATCGCGAACACTTGTTTTTCTTGCGAATATTTCAAACTCTTGTTTTGACCCAACTCAGTTAAAAGTAAAACTAATAAAATTTCAAAACAAAACTTGAGGCGCCACGGTCGAGTTTACTCGACAAGATGCGTCACTGAATAAAACGGCCGATTTTGTCAAATTGGGTGTCAAATTGCGTTCGACATGCCCTCCACTGGATGGAAGACATGTCATACTTCCTCCCCGACTCAAAAAAACCCGTCATGTTTCTATACAAAATGTTTGAGTTACAGCGCATTGAATCAGTGCGATCAAAGTGAACATGTGTTTGTGAATATTTTGTGTTTTCTTTTTATTTAGTTAGTTAGGCTCGGTGTTTAACGTGGTAAAGACAAATCAATAACAGTTTTCTCTCAAGGGGGCTTTGGATTTCTGTCCTTCCCCCTTTTTTATTTGCTTCTATTTCTCTTTAAGGTTGAGGCATGAGAAAGCAGCTGACTTAAGAATCACACTTGTTTTTGCCGGCCACGGAAGGAATGGCGAGGTCAAGCTCTCCACATCTGGAATTTGTTTTGGGGTAATTTCAGAGTAAGCCATCCCCGCACTGGAGGATGGGACAGTACTAAAGAAAAAAAAAGAAGAAAATCTCCTATTAAATTTGCTACTAAAAAACAAAAAAAGTAAGAGAGAGGGCTTAAGGAAATGAAGTTGCGTAAAATGAAAGCTTAGGTTACAAGCTTTGGGGTAAATACCGAAATACCGTGAGATATGAAAATGGTTCATTCAACACAATACTACAGTATATATCAATGTACCCTTGAATTACTATCTGCTACTATTTCCATACCATGGTACCGCCACAGTACTCTTTTTGCACGGACACAATGGGTCAACAGAACCTCATATTCAAAAATTCTCCATACCAAATATGAGAGATGTTTGGTCGAACCTGAAACATCCTCCATTGAGGCTGGCTAGTCATGCTCAACGCTCCAGCACCTGCACTATTATCAATGCTAACAGGAAACCCTACAAAGACCAGGCAGACAGGCCCTACAGCGAAGACGAGTCTGTACTGGAACAACAAAGCCTCCTTATTCGGCTTCCCAATACTGCGTAAATCTCACGGTAAACACGCGGTCCGCTGAGACCAAGAGGGGATTTCTGCTCTGGTTGTCTGCTGGCAGGTGTTCTGTGGGAGCCTAATAGACCAGCAAGGCCTTTCCCAGTGAAGATGGGACCCGGCAGACACGCAGATGCTCCCTTGGTTGACCGTTCAACTGGGATTCTGGGTGGGAATTGTGAGAAGAGGGGAAAAAGATGGAAGGACAGAAGAAAGAGCGAGCAAGAACGGCGGAAGGAAAGAGAAAAGGAGGGAGTACCCCCACTGTCCCACCTGAATAAACAGACAGAGGGTATGGATGAGGACGTGTGCTGTGCTTACCGCCCTACAGGATGTTCCTGTGACTAACAGAGCACTGAGACTCCACTGAGTAGCAGGTCAGCAGCTGGTGACCTTCTCCGGGCAAAAAAAAACATGCTGACGTTAAACGAGAGAAACGGTCCACTCTCATGCGCTGGCCATCCCAGGCCTTAATCCATTTTAAAGTGGTACTGCTTGGATCACATCTAGGTTACGGCAGATCCAAAAGCAGACCCAAGCCGAAATGATACTTTACAAAAGACTTTGCTTGTGGTTTAGTTGTTTTTCTTACACTTAAACTGAACTGGGTTAAACTGAAATACTATAGCTGGATTCCAAACCAACGTCTGGATCAGTGTCGGAATCAGTTGTTGGAGGGAGAGAGAGAGTGTGGGAGTTGAACGTCTTAGCCAGTTAATCCAACCAAAGCAGCACCGCACAGAGGATAAGAAGGTTAGCTGCTTTAGGCAGCATTGATTGGCTTATCTGCTTGATGAACTCTGAAAGTAAGGAGGAGAAATGGTGTGGGAAGTTTTTTAAGGCAGTTCTGAGCCCTCAAAGATCGTTTCAGGTAAGGTTGGATTGGAATGGTCGGGTAGACTAGTTAGTCCAACAACTAGTTACCATTCATACCAACTAGCATCCATTATGTCATCCTATATATGTGACTTATTTTGTTCAGCAGAACACCAGATTATATATTTTGAAGAATGTTGGTAACCAAATAGGTTTTATTACGATTACTTTTATTGTATGAGAAAAAATAATATTAATAAATTCTGATCTTATTTTATGTTCCACAAAAGAAAAAAAGTCATGCCGGTTTGGAATGACATGAAGGTGAGGAAATGATGACAGAATTTCAATTTATAGGTGAACTATCCCTTTAATATTTATTTTTATATTATTTTAATTCCTTACAAGTACGATTTACCATTTGCATTTACTTTGTTGAAAAGTCTTCAATTATTAAATTTCAACTATCTAAAAAAGTCTAAATGACTAGTTCTACAGTTAGTAATTTATCACCACTTAGTCAAATTGGAAAAAAAAATAAAAATAAAATAAAAAATAATGTTTAGTTGTTTTGTTTTTCATAACCCTAACATTAGTCAGGGAAGCCAAACAATGAGTTATTGGTGGGTCCATAAAGCAGCAATAGTAACAGGTTTGTCCAAACAATATATATATATTTCACTTCTCTTAAACATTGAGTCTAATTAGTAGCAATGGCAAATTTATGCCATAGTGAAAAGTCATTGAACAAATGAAAATTGCATATAATATCAAGATCATGTGACAATCAAGTGGTTTAACATAAATAAATGTAGGCTCCAGACCCCCATCCCCCACCCCATGCCCTACCATACAACTTAAACACCCCGCAAGAGTAACATCTGTCAAACACTTCCCAACAGTCCACAATCACAATGAACTAAAATGCCACACAATGTCCATCTGTACTATATGCTGTGGCAGTAAAAAGTGAGACCAGATGTCCAACATCAAACTGTTTGAATACGACTGTCATCAGTCAAAGGAAAAGATTAAAATCAGTAGAATGCCGACTCTGCTGTTTAAACACTTCACTAGAGAGAGAGGGAAAAAGAGAGCGCTACTGTTTAAATGCCGTACTCGGTTCAGATGAAACGGGGCATTGAGGAGTTTGGTGTTGGTGACAGACGAAGCAGTATTTTAGTGCTGGCTCTGTGGCCGTATCACAGGGGGCTGCTGTCCGACAGCATTCCAGCTGGTGAACTCAGAGGGAAGGAATTCTGCGAGCGTCCCGAACAAGAGCCACGAGCAGGAGTAGGGTCAGGTGTTCCTCACAGGTGGAAATCGAGAACTCTCGCTCTTTCTGTCCCTACCCCTTCATCCGTCCGTATCAGTAACCATCCGATCTCGCCCCCTTTCCGACTGAGCCCTCCCCCGTTTCTTTTACAGTAAACCATTTGATTGACAGCTACAGCTGGGCGTTCTACTACATTCAGCTGTGCGGCTCAAAAAAGACGAGCCCTTCCCGATATGCAGCGACCCTCTATAGCAACAGGCCTCGAACCAGGGCCAAAAAAAGAAGCACCCTTCCATTTGGACTTACATTCCCTGATCATCACCCCCCATTCCAACCTTTCCCGATATTCTTCAAGCACAGCTCGGCAGTGTAATATCAAATGTTCCAATCCCGTGAATTGAACTGAGATGGTATTTCATCATTTCTGGGAGATGGTGATTGTCACAGATAGCCTGTGACCTATGATTTATTTTGAAAGGACTGCTGAAGTGCATGTACACCAATGAACAGTTTACATCAATTACACACACCCACAATCTAGATGCTGCCAAAATAACATCTCATATATATATATATATATACTAGATGAGTGGTTATTTTTCTGTTTAGGTGGTATAATAGGCCCTCTGCTTCGTCCTACGGTTTTGTTTATATCGTTTTCTTTTCTTTTGTTGATTGTTTTGTCGAAATGGTTAATGTTTTCTTTTGTTTTGCTGTATGATTTGACGTTTAAGAAACCACACCAAACTTTAATCAAACCAGTTTATTTCCCCTGTAACAAACAATACTGTTGTACTCACATTGTGGGTCACTTCTCACCTGGCAAACCCATGTGCAGTGATGGCTGCCATTTTAAAGCTTTGATGTGCCCAGTAGGAAGGGCACTTTCATTATCAGTAACATCACAGGGGGAAATCTGGGAAACTATCATTTCTCTGGCATTTTTCTTTGCAATGTTTAGACAAAACTTTGTAATTACTAGTGTGATGCATAGGTTGTATATTAATACCATTTTAAAGTATTTTTTTTTATAGTTTTATCCTGCTTTAAAATGATCATTTAATTGGTATGTTCCAGAAGTGGGAGGAGCCTAACTATATAAAAGGGCTTCTGGTAGCCATTTGATCAGTGTGTTCTGGAGTGTGGGATTTCTTCTTGAATTTTTGGTCCTTGATATTGACTTGGGCCGGAATACACAAGTGACAGTCTGATAATTTAATTTTAGTCTGAAATTTATTTATATATTTATTTATTGCCTTAGTTTTTTTTTGTCATTGTGTGTGTGTGTGTGTATACATATATATATATATATATATATATATATATATATATATATATATATATATTTTGCCTTAGTTTTTTTGTCATTATGTGTGTGTATATATATATATATATATATATATATATATATATATATATATATTGCCTTAGTTTTTTGTCATTGTTTGTGTGTGTGTGTATATATATTTATTTTTTATTTATTCCCTTAGTTTTTTTGTAATTGTGTGTGTGTGTGTGTGTATATGTATTTATTTATTTTTTGCCTTAATTTTTTGTCATTGTGTGTGTATGTATATAATTATATATATATATATATATATATATGTGTGTGTGTATGTATATGTTTAAATATCTTTTTTTTTGCTTGGAAATCATTGCACCAAAATAAACACCCTGGACCTTCACCGCTTGTACACCGTAACAGTGATTAACTGTAAATTAATGAGGTCCCACCATGACAGCACAATTATCCGCTATAAAGACACTGATCGCTTTACCGCTCAAATGAACGACACATTTGGTAGTGGAAAGATATATTACAGATGGGAACATGATCTGTGCAGAAGACAGATTACTGCTGGGATATCAGTCGGTATGAAGGAGATACAGGCAAACCGGTGCTCTGAAACAGGGACATACACACTGAACATGACTTAAGTCTATAACCAAGCATTATTTAAAGTGTGTAAAGGTAAAAAGTTTTGATAATTTGAAAAGAAATCACTGCTTGAAAACAGCATTCTTAAAAAAAAATGCAGCTCTGTTTGGTGACGCTTTATAGCACTGAAGTTACAGACTTCACCTTTGACATTAGTTGAAGTATAAACCTGATATTCATTACTAGCATTTGCATCTTGTGCAAATCTGTCTGTTACCATGTTACTGGATGCTGAGGAAGGAATGGGCTCATCCGCCAAGAAGAAACAAACACAGATACACGTTATCGCCCCAAATAAGGTAGTAATTCTCCAGGGTAACGCTAGTAAGTTTCACTAACACAGCCAGCAACACTAAACACCATCCAGAAGTGGGACTTTTTAGGCTTGCACAATCCGATTTAAAAACTACAAAATAATTAAACAAGTAACAAATGGACGGGATTTACTTCAAGCCTGATTTGCAACTATTGAAATAATCCTTAAAGAAAAAAATGACTGTTCACACCATGCAAACAATAATTTGCCAACTCAGCAGCATGCGTCATCATAGCGCATCACACACTGATGTTTACTTACAAGAACAGTGTAACGACTGTTGCTGCTGCGTCTCCAAATGAAGGGATGGATGTCAGCTCATTGTGGTCAAGCCTCCTGTCAAACAAAAAAAACAGGACAACATTTTTTTGAATATGTATTTCATGTATTTTGATATAAATACATTCATAAATGTGATATAATATAATAATATATGCTTTTAACATGGTATATATGTTTATATATATATACACACTAACAGTGACCATCCACACACTGAGAGAGAAAGTAGGCCCGTCTGGCAGAGGGCCAGACACAGTCCCTCGATGTATTAAATATTTACAGCGCAGGTTAGTGGCTGGTGTCGGGTGATGATGGAAGGCGCTTATAATAGCAAACCTCTTTATTCCCAATCTCCGCCACTTTCGGGACAATAGCCACCAGCTAAAGTACTTAAATATCCAATAGCACTGACAGCACGCTTTAAAATGATTTAGGACCGATTGTGGCTAACGGCTATAATTAACATTATTACACCATTTAATGAACTTCATTCAATTGCCTCTCTCTGTGGGGCTTTAGCAGTGGGGATGTTTTCTAGCCAAGATCAGAAGTGGTTTATATTTTTACACGTAAAATTAACCAGCACTTCCACTCAGAAACAAAGAGTTGTCTTATAAATGCTATCACTGTCCTTGAAACAAAAGTTGGCCGTAAAGTTTGTGAAGCGCGACGACATCCTGTTACAGCTCTGGGGAAGTTGCTAGCATGCTAATTGATTTCATTAAGCAGGGACAGATTTACAGCTGACATTGGGCCGATCTACAGGAGGTTTGGACTCCGAGACATGGCGGGGACAAGGGTCTGTTCTACTCACACTTCTCTCAGGTTGGGCAGATTGGAGAGGATGTCCATATCGACTGCTGTCAGCTTGTTGTGGCTCAGATTTCTGAGTGAACAAAGAGAGGGAGGGGAAGAGAGAGAGAGAAACGTATTAAAACACTTTAGTCAGGCATCTCCTAACCGTCGACAGACGCTACTCCTTCAGTAAAAAGCGGTGACATGAAAACGATCGCATCTCTCACGAGCAGACCCATTCAAGCGCCCTAAATCTCCCGCCTCACTACATCTACTTTGCCAGCAGCAGCTTTCAACAACACACCGAACAGTCTATCAGTCCGGTTCATCACTGAAACGTGTCATATCGACACTTATGGCCCATAAATCAGAAACATCAACAGCCTCCTTTAGCGGGACGTCATCTTCATTTCAGCGCGGTTCAGGCGAGCACTCATCCAAAGGCTTCAGATCGGGCTTGGCAGAGCGCTGACCTCCTGCTCTCCCTGCTGAAATGTCAGAGATTGATGGCGCTGTGATCTATAAAGCTCCTGTCAGCTCTGTGGTTTCTTCCTTCGCTCCTCGGCTACTGCCTGCTCAGATTTTCCTTTCGGATGGGCTGCACCATTCTTGTATTGTTTATAGTTGGGAGTAAATGGTTTAAAAAGGGACTCTGACTGAATTTATATTCAATCTTAGGAGAGTTTTGAAATTTTGGCAGTACTTTTTTTTTTCCAATTTCTATTTATTTTTAGAAAATGAGAGCGAACCGCAAATTATTAGCAAAGAAAGCAGGAATGGAAGGTGGGCGAGTTGGATTCAAACAGGAATTTCCTAAACAAACACAAAGGTTTAACATGTCTGGAATCTGGATCATATAAAATGTTTTATTTAAGGATATTTTGTGAAATATAATTACAAGATTTATTATGATCAATTTTGAAAACAGATATTGTTGTAAAAACTGTGATCATTAATTTCAGGATTCCTCAAAAGAACAGCATTCATTTCAAATAGAAATCTTTCGTAACATTATAAATGTTTTTACTGTAACTTTTCATCAATATAATGCATTTTTGTTGAATAAAAGTATTAATTTATTCTTTTTTTTTGAAATTGTACTGACCCCAAACTCTTCTCAATATTTTATTTTTACAAGAATATTCCAGGTCAAAGATCATATATTTTGCAAACAAATATTGCTGGTTAAATATTCCATTACATGTTTTTTAAAAAGGAATTTTCAGGTTAAATTCAAGTTAAACAACCAACTGTTAAAGTGATACTCCACTTTTTTTTTGGAAATAGGCTCATTTTACCACTCCCTCAGGGTTAAACATTTGGGTTTAACCGTTTTCGAACTCATTCAGCCGATTTTCTGATATTTAGAAGAAAATTAGCAACCAGACAGTTTCTGGTCTCATTGACCTCCTTAGTAGGAAAAAATATACTATGGAAGTCAATGAGACCAGAAACTGTCTGGTTACTGATATTCTTCTAAATATCAGAAAATCGGCTGATTGGATTCGTAAACGGTATAAACTGAACTGTTTAACTCTGGGGGAGTTGTAAAAAGAGCCTATTTCCAAAAAAAGCGGAGTATCCCTTTAAGCACGTGCAATGGAAGTTGAGTGACTGGACTTTTGAAAGTTCAGGCCAAAAGAAAGTGTAATAAGAAGTGTCCATGTTTAGAAAGCAGTTTGTTCCCGCAAACACAAACTATTGACTTGCGGATTATCTTCAACTTCCTGACTAACAGACTCAATGACGCACCCATCAAGGTCCAAGTAGAGTTAGCTAGCTGTTTTAATAGGCAGCTCATCAGCCCTTGTAAAGAAACAATTGGATGATCGTTTTTCCATCTGCTGAGTCGAACCCGAGTGAGGATTTGTGGTTATAAAGAAGCAGAATTACACCTAATGTGTGTTTCTCACTCAGAGCTGTCAACCCCAGCCATACACAAGTAAACTTGAGCTAGAACAGACGTCGACTATATGGTTGTATACCTTCTCAATTTAGCATTGTTCACCAAAGAAGGAATAAACAAAAGGAAAAAAACTATTTTAATAATGCAGACATCATCATTCAATAATCACACTTTAATCAGCTCAATCAGGGCCTATTCAGTGGGTAAAGTTGCGCAAACAAGCAAAGCAATTTACTCTAGAACTTTACTTGGTCTGAACAGGAAAAACTGTGACAATGCTTCTGTGGTTCGGCTCGTGTGTGTGTTTGTGTGGAGATAATAACACAGTGTGAGCTGCCCTGGAGGCAATCATCTGACAGGGGTGAACACAGCGAAATTACAGTCCTGTACCATGAGGCAATTACCTAATTATACCGAAGCAAAGTGAAAAATTGCAGGCTTTCTTAAAAGAGCCTCACCAGGGGGCACAAATACTGTCGAGAAAACCCATGCACGCCCGTGTGGAGCTGCGGTTGATAATCTGCTTTAGCCGTTTTCCAACCTGCAAATTGCTGAAAATGAGCGTAATGAAACCGTCAATCTCGTCATTCACACGCCGATTACTGACTGATGTTCATATAAATTTCCACTACAGAATGTTATGGGCTGAAATGGAGACCAAATACAAGGTTAAACAACACCACAATTGTCAAAAGCTCTGTCAATCATTAGTGGGTGGAGCTAATAAAGAGGCGGGAAGTATTAGAGTCATTTAAATGTTTTACTGCCATACAGCCAAGCAAGACAAAAAGCTCATGGGGACCTCATGTTTGGAGAACTGACCTCCAAACCAGCCAAAAAGGAAATGAGAGTGATAATATAATCACAGTGTATAATTCTCAGTCACTCCACTTTGTTTAAACCGCTTTATCTTATCAGATAACACTAACTTTCACACCTTCAGGCTGACCTTTGGGGCATAAATCACATGGTCGTTGTAACCATACAACAAGCTTAACTAACGCTCCAGTTTTCCAGTGAGGATTGATTGAAAATGAAAAGTCCTTATAGTCTTTTGTGGTTTGTGAAGTCCAAAATGTGAGTTTTGTAGCTCTTAGGCCATGTCTGGCAATCTATACGAAAGTTTGTAATCAGTAAAAATGTCTTAATATTTTTGAGAGACTATTATGCATTTGATGAAATACAATAATTTTTTTTTTAAATTTAAAAAAAAGTAATATTAATGTATTTTAAAAATTAATAAATGTCTTCAGTGTCGCATGATCCTTCAGAAATCATTCTAATATGCTAATTTGCTACTCGAGAAAAAATTCGTAAAAAAAGACATTTGCTCAAAAAAAAAAAAAAAAACTGTTGTGCTGCTAAGTATTTTTGGGGAAACCATGAAAATAAATAAAAGAATAAGCCTTTTGAGATCCCACCTCAACTTCTTGCTTGAATAATAAATATTTAAAGATAGACAAAACATCAAGTTGTATCATGGGCTCTTTAATGATAGAGTATTCTTAAAATGATTAAAAAAAAAGCTTAAATTCATGTAGAAATATTATAGAGTTTAATAAAATAATGAAAATGATCATTGAAGTTTGACAAAAAAAAAAACAATTATGATAAAGCTTTATGAATTTAGCTATAATTTTTATATTGAAATTTTGTATTTCTATATTAAACATCTATTTCTGATCACCAATATTTTATTAGACAGTCAGAAAGGCCAGAAAACCTATAAAATTAAAGAAAAAAACGTATCACATCAACCAATTAAACATCACTGAATAGATCTACTAACTTAACCCATTTGTTTTAATGCCAAATATGATTCAAATCATAAACAAAGCATTGCTCTTTACTCTGAACTAAACAAACACATCTCCCCTTCCTAAGAGAGTTTTATGCCATCTATCTTCTATAATGCTATCTTCAGGAATTATCCAATCATCACTCTTTATCTCAGATCAGCTCAGAAACTTGCAACCAGTTCAGATTCAGAACAGAGCGTTTACACAATTCAGAATGCTATAACCATTTTATAGTCATGCAGATAATAATGACTTCTAACCAAACCGCGCTAGTCCAGGCTAGTAAATTCAACTTCAACTAACAGGCATTGAGGTCTATTTTTTTCTCTTTTCCATTAAACCTGCAGGCCAAGCTTCCTATGCCAGGAAACCAGGGTAAGAGAACATTCACACCTAACAAAAGGTCAAAGTCATTTAGGAAATGACCAAAGGAAAACAAAAAACACATTGCCAATAACACACAGAATAGTGCAGCTTGTGATTTTAGGCTAGAATATGATCAAATATTACGTTTTATTTTGGTCACTCAATGACATTATTTGGTCACTGCTTTAAGTGTAAAAAACAAGAACCTGTTCATTTTGAAACCAAGCCGAGTTCTGATATAGAAAATATCGATGTTATACTTAACAATAAAAATAAACAACTGCTATATCAGTGTTTCCCTCAAAGAGCCATCTCATGAGTAGAACGCAAGAGAGGCGACCTTTATCTATCCGTCTATCTTTATCACTGATAAGCAGTGTGAACTTCGGTCTTTGGAAGTGTGAAATGATGTCAATGATGGAGCTTTATGATGCAGCTGGAAGACAGAAGCATCTTTAATGCACCCTGTTTTAGAGGGTCATAAACTAGTCAAAGAATAACTCTTCTGTCACAGCACTGAACGAAGGAGAGCGCGAGAGACCAGACGGACAGACACTTGCTTCTCTAAAGGCGCACAGTTTGTGCTCCTCTCTCTCTCTCTTTTTCCTGCCATAAAGACCATTTACAGCCGAGCAACACCACTGATAGCGAAGCCAGGAGCTTTTGCCGACAGTCCAAACAAAGCAGAAAAGGGAGCGAGAGTATCAAATCTAGAGTGAAGATGAGATAAAGATCATCAGGAAGTGAAGGCTACATGGTGGGAGAGAGAAATTAAACATGAGAAAGAAAAAAAAACAACAAACAAAAGAATACGAAGTAACATGAAGCTTGAATCCAAGACAAACCAGACACATTTTAAAGACTATGCCAGAAACTGGGCTCACACTTGACTATATACACATTCAAATCAATTGATAACTTTCTATCATTTAATGAAAGAGTATAGACAGGGAGTGTAAAGAAGTCCTGCATAGTTACAGACCAGCCCGTGACAAGATTGTTCCAGAAAACTTCAAAGTGAACAGAACAAGTGATCGTTAGATTACAGATTTACCCTGCATATGGTTTATTATCTTAACAGAAAGGAAAACTATGGAGTAATTGCACTACTAGCTCAACGGAAACATCAGAGTGAGTGGTCAACGTCAGCAGTATATTCATGTACAGTAGAAAGCATACATCAAATTTAATTTTGAGGGACTGTATGACCAGCAGGGTCAAACTTGCACATGTATGGGAAAATTCAAACGCACAGAAGGGGAAATATAATATACATGTATAACAACAATTAATATTATAACGAAATTAGGGCTGTAGTAGCTATCGATTATTTAAGTAATCGAGTATTCTCCCGATTATTCCATCGATTAATCGGATAAAAGGATTGTTTTAAAGAATTGTATTGTAACAAAGCCTACAGAGGTCACCAACGGCCTGGTGTTAGTTGTTGCACTACGGCATGATCAAATCCTTGTTTAATGTTGGCCAAACAACATTTAATTCAAATGTCAACTTAACCTTTAATAATTGGTCACTTCTGTAGGATAGAAATTAGGCCTTTTGGAACGAATTGCGAAATTCGAATATATATTTAAAAAAAAAAACTATACTATTCAAATGCTGAAGTTACTGCTCGAATATTCCTTTATGTATATTTTTAAAATTACTTTTATATGCAATCTTGCTTTTTCGTGAAAACGAAATGCCTTTGTTTCGTCTGATGAACAATAAAGTTTTTGAATCGTAACACAAGTGTGCACCTTATCCACAGTGTATCATCATAACAACTGTCAAAAATGGTAGCCTAAATGTTTAACGATGTAAAAAGCGCCCCCCCAAAGCACCTGTGAAGTGAAAAACGCAAATATCTCAATGGATTCGGTGCGCATCAAGTGGTGTTTTCGCGGAGGTATCAGCCGAAAACCATCGGAAGCGCTTCTAACATATTCAGCACGAATAAAATGTGTATTAGATAGTAGCTCTAGTGGACCGAATGTGTGACAACAACCATAAGCATGTGTAATATCGTAAATATTAATAATAGGATACATTTTAGCATTTAATATTTGAATAGTATTCAAATATTTAATAAAATAAGGAATGGAATTTGAATAGTATTATAGAGGAAGATTGACAGCCCTAATAGAAATGCTACAGCTGAAGTAAGAACATGTGCACATCAAAACATGAAATCACAATTAACAATTCGCATATTTCTCTTGTGCTGCTGACGTAGATTTACAAATGAGTTGTATGTAACAAATCTTGAAATGGCGCACACGCGTTCCCAGATGAACGTTATAAGCAACCCAAACTCACAGCATGCAGAGTTAAAAAAATAAAACGTGCATATATTTATTTAACTAAATCGCAGCCTTTGTGATTTCACATTACCACTATGATTGTAAATAGTTTACAATATATCGCAAAGCCTTAGAAAACGGTGTAATAATGCGGTTCATGGATTCTTGTCTGTGAAACGTGCCACTTCCGGTATTTTGCCGGTTACTCGACACGAGTAAATTGCAATCGAGGATTTTTTTAATTAATTTTTTTTATTTGATAATTTCACTACAATTACTAAAACTAAAATTAACTTCACTGATATTGACCTTTTTATATTGAAAATTGATCTATTTGGACGCAATAAGGTGTATATATATTAAACATGGGAACGCAAAAAAAAAAAAAAAAACAGGAACAAAACCCACACTACATGAATCCTCATGATCACAAAAAACGGCTAAATCTTTGACCGACAATATGTGTACCTATATGCCTGCACACTAAGGTATAACGCCATAAAACTTCAGCATATGCAGTTTGGGGTTAGAGGGGTAGTTTGTCAGTAACGGTCCCACAGAATGTTAAATAGTGATTTTAGTCTCCAGACCAAATGTGCAGGGGGTGCTCCATAAGGCCTGTTTCTCTCCAATTCTCTCACCCCTCCCCTTTCTTTCACTCTTTTTTATGTCTTTTCCAGATCTCCAAACTCTTACCAGATGTACAGAAATCACAGATGAGTCATCCATCACTTCTTAGACACTTAAACAAAGGAGGGGAGAGAAGGTGGTGCTCAAATGTGTCTCAACAGAAAAAGAATCTGGAATATTTGTTTGATCCTGTTGGAATCTCGATTCTGGTTCTAGTGTGGCTGCCATTCCCCTAACCAAGACATAACACTCAGCTTCAACAAAACCAGTCCAAGTTGCACTTACGCAGGGTTTTGGAAGATATCCCACTTGCAGTTCGCCGTTAAATGGCTAGTCTAATGTTTTAAGCACGTTTACAGACAAAAATGACCAGGGAATAAATCAATGGATAAAAAGTCCTCGAATTCAGTCCTCATGAGCAGTGCTAACGGAAGGTGCCGTTAACCTCTGTGCCACGCAGGCCAAGCTAAACACGGTAAGGCACTCCTTTAACTCACAATCCGATAACGCAAGCAAACTCCACCCCAGGCTACTGCACACACCTGGAGCAAACCAGCTCAGCTTTTACATATGCTTTGCGTTATGCTGTCAAAAATCTAGAATGTGAGTTGCTGTTTTTGAACGCAGCCCAAGTCTACAGCAACGGGATTAATACAGCATTCTGCTCAGATAACGAAATGAACAAGCATCAAAAACGAGTTTGACTGCTGATGACATATTCTGACTGGTTTCCACACGTTGAAAGAATAAACAATGGGTCGGAAAAGCAGATCAAGATCTAGATGTTTCGTCAATGGAAAGCAATGGACTGTGACATTGAACTAACTCTTGTGGCCTGGCCAAAGACGCACCACTCCCTTCACATACAGGTTAACGCAGAGGCTCCACAACAGGTGACAGGGACCATAAAGAAAAGACCAGTAGATAAATCCCCCTTCAGGGTGGTGTGAAATATCTGGCGGGCTGTTTACCGACCCTAAAAAAGGGGGCCAAACTACACTCACACATGTGGCAACCCAGGTTGCACATACAAACCAACCACCACCCCCCTTCGCTCTCAAAACAATCAGGAGGGCCACCAAAGGGTCGTTATAGTTTACTTTGAGAAATAAGACTCATATGGCTTGTTATATCGAGCCAAACTGTTTCCATCACCTCGGTCTTCACAGCAAGCACACTAAATAAACAGACAAAAATCAAAAAGCTATTTAATTAGAAATGTATCTCATTTATCCTGAATGCTGAAGGGTCAGTGCCAAATTGCTTCATTTTTCTGCCGTTCTTTACTTCAGATGGATCAGATGCAGGAAACATTTTTAATGGAAAATAATTCACAAGGAATTCAGACAACTTTTTCAAATTCACAGATGGAGGACTGTGAAGCCAGTAAGATTACTCATAACATTCATCAGTTAATTCAACCGTCTCCACTCTCAGGTTAAAAGGACAGTTCATCCAAAAATGTAAACGGTCGTCATTTACTCACACTCATGTTGTTTTAAACCTATAAGACTTACTTTTTTTTCTGTGAAACATAAAAGATGATAACTTGACAAATATATCAGCACTTTTTTTCTTTCATCCATCCAATAGTCAAGTCACTAAAACTGTTTGGTTACCAACATTCTTCAAAATATGTGTATAAAAAAAAAGAATGACAGGTTTGAATTTTCATTTTGAGTGAACTATCCCTTCACTGCAAAAAAATATTGTTGGTTTACCTTAAAGTAAGTAACCTGGTTGCCTAAAAATTTTTAGTTCATTGAAATGGAAAAAGTGAGTTAGTACAATGAAGGAGATTGATTTAATCATCAAAAACTTAAAATTTTATGTTATCTGAACTAAATAAAATGTTTAAGTTGATTTGACAAAAGAAAAAATGCTGTGATTACTAATCATGAAAAGATTTTTTTTACAGTGTTTAAGCTCCACCTTGATTAACTACATCAGCCTTTATCTTAAAGGACAAGTTCGGTATTTTACACTTAAAGCCCCGTTTTAAGATCGTTTCTGATTAAATAGAATGGTTAAGATTGAAATTTGGACACATGCTGTTGGCCCAAGAAATTTCGGTTTCTGTGGTTGCACCCCCCCACCTCCACAATGGTTGCATTGGTGCACTGGAACAATCATTCAAAAACGCAAGTTTACAAAGACGTTAAACTTAACAAGCTGCAAAAGATGCTTTCCAACAGGTTTTATCGTAGATTTTGTTCAAGTCAAGTCAATATGGAGTTGGACAAAAACTATTTAATCAGAAACTACCAAACTTGTCCTTTAATACCAAACTTGTCCTTAACTTAAAATACCAAACTTGTCCTTTAATGGAGTCTTCAGGCCCATATCTCAAAGTCAACTTAAATCCACAAAGTGTCTGAGTCTTTAGGCCCATATCTCAAAGTTAACTTAAATCCACAAAGTGTGTGCAAGATGGTGATGCCAACATATTGCAGCTTCCTATTCGCCATCGAGGTCTCTGCAAGCCACGGGAGAGCCATTAAATATATATATATATTTTTTAATGGGCAGTATGGAGAAACTATTTGGACAACTGGAAGGTATTAATGCTTGATTTTATACTCAGGCTATGTCCTCTGGGTTTTTTCCAACCAAAGGTTTTTATACTCTTGATTGATATATTGCAGATGGACAACCCCAAAAAACATTTCTAGCCTGTAACTTTAAAACCCAGCTTCTGTTGGATCTGTCAACAGGAAAGCAGACGATAAAGGGACACTAAGATGTTGGAAACGGTGTTTGGCGCTCCTTGGACTAGTTAGTGCAGCCTGGTTACGCAAGCAACAGGTTTGATGTGACAAACGCCTTGACTACTTGTGAATTGCCAGAGAGGCGTACAAAAGCTCTGAACATGAATAGTGACATGTGAATAGGGACAGTTGTATGGGATTAATGAAGACACATAATCAGTATTTATGGCAGACCATTGCCCTAAGCTTTTGAGAAAAAAGCAGCCACAACAACACAAGCCAGTTGTTTGGGGTTAATGCTGTTGTTGTTTGATCGATCATATGCAGCAAAAAAAGTGTTGTATTTCAGTCAAAAGCGATTTAACCTCTTCTGCAACTAGTTTGATAAAACGTTAAGACATTTCAAATGGTTTAACATACCAATTTGCCAGTGTAATACAAAATTTATTTATTATTGAATGGTGCTTTGTGCTAATTAAGTTCCCTCCAATTGCACAATTGGTATCTGAAACAACAGTAAAGTCATCATGAAATCTAAATTGAGAACATATACTTTCCTAATACAAATTATGATCATTCATTTGTGAAAAACATTCCTAATTCGCCAACGTCACCAAACCCTCTTATTTGTCAGCCTATTCCCTCCAACCACCTGTCAAATAGAGGCCACTTTTTACCAATTTTATCATTGAACATCCAATTTGCTCAGAAATGTCACATTAGCTTTCCACTGAAATCGCTTTAAGCATTTTAATGGTATAGGGCCACGGACTAACGCACTCACGCAGACCAGGTCAAATTACTCAGCAGTAGGTTAGACAGTCCTTGAGGCAGAACATCAACAGATCTACCTGCCCAATCATTCCCATCTAAAGCCTGATATCAATTGTGTAATGAATGTTGCATGGTCCTATCAAACAAAGAACGATTATACAACCCTTGTTAGCCTTCTCGTCTTCATAAAGATATCCATGGTTTTATTTGTCTCCATTTATTTCAAATAAGGCCCAATGAAATATCTAACGCAGCAGGCCCGACTAAAATTTTACAAATCGGATCATATATAATGCAAAACAG
Organism: Pimephales promelas; assembly: GCF_016745375.1. The sequence goes on from NW_024121188.1 coordinate 386,587, forward strand.
GTAGCTTGTGACTCCAGCTGATGCTTCCGTGTTTAAACTTGTGTGATAACCATCTTTTAACCTGACAAAAACAAGGGAGCTGCCTTTGTGAAATTGACAAAACAGGTATCTTTGCAGCATTGAAACATGCAGTAAAGGTGTTAAAGATAACATTGGGCAGTAAAATATTCCCTTTGAAAATGATTGTGATCTCAACTCTCAAACATACAAACAGATAAAACCATAGTGACTGTCTAGAGATATATAACAGTAAAATCAAACACCCAAAAAGACATCTTTAAAAGTGATGTCAGGTTTGCAGAAAAATTTTGAAGACTTTTTACATTTGCTGCTTGATGTTTCCAACATATTATATTTTCAAAATATAAACTTTAAAATATATCTGGGAATTCTATGTCAGATAATCATAAAACAGCTTCTGCCACTGATCTGCCATCTTAGTTAAACTTGATATAGGGTAATTTTGAGGAAAAAAATAACATTGTTATAATTTATAAACCAGACCAAATAAAATGTGAAAAAAATATCACTTAATATCATTATCAATACCACATGACTAAACTAAAAAGTTTATGAAAAGTAGGCTATATCTGAAGGTAACACCTTTCAGAGATATAGATAACTGAAAATTTAAACTTAAGAAGATTTCACGTCTGTTTTCTCAGAAACATAACATTTCTGAGCACAGCCATGGAAATAGATATTGAATTATTATACGCCTTTTCATTTCTTGTAGACTAGTCCAACAATATTTAAATGTGACTTCAAGGGACATAATTACTTCAACAAATGCAACTGAATATGCTCGTTGCTTCATGACTTTGACTCATATCAGCAGGCCTCCCAAAACTGTCTGTCAGAGTTTCCAAACTTATGACAGTAACTAGTAAGTCATAACCTGGCAGTTCACAACCAGGCCGGAGACTACTTATAATTAATACCTTGTTATGATTTTAATGTGAGTAATTGAAATAAGTATGTAACATGGCAATTTGTTAAACTGTAAGTTTTGAGTCAGTTTCTTCCCTGGACAACTTCAGTCACCTGGTGTTAAAGAACTTAAATCTTGTTAGTTTGAAGAGAATGTGATTTTAACAAGTTATTTCGTTCGGACGGTACAGTTTGTGTACTTACAGATGCACAATGCTCTTAGGCAAGTCTAGAGGGACATCGGTCATGCCCAAACGACTGCAGTCGGTCGTATCAAGCGTACACGTACAGTTTTGAGGACACGGTGCGCCATAATTGATTAGCAGTTCCAGCGTCAAAAGCCAATAAAACACATGATATGAAAGTGATCCCATCTGTCCCAGCCACGCCGCCATTTTGTATCCAGTTGTCTCAGCGCTTAACACTGATCTCTCTCATCCACAAACGGACAGCTCGGGCTTATTGAGTTTCTCAGAGTTCGAGTATTTCGCCTTCATTAAGTTGTTTGTTTACCCGACGGTAATATCACATTATACTGCGTTGTTTTTGGGCAACGCATCAGTCCTGGACTTGAAAACGATCCCCAGTAAAATTTTATCTCCCCTGCTGCACCACGTAAGTAAATCAAAGGTGAATCACGACGAGGCAATAGAAGAAACTTGTCCAGAAGCCAAAACTAAATGCAGTTGTCCTTAAAAGGTTGAAAAGTGGGTCTGGATGGGAGATAGACAAGCGCTTTGTTTTGGCAAGAGAGATCCACTGGATCAAATGTTGCTTGTTGAGTTTAATCGGCAATAGGGTTTCAAAAGTTCTTATAATGGTTCGATCCAAAGTGATTCATTAATATGAAAAGTAAAAACATAGTAGATAGATCATGTCCATTAACTCCATACGAGCGTGCTGAAAGAAAATCTGGGATCATCGGCGCTTTAAAAAAACTTTTCCTCAGGGAAAACCGCACTCTTTAAAAAGTTTGAGGCTCTCGCTTTCGCGTATTTGATATAAAGTTTCCGAACGGCGAATATGGAATTTCGGATCACTGTAATGAATTATAATAAACGTTTGAAGCGTAACTTAGCAGTTCCAGTAAATCCGTCAGACTGTTGTGAACTTTGCAGCTCGCGTTCGTTCGTTCGTTCGTTCGTTCGTTCACTCTCTCTCTCTCTCTCTCTCTCCAGCAATCCTTCTCGCGGTTAAAGGAGCTAGGAAGCTTTTATCTTGATCTCGTTGTACGGTCCGAAAACTCCAATAATTCACAAATTCACTTCTGACCGCTTGTTTTCCCCCTCCCGGACTTTCTTTTTAGACGTTCTTTCGTCCCACGTTGGATACATAATAAGTGATAAAGATTCCCTAATTTTGCTTCCCGATTGGTGCTCGACGGGTGATTGACGGCCGAACTCTGGATCTCATTGGCTGCTTTGGCTGTGGGACGTGCCACGGCCCAGCTGTCAGTCACCTCGTGTTAGCCCCGCCCTTCTTTCCCACCCAGAGTGCGAAACTGCACCGCCTTCTTTCACTCTCATCTCATCTTAAAGGGACAATGTTCAGGCCGAGATGTCTTTTATAATGTAATATAATATCATCTAATATAATATTATGATAATATAATATTATATAGAATGTAAAGCATGATAGTGAAACTTTTGTTTTGACCAGTTTATTGATTGATTATTTAATTGGTCACATTTAAAATAGGCTGAAGTAAAGAAAAACCTATTTGTCATACAAAACTTTTTTCTACTTCATGTTGAATTTCTTGTTAAATAGGCATCAGTGAAGTTACCTCAGCCAAAAGTTACCTCATAGTGACAAAATGAATGGGCTTTCTTTTATGTAATAATGTGAATATCCTTACTTTAATCCGGATTGATAAATATATCTATTCAAATAAGTGATTCTTCATTTTGTCCTCTTTAACCTAAATGGTATTTGACAGGTATTTTGGGTTTCTATTCTGAGGGAGCTCTTGACATTGTTTTACATGATTTATCTGTCAGTGTGTCGACTGTGAATCATTTGCTTTACAAATAACTTGTAAGTGACACAAGTGTCAAGAGACCATAAAGAGTCATAAAGAGACACAGGTTAGGGCTTTGAAGGGTATCAGTAGTGTAAGTGCACTTGAAAAACATCAATACTGCTGTATTTCAAGGAGAAAGACAATACTAATTTACGTATATTGAATTGCATTGACACCCATTACATTGAGAGCTATTTTTGTTTGTTTGTACTGATTTAATTGGACATAACTTTGAATTCTCTACAATAATTTGATTCAAATAATTGGTCCACATTACTGGACCCTTTATCATTTCATCCATTACAACTGATAATTCCAGCAAACGCTCTCTCTGGGATCTTTTTGGATCAGTTATCGTGGTGAGAAAGTGTGCCAGTGAACTAATGTGCGTATCAGATGAGAGATCCTTACCTCTCTTGTTCATCCACAGCTGGATAAAGATAAAAGACCTTGTGGTTTTGCACAGATGGTGCAACACATAAAGACATTGGATTTGGTGCTTCACAGAAAGAGAGAGAACGTGAAGTAGGCCTGGACCAGTTTTCCATCGGTAGAAAATTCAAGGTTGGAAAGGATGCCGTTCCATCTGCTTGAGTTTGGTTTTGTGTGTTTTTTTGCCTGTGTGTCTATGCGTGTTGCCAATTTATCACGCTGGCCGTGCAGGAATCTTCAAAGATAACGAGGACATCTGCTCAAGCTATTCGTCAACAATAAAACAGAGAGGCGTGAAATGAAGCCAGCACGTTTGTGCTATCTCTGGATGTTTAACGGGTGTGCACTATAGCGAGGAAATGCCTGGGTTAATAGGAAGCAGAGACACTTGCACGTCTCTTCATATCTCTCAGGCCTGGCTAAAAAGTGAGAATCCCTAAACCAAAAGGAGTCTCTTTTTTTCAGATGAGACATGAAGAAAGGCTTCATAGACTGGTCCAAGTGTGCTGTAATTTAATGAGTATATTGAGCAGTACATTGTTAGATTATTGTACTGGGATCTTACCTTCAATGGCTGGGAATGTCAAGCAGTGCTGGCAAAAAAGAAAAAAAAGTTTACACCGACAGCATTTTACATTGTCAAAGTGACGATAAAATTTATTTTTAAAGAAAATAAACATACACACGTAACACACTTTTGCGTAAACATACACACCACTTTCGAGTCAAGTGGCGTGTTATCTCTACGCATTTTGAGCTATCCGCGTGTATGCGTGAATGTCTACGCCATTAACGTCTGGGTGATTCCACGTGTCTGTACACGCCGTCAAATGTCCGCGCGAAACGAAGCAAAATTTACATCTACATCTGGGGAGCGATCTTTTTTTTTTTCCTAGGATGGTAAAGGGAACAGTCATAAATGCCATTAACCCCAGTGACGGTTAGGTTTAGGGACGGGGTTGAGGTAAGTCATTTATATATACAGTAATAACGTTAAGTCAACAGTGTTCATAAACACGCTGAAAAGCGATTATGCGTCTTGATAGCACACCAAAAATGGAAATACAAATTGGCGTGTCATACACACGCTACTTCATGAGATCAACTAGAAAAATTAATATGGTCTTATGTTTTATGTTTCATGTTTTAGCATTGCTACCTCATCAAAATAAGTTAAGCAATTTTCAACTTTTTAGTTGAAAAAGTTCAATTTATTCAAGTCAGTTTGATGTAATTTAAGTTGAAATGATTTAAACATCCAACAAGTTTACTGTACTTAATTTTTTTTTTACAGTGTGGGCAACTAGGGCTTAACAAATATTCTTCTAAAGTAAATAGAACTTAATATTGTCTCAAAAAGTTAGCACAACTTTTTTTATAGCTACATTGTTCATGTAATGTTTTTGCCTGAAATGTTTTAGTTGGATGTTTTATTTTATTGTAACTTGTTTCGAAATGTTTAGAGAACATTCAAAAGTAACGTTAATGTTTTGCAAAGTGATAAAATGGAATGTTCCTTTTACTTTCACATAACCGAGAAAAAGCTTTTTTTTTTTTTTTTTTTTACTTTTTAAGAACTGGATGTTTCTAATGTTCAGAAAACATTTAGAAATACGATTTTTATAATTTAATAGGAACGTTAGCAAAATGTGTCGAAAGGAAAGGGAAAATCTTGATTAAATTCTTAGTCAAATTCTTTATATATATATATATATATATATATATATATACATATATATATATATATATATATATATATATATATATATATAAAAACACATTATGTGACCAAGTAAAAAAAAAAAATCTTAAAGAAAAGAAAAGCCCACAGAGCGCCTATAGGCTGTGCTGCAGATCCAATGGCGTGGGCTATTTTTTGTGTTTTCACAAAAGAGCCTGTCAAGGGGTGTGGCTTAGCTTATATTAGTCCCTGAATTTGCCATTATAGCAGGTTTATACAACTGAAGCAACGACTAGCCAGTTTAATGCAGTGTGGCCGGCTACGCAATACTTCATTCCCTAACTCAGGGAACTGAGGTTACGTGAGTAACCAAGTAGTTCCCTTTCGAACGGTCACTTTGTATTGCGTAGCTATACGCAGTGGGAACACTATGCAAGACACCGTACTGAATAACTGGTTGCCACTGCAACTCAGAGCCCTATACATGGTAATACAACCAGCCAAAGCGTGCTTAAAGTCACCGTGAACTGGAAGTTGCAAATGATTTTTCTCCAGTGCTGTGACGTATTTCCAAGTGAAACGGAATATTGAACAGAGGGCAGGGTTTTACTCTAGCGCTCCTCCTCTCCATCTCTCGCTCATAGCAAACTAACGGTTTGAGGGGAGTGGTTAAGCGTTTCCCCTCCCAAGCTGTGAAACCTACGTCATCAGAAAAAGAAACCGTTCCAGACCGGAAGTAACTTTTCAGATTTTGATTAAAGATTACCCAGGTAAAACATTTTTTTATATATATATTTACTTGCACGGATTAATTGTTCACCACAAGACTAGTAATATGCGCTAACAAAGTAAATAGGTTCAATTTTGATTTCACGGGGACTTTAAATGTACATGAAAATATAACCAGCCAAAGCGGGTCTTATATATATATATACTGTATGTCAATGTGATTGTGCACAGTAACATTAAGACAGGACTGGACACCATTAGGCCCTAATCATACTGAAAGCCCCTTCGCCTGTAGGGAAGGCACCTCCATGTTATAGAATTTCATAAATGTGGAAGGCGAGGACCAGCCTGCTGCATCACAAATGTCCTGAATGGGAAAGCCAAATGACCAAACCCACGACGAGGCCATGCCTCTGGTCGAATGGGCCCTGATTCCTAGGGTAAACCTGATCCACTGAGGTATAAGCCATAACAATAGCATCCACTATCCACTTAGACAGTGTTTGTTTAGTGACTGGACCCCCTTTGGATTGACCACCAAAGCAAACAAAAAGCTATTCTGACGCAGAACGCTCCAGATAAATTCTCAGCACTCTAACAGAGCAGAGAAGAAGAAGGCATCCTCAGTAGAAGGGGGAAGAGTCAATAACATCACCACCTGTGCTCTGAACGGAGTTGAGAGCACCTTGGGCACATACCCATGCCTGGGCCTGAGGATGACCCTAGAGTTATCCTGAGCAAACTCCAAACATGCTGGACTCACAGAGCCTGCAAATCACCCACTCGCTTGATAGATGCCAATGCTAACAGAAGACCGGTCTTCAGCGAGAGAGGTTTGAGATCAACCGACCGGAGTGAACCCTTCAAAGCCCCCAGGACCAAGGAAAGGTCCCAAGGTGGCTTAGAGGGAGGTGTGGAGGGGTTAATCCTCCTAGCACCCTTCAGAAATCTCACGATCATGTAATTTCTTCCCAGCGATTGGCCAGCCACCAGGACATGACGTGCTGTAATGGCTGCCACATACACTTTGAGCGTGGATGTGGCACAGCCCTCGTCCAGCAGCTCCTGTAGGAATGTAAGAACCTCTGATATCTCATATGACTCTGGGTCTACATGGTTTTTCGAGCACCAGCTGAAAAAAAAAGCGCCCATTCCAAAGCACAGAGGCACCGAGTCGACGGGGCTCTAGCTTCAGATATGGTGTTCATCACCTTCACAGGGAGGTGCCCAGATACCCATTTAGGGGGATGTGGAGGGCCCAAAGATCGGGCCACGGATGCCACAATGTTCCCTTTGCTTGTGTCTGGAGGTCTTTCCTCACAGGGTTAGGCCATGGAGCTGTGTTTGATAACTGGACCAGCTCTGGAAACCACAGTCTGGATTCCCAGAGAGGAGTTACCAGGAGGACTAGGCACTTGCTCTCTCTGATCCATTTGATGACTTGTGGAATCATCGAGACAAGGGTAAAGGCGTACAGGGGACGGCTGGGCCAGGTGTGGGCCAACACGTCTCTGTACTTCGAGGAGAACATCTCGCAGTATGTATTGGCTTCCGAGGTGAACAGGTCTATTTCGGCTCTACCAAACACCTTCCATGTCAGACTGACCGTCTGTGAGTTCAGAGACCACTTGCCGAGGGGAGTGTTGCCTCGTGAGAGCATATCTGAACCCAAATTCTGGGTGCCCGGGATGTACGCAGTTCTCAATGAGCTCAGATTGGTCTGTGCCCATAAAAGGAGATCGCTCACCACAGCATGCAGATCTCTTGACCTGACTCCCCCCTGGCGATTTATGTAGGCCACAACTGACATGTTGTCCGTGCGGACTAGTACGTGGTGACCCCTGAGGTTTGACAGGAATGTTTTCAGGGCCAAACCAACTGCTTTCATGTGAAAGTAAGCATCTTTCAGATCCATTGTGATAAACCAATCCTCCGGGCAAATTTGCGCTAGGATATGACAGAACGGGAGAAACACCGGTGCACAGATTTCTTAGAAGCAAATTTGTTAGAGGTGCAACAATTGACTAACGTTTCGATGTACAACTACATCTTCATCAGAGTACGCTAGGATATGTTTTATAGTCAATATTTTGAAGGGCTTCCGCATAAGAGCCTTGATCAATTGTCTTAAGTCTAGTATGGATCTGATACCGCTGTCTTTTTTCGGAACCGGAAAAAAACAGCTGTAAAAAACCCCATGTTTTAGCTCTGCTCTCCTTCGAACAGGACCAGATGTGATCGAGCAGGGGAGAGTGACGCACGCAGGGACTCGGCCGGTGTGCGATCGCAAACATCCCTCCTTTCAGAAAGCCGTTGGCTGCGACGCTTCTTTCTCGGCTGAAGTAGGCCCGAGAGAGGGGGCACGGGTGCCGCAGCCTCCCTGGAGAGAGCTTGCCGAGTCCGCAGCATGGAGATGGGCATGTTTTCGCAGGCCTCACATCTGGCAGAGAATGCATTCTCCTTGTGGACGAGTCCCAGGCATGAGATGCAGTTTGCGTGTAGATCGTGCAGCTTGCCTCCGCACTTGCCGCAAGTTTTTACACAAGGCATCCGCTTTCGCTTAATGTAGTAAATGGATACAAGGATATTGCCGGATAGTCCCAGGTGAGACGTCGTCAGGAGACACACACAGCTGAAGCGTAGTCTGCTAAACTTGAAGCTGCTCAAGGCTTGTTCGACGGCGAAAGGATCAGCAATAGTCAGAGATGTGTAGTTTGTCACTGAAGGAGTAAAATCTGCTATAATGGCGAATTCAGGGACTAATATTGGCTAAGGCCATGCCCCTTGACGGGCTCCGAATGGTCATGCCTTTGGATGTGCAGTTGCTGCAGCTCAGCCTATGAGCGACCCAGGCGCTCTGTGGGCTAGATGTGCAGCTGCAAATGTGTTTTACATAAAGGTTTCAGTAAACGAAGAGACCGTTCGAAAGGGAACTTTTTTCTGTGCTCCAGTTTTCTCTATATTAACAGTGAAGCCGTTTTGTTAATTTTGCTAAGAACTGATAATAAAAGATTATGCCAAAATACTTTTTCAGTCTTGTGATGTGGCTTTTTCTTTTATGACAGGGGATGAATTGAATGAATTGTATTTTTGAATGAATTATTAGAAAGAAAAATGTCTAGTCAATCTAGTTGGAATGACTAATAAGTATCAGAGACCCTGCAGCCTCCAGCAAATTAAACGTTGTCCATCTAAACGTTCCTTCAGAAACACCGTTTTCAGGCCGAGTGGCATGAGTCAAGTGGACCTATGCACAGCCTCTCTGCAGGTGTCCAAACAAGATAGCTTTTTTTACTGTGTGTGTATACTAACATTTACATTTCTCACTGTTGTTTGTTTAATAAAGTGAGTGGATCTCACCCACTTCTGCCAAGTACCTTTCATTTTCAACGCTCGACGACCGGCCAAAACCGTGCGTGTTGAAAGACGTCTCCTCCTTGACCTGTTCTTGAGTGTTGCACAGGGTGCCCATCACTTGATGTCATCCCTGGAGAAGGCTTACATGGTTGCAACAGCCTCGTGTTAACAGCTTCTCTTGAAGTGTTTACCTGGGCAAAGTCTCCCTGGTGTTTATACGTCCTCAATCAGCACACAAATTCAGGTGTGATGTAGCCTATAGATGCTGCCTCCCATATGCTGGCAGGTTGGAGAATACAAATCCTGCACAAACGCCGTGAAGCTCTTGTTTATTTGAGTAGGAGTGTTTTAATAGGGCCAAGTGCAGAATATGTGATAAAAGAAGCAATGGTCTGGAACGGGCTTTTTGTGTGGTGCAGGGCAGGAATGCAGCGTGTGAAAGGTGACTTCTGTATGGGCTAGCTTAAGAGGTGATGCATCTTTTGTTTAGGAGGATTCTTTTGTTAGGTTTTGTTTTTTTTGGTCCGCTTATAAAACCGGACAGGGTGAGAGTTTTTTTTTTGTATAAACTATGATCATTTGTGCAGATAATCTAAAATATTTTTATTTATTTAAATATTATGCTACATTTTTGAAAATACATTAAATATTTTTAAATAATCTTTTATTTTATTTAAAAAAATATTTAAAATACAAAATTAATTAATTGTTAAAACGCAAGGTGAACTATAGCTTTATCCCCCATGTAAATGGACAGTCATGGAAATTTAGGATAAAGTGTAATATTGGAAGAAAAAGAGTCTAACACGACACATATGGGTTGATGACAAAACTTTTAAACCTTACACCGTGTGTACATAATCTTATCAAGCTGGTAAATCTACAGAAACGCTAGTACGTATATTAAATTACGTCTGTTGAACATGGAAGCCCAGCTGGGGAAATTCAATTTATTTAAAGTTACATGATCCTCATTCCCATCCACCACAAATGAGCGCATGGCACATGCTCGGGGCACAGATTTATGGGTAATTTATCAACGTCATTACATTATCTTAAGTGGCTGATGAGCTGTGGGGAAGTGGTCATTATGTCTTTGCATGGGGGAGGGGGTAATGGTGAACAGGGGCACACTGATTTACTTAGACTAAGAGAGTCTCTAGAGATAAAACTGATAAAGTGGCCCGCTGGGGATTGAAATGTAGGCAAATTCAGACCTCACTTAAATAGGCAAACTTGTTTAGCTTCTCTCACAGAGTATTTGATTTACAGACAACAGTCCACAAAACGATTTCTAGTTCTGTCATGAAATTCTAGATGTCTCAGACTGATTGTTCCTTAATATAATGCAACCTGATAACATTTACATCGTTTACTACATGGCACAAACTTGATCCCGTCACATCTGCAGCCAAAATGAGCTTGCTGCTCAACATTTAAATAGCTGTTTAGCGTTTACTATAAAAATTTGCAGTGTGCTTGAGAGGTCCTCTGAACCCCTTACCTTCCCCAGCTACACCTGTATAGATCATGGGTGATTTTATTTGTGCAACAGCAGTATATCTTACATTTAGGATGTCAGTGTTTTAATTGGCAGATTATTAAAAAATAAAAATCCACAGCAGAAGCAATATCATCAGCAGCAGCGCAGCAGATCTATTCCGCAAAGACCATACATTACATTAACATTTGATGTAGGGTGTCTTGGGGATTCGTAAACGACATTGGCCTTATCAATCTAATTGGTAAGAATCTATCACTTTTTGTGTCACAATAGCTTGTTTTCATATTGTTTTCATGCCACTGCGTTGCCATATCATGAAATACAAATGAAGGGCAGCAAGTGATTTGCTGCCTGTATTAAGAAAGTAGTACTATAACAAACTCAAAATGCCTGTGTTTTGAGTTAAATCGATCAAACCACACAGATTTTTTTATTGTGTACCAAAAATTGTTGTTCATAAGGGGGTAAATGCAAGAAATTGATCGAAAAACTCTGAAAAAACGCCTTGCAAACCTACTTCTGCGGTCGGGAGGAGCAGAATGCAAAAATGGCTGTGTGTGTAACGTTAGTGATCACTTTGTCAAAGGTGAGCTAATGCAACTTAAGTGACTGTTTGTGTAACGTATAACGGTTTCGAACTTTGTAAAGTCAAAGTATGTCTGAGGTAGTTGCTGATATCTACCGCCTCGATGGCAGGAAAATATTTCAATTCTCTTCATAACGTAAGGATCACGTCCAACATATGTTTGATTTTTTGTTTATATCTTTCTCTTGTAATAGCATGTAAAGTAGTACAGTACGGACTTTCCTCCCTCTTGTCCATTGTGCTCTTCACTCCCTACCCTCCATCTGTTCTGTGCGTCATCATAATCACGTAACTGAAACCCTGCTATTGATGACAACCTGCGATGCTTCATGACGTCACGATAGAAAGACTAGCATGTTTAAGTTTTTTCCGGTCTTTATGAAGGGTTCGTCACATCTGGGACATTGACCAAAAACCGCTTCAGCTATCTGGTGTGTGGGCTACGTTTAGTTTTACTACTGGTTAAAAATACAAAAAACTATGTTTACCTCAAGTTCTCTTTGGAGGATTCCATACTATACACTGTGAGGTTTTCTCCATACCCAGATATCCAGTGCAAAACCCAGTGTAACGTGGAAAAGATTCACCGACACATTTTTCAAAATTTCCTCTTGTGTTCCATAAAGAAAGAAAATCATACAGGTTTGAAACAACATGAGGGTGAGTACGAATTTTCTCTTTTGGGCAAACTATTCCTTTAAGATAAAGTTGAACTAAGAAAACCCCACCATGAATATAACCCGATTCAAATGACCTAGAACACCATGTTTTTTGTTTTCTTCCTCTTCCTCCAGCTCTTTCTTCTCGTCCTTTATTAGGCACAATAAAGGAGGGAAGGTGAGAGAAAGAACGAACACGGAGATGAGAAGCTGGGGCCAAAGCCCTTTAGAGGTCTGAAACCCACGCATGCCCAACAATCCCAATCCCTGCGTTCAGCAGCTGCAGCTGTGAAACCTTTCTTTCTCGTCCTTTTTCTCCTCTCTCTCTCTTTCTTTTCCCAGACCTGAATAGAGCTGCGCTGAATAGATTGGGCCAGGTCGACTGAATAGTCATACCGGAGGGAGGGGTGGGAGTGGAACCCAAATGAACCGGAACCCCTACAGAGAGCTCTGCTCCTGGCGACGGCGATGATAGGGAGGAGGAGAGAGCTGTGTTTAATCGCTCATAATAGAAATTAGCATGGTGTAATGAACCCGTTTCAAAAGTCCATTATTTGCGCAGTTCAAAGAGAGGGGTGACTTTGTAGTTGGAATCCGTGAGCCCAAGCCAAATATCAAAAGGAAAGCATTTGTCAAAACTTCGTACAACTTTGTCAAGCTAACAGCAAACATTTTCTGTTTCTTTTTCCTCAGGAAAGAACATGTGCATTAATCTAGTTCGGGTCAAGGAAAGAAATCAATTTTTTTAAGTTCTGTGTCCACAAAGCAAAGCGTCACTCGGTTAGGAGAACATTGCTAAAGCAATCGCATCGCTCTGGCATGTACATCCGACATGATTCTACATATTTATTTAGCAATCAATCAAGTTGCACAAAGCATATTTCAAGTTTGAGCTGTACGTTTTTTTTTTGTTTTTTTTTGTCTCTCATCCAAGCAGAACTGTCATGACGCCACATGTGCGCAAAGAAATCAGTTTTGTTAGGCATGATTCTTTTAACCTTTTGACCCCGTTTACACCTGGCAATCTGATCAAGCTGTGAGCTGAAACACATTTCTTTTCACACCTGGTATTTACATGCGACCAAATTGGGACAGCTTGTGAATGAATTTTGAGGGGTGGGTCTCTGTTTTTGTGACTCCAATAACATTCATCAGGACAATTTTTCTAAATTATTATTTTTTTTGTGTTCCACAAAATAAAACATTTACATTTATGCATTTTTTGCTGACTCTTTTATTTATAGGGACTCACATTGCATTTTCATTTCATTACATTCCTTTTTTATCAAATCATGCATTCACACAGTTTCGGAATGACATATAAGCAGAGCCGTCCTTACACACCAGGGCGAATATCAGCGCGCGTTATTCGTCAGCGTTTTTCAAAGCGTTTTTTTTTTGTGTTCACACCCAAGCCATTTTCGCTGGCGATGAGCCGAGTGAACATGCAAATTCATTCCCTGACATTAGATGGTGCCAATTTGCTCTGCAATACCACTCCTTGTTTGTAGTCCCTGTCGCATTTGTCATATAGTTCTTTATGTTTTAGCACCAATGAGAACAGCAGCTCTACATTCATCTTCCTCGTCTTATTTCTTCCAGGCTGTGTAGAAGTAGACGGCGACGCTACTTGGCGTAAATCTTCTTCGCCGTTGCATATGTGTGCTCGCAACGCATTCTCACCCCAAGGCGTCATTTTTGACCATGCTTCAATATTTGACACTTTATGTGCCCTTTATGCGCCGTGATCTTACGGCGTCATCTAACTGACGCTAAAGGAAAGAGTCAGTTAGATGGCGCGGGTAGGTTTAGGTCTGGGGTAGGGTTACACAAGATCCTAGGGCGTCATTTAACTGACGCTAAAGGGCGCCTAATGCGTCATATATTGAAGCATGGTCAAAATGCTTCCCAAGGCGTCAGTTAGGTGATGCCTTGGGGGTGAGCACGCAAGACCGTTTTGTGTTTGAGCACCCCAAAGTTGTGTTTTACGTTAACTTCAGAAGCTCCAAACACGTGAGCAAAAACGCCAATCTCATTGGGCTCTCATCTTACTCGGAGTATACTTTGGGCTCAAATGATGTTAGAACTTTAAAGCACAGATAAGAGTTGAAAGTTCTGTGGGTGATTTACTGACAATGCGCACATTAAAGAACACAGATACAGTTTGATCATTTCCATAATGACTAACGCAAGCTTAAGACATGGTAAGAGTTTATGGTGGCACAAGCTGTTCGTGAATCTGGCCCTTAATCTACTAAAGCCACACTGTGGAACTTTTGGCCACTAGATGGTGCTCGACCTGTAAATTTCACGTCTAGCTTTCCTAGACACCACAAGCTCCGCAGCACTGTCGCAAATTAAAGTCAACGAACAGTCAACCGGTCAGCCTCCCGTGTCTTTAGATTGTGTGTGCTTGCAGTGTTTGAGGCGGGCAGCCGTGCCACGCTCGATTCCCTTATAGCAGTCGGCTGAGAGATAGCGAGTCCCCGTGGGGCTTATCATGTCTGTGAGTGAATGTGGGGGCAGGACAGCGGGCACATTCACTGGACTGAAAACACCGTCGGCCTGAGCTGAATGTATGTGTGTTGGTTTATTTTTACAGAAACCGTGGGACATATGGTGTGTAGTGTTTGTGGGTACTCCTGAGTCGTGGGCACGTTCACTACATTTAATGTAACATTACATTTGACATGAGTCGATTTTATTTGTGCGAGCCCTGCACTGAGACAGGCTGTGCTTGAAATGAACACTGGGCTGTGGGCATTTTATTACACTCATAACACCATCGGCTGTGGCCGGAATACCAGAAAATACTACACTGCTTATATGAATTTATCTGGGTTACCTTGGAAAGGGCATTTGTGTGCAGGCAAGCGTTGGCATCGGTCCGGCACTCTTCCCCCTCCTTTAGCTCATGCCAACGAGCGAAGCGAAAGCTGGACCAATGTTAATCCTCGTCCTGGCTTTTAATTTGTCACTCTCCCCTTTTCTTTTTTTTTTTTTAGTTTCCTCTGATAAAACCGTTGCCTTCTTCCTTGTAACTGTTGTTCGGCCATGACGAAAACATACAGACGGCATTCATACGTGAGTTAAGCACGTCAGAATCTGAGGAAGTTTGGTGTGGTGGGGGAAGTGACAGATGCCGTAAAGCGGTCGAATTTTGTAGTTCTTTTTGTGCTCAGGTTCCTACCCAAAACCCGAAGTTACAAATGCTAGTAAAAGCGATACAGACACCTTCAGGCTACGGCAGACGTGTCATTCAACCTATTGTACGTCGATGAACCATCTCAATGGGTTTGGGTAATGTATTATAAAAGTTGAAAAGTTCCTCAGTGTGGCTTTAAAGATTATCCCTTTTAAAACTAACTATTAAAAAGCAGACATTTAAATGTAAAACATTTATAAAATAAGCATAAATAAACAAATTCACAAAAAAATCTAAAAAGTAAATTTATACAATTTATAAAAAAATAAAAGTTATTAAATAAATAAATGAATAAACAAACAAACAGTTCTTGTATCTTTACAAGTAGTCATTCTTTTCAATTGCAGGACTGAAAGCTATTTCCCAGAGTGCACTGCCTGTCCGAATGCTTGACCTGTCCACCTCATAATCACCCTACCTCTGACAAAACAACAAGTTTTGTCCTCCCATTTCCACCAAACTGATCTGAGACCCGTTACCCTGTTGATCCCAGCGATCTGGTAAAACACTCTCAATAGTGGTGATTTTGCCATTGATTGCTGCAGCTGCACAGCTTATGGCTGTTCACCCCCGAGGCTCCTGTTAGAGATAATGGGATAATGGTTGCCACCTTCTCAACCCTCGCGGCCCACAGCGGTGTCAGATACTGCACGGATCACAAACATTTGCTGAAAATTGTTAGGGATTATGTGGAGGTGTAATTGGAGTTTTTTTATGAGAATGCACATGCATTTATTACAGAGGCGTTTTCTTACTATACATGGTTTAATTATATTCTTTAATTATAAATGAAAATACATTTTCATTTATGTTTTCACATATATTTCAATCATGACAACTCGTGATTAGTTTTAGAATATGAGCGAATAGAATAGTTTTACTTGCATGTTATCGAATATGTTAATGTATTTGGTCTTGGCTGACTATAGGTCTGCTATGCTGCTGTTCATTATTGCTGCTGCTGAGCAAGTATGGATATAGATATACAGAAATGGATATACAGATATGCTGTGAGCATGTAATATATGCTGCTGCATAAATAGACTTACTTTAGCAGATCTAGGCAGGTGGAGCTGGGGAAGGTGGAGGGTTGCAGAGGAACTTTCAGGACTAACTTACAGCAAACAATGAACCAGAATATTTAAATGTTGAGCTATGTCAGAAAATGTTATTATTGGATATTTATGTATATAAATTATATTTTTTATATTTTATTAATTAATTTATTTATTTTTGTCTTAACTTGTATGTAATGGTTAATTGTTTCGACGGAAAATATCTTAATATCCTATGATTTTTGACATAAAAGAAAAATCGACATTTTTGACCCATGCAATGCATTGTTGGCTATGTGTGTGTGTGTGTGTGTGTGTGTGTGTGTGTGTAAATAAATGTATTAATTTATTTAAAGACTGAACTGTGGGAAACCAATCACAGCTAATTAATTTTTAACAATGCCAGAGAATATGACAAAAAATCAAGCAAATAACCAATTTCCAAGAATTGGATGAATGGCTTTAGTCTTTCTTCATCCAGCCGTGCTCAGGTATGCATCTCAATTTGAGCTCAAACACAAGAGGTTCCAGTCCTGCGAGTAAATAAGGACTATACAGCGAAGCCTATTCAGTCTCCTGACATGGCTTCAGTTCTCCAGTCTTCTAGAGCATCCAGCTGTGAGCACTTGAGACCGGCCAGGGCCTCACACTGAATTCTCAATGCAGCAACTGCCAGAGGACTTTCCAGAAACTTCTATTCCTGACAGCACTCTGAAAGAGCCATTATCTCCAAACCCCCAATTAAGAGAATCATTTCACCCAGAATCCAGGGAATAATCTACATAGAAATAACTATTTTGGCTGAGAAACACTCAGCTCAGTAATTTGTACTGATATTTTGATGCGTATCTCTCAGAATAATGGAGGTTATGTGAAATGGCATGCTTTACTGTTATGGCTTAATTTGTTTTAGAATAGAAAGAATATGGAAGGAAATTTATTTTTCCTCAGAAATACCTTGATAGGACTGCATGCTTGCCAGAGAGAGTAGACAGTGTTGGGTTTCTAACTTTTTTTTTTTTTAAATTTAGTGTTGCATGAGTTAGTGTATCTGTATATGAACAACAGACTGCCAAATCGTGCTTATGTGAAGCGTCCGGTTTACTGGCCAAATTAAAGCTTCTGTGGATTCAGTTCTGTCAAAAATATGCTTACGCTAACTCTACAAAACCACAAGGCAAATTGCCCCTCGTTTAATCAAGGGGGAAACTGAGCCACGTTCATTCATTCATGACAGAATAAAACAAACGTAGAGAAAAAGAGAGAGTCGGGGAGAGAGAGTGTCACAGAAAAAGAAATAATTCATTCTCACCCACACCCACTTCCCAGCAAACAAATTTAGGTTCTGGGAACGTTAGTTTAACGTTCCCGGAACGTTCTCCTTACATTATAAAAATGGAACCTAAAAATAACCTACATGGAACGTTCCTATAACGTTCTTGTTTGGTTCCCAAAAAAATAACCTCATGGGACCATTCGAGAACGTTAGGGGAACGTTCTGTGTTTGCTGGGTTGCTGAGTTTGTCATATTATTCTAATGTTGCTCGTATTTCAAAATTCGCATTTAGTAGCTACAAGCATTCAAAACTTAAGGTGAAGATACAGGGCAACTTTTAGAGCAATGTTGCCAAGCGATTGTTGCTTGGGCACTTTCCCATTGAGAATGGGCAACAAATTTCTATCTGGATAATTTAGATTGGTCGTGGTGGGCCCTGTGTCTCACCTGGTTCCTCGTTGATGACAACATTGCCCAGTAACATATTGCTCAAAAAGTTGCCCTGTATCTGCAGCTGGCAGCGTCGGTTTTGAATTTTTTTGAATGACGAATGTATATGAATATATCTGCAGAAATAGACACTCAGGCGCAGAACACGCATTTTAGCTCACAGTCGGCAGTAGTTCTCTCAGTGTGTACAAGTGCAGTTTTTTACACCGACGCGAGGTGTCAACACAGTCAGCTTTCATCAGCTAGTTCGTCGGCGTCAGCTTGGTGTGTTCCAGGCATTAGAAATTTTGTCCAACTTGATGCAGCGCCTACATGACTATGATGTATGGCATCAAAGTACCGCGAGAGTGTTTCGAAAGTCCCCCAAAGGGACAAAATGTGTGAAACTGTTGTTTTAACACGTGAAACTGTTGTGTTAACATGTAATTATGTCATTTACGTATGGAAGACCAAAAGGGACAAAACATGTGAAAATGTACATTAACACGTCATTTACGTGTTAACACGTAATTTTTAATCCACGTCATTTGCATGTTAACATGTAAATTGCATGTTAACATAACAGTTTCACACATTTTGGCCCTAGTGGTCTTCCATATCTCAAGAGCAGCTGCACACAAGAATATATACACAGAAAATGTGTCTGAAATATCTGTGCATTTGGTAAATTTGCATTTATTTCACTTCAGCTGTGGTAAAGTATGCAAACACCACGTGAGCGTCACTACGGGAACCAGAAAGTGTCCGACTTCACGTCTCTGTTTGCAATCTACAAATCATGTAGATTGCGTGTGCACTAGGACTGGGTAGGCTAATAAATATCGATTTCTCGATATTAATCGATTCTCATTTTTACAAACCGATATCGATTCTTAAACCTCAAGAATCGATTAGTCATCCTGTTTCATTTGAATGAATGGGACATTGTATCGCGGCTGCGCGCATCCAAAAAATCGCAATAATGTTTGTCCTTTGTTACTATTGATATGAAACAAAGTCTCAATTTTCAAATTACGTCCATTTTCTTTAGAAATTCAAAAACATAAATAGCGTTTTGGCGCTGCGGCGTGAGATCGCTCTGGCGCAGCTCAAGAGAAGCAGCAGCGCTGATCTCTCTTCCGGCTTAATAATACCAGTCACAGCGCGAAATAAACATGAATGAGCATCTGAAAGTGTGTTAAAAGATAGAGTACAACTTATCGAAATCCGTATCATGTCACATTGATTCGCTCAATCTGCGTTTCAACCGTGGAAAGACGTCAGTTAAACAGCTTGTAATCAATGTCATGTATGGTCATATTTACCTCAGAAAACCCACATAAACTCGTTAGTCCACACTCGTTAGTGTTCTGCAATATTTAATGCATATTTGAATAAATCTGGCAAGTTTTTATGACAGCCACAATTTAAATGTTTATATTTCATATAATCTTCTTATTATAAAAATAAATAAAAGTGTAATTTAAGTGTTTGTATAGCTACAAAACAGTTAATTATTACCTTCACATTAGGCTAATGAAGTCTATAGGCTACAACTAGACTCCCATAGTTTACAGCATTAGTTAAGAGATTTGATTTCCTTGAGAAAATTTGCCATTTATTGTAACTGATATCCAAAATAATCGATATTGAATCGAATCGAATCGAAATCGAATCGAATTGCAAGCTTGTGAATCGAATCGAATTGTGAAATTTGTCTCAATACCCAGCCCTAGTGTGCACACTCACATCGGCGCCCATTATTAAGCCATGAGGCTTTAAACGTAGGCGAATAACGCACACAAAATTCATCCTGGTGTGAACAGGCCTTTAGGTTCCTGTTTCAGTGGAAATTACGTGGATCATACAAAGCTGCACGTTCTAATGCACTTCAGTGGGCCTTTAAAGTCTTGCGAAATGTATAGATTCAGATGAATTTAGGTGAAAGAATGACCTAAAAACACTTGAGATGTAAAAATAACAAGAACAAAATATGATATTGACACTGGAATTGTTTCCGAAGACATACAAATTCTGGTTTTCCACAAGTTAACCCTAGAAACCAATATTGCACTATAGCGCATGAGGGGTGCTCATGTCACACAGGAAACACAGTAATCAAAAAATAATGACTTGTCTTACATGAACTGCACAGTAATGCCAGGTTTTGTTCTTACTAAAAAATGATTCCAGAATGATGCATCGACCGAAGCCAAAGCTGTGCTATAGCTCATTTACAAGGGCATGCTGTCAAACAAGAAATCTGGTGAATAATGGACCTTGTTCATATACTTCCAAGAGAGCGGAAACATACAGACCAATAATTCAGCCGGGGTGTAAAGCACAAGTGTGATGCGTTATCTGGAGTCTGCGCTGAGTTTTCAGGGTGGGACAGTGGATTCGTTCAGGGTGTTCAGAGAGGGGCTGACTGACAGTACCGTGACAGGGTAGATGCAATGCAGTTCTGCATGTCTAACTCCCAACAGCTGCTGCTGGGGCAGTCAAGACTGTACCGTCATCACTGTCATCATCATCTATGCGCTGGAGTCATTAAATACCATTTACCATTGTCAGCCTGAACAAAATTTCAGAAAGTTACTATCATCTCCAACCAACCAGCCAACCATGTTGTATCTCAGAGCACTGCTGATCTTTTCATGGTAAATCATGATACAAACCTGTAACTTTTCATGACCAGTCACAGGACATTGGCTTTTAATAAACTAAGTTCATCTTTTAGTATTTTCAGAGTTTCAATGTATTTTCCAAACTTGTTTCACGTGGAGACTTTAGACGACCGTTAACATATGAAATGTCCAGGGTCATTGTTGGCTTGTGTTTTCTGCAGCTTTGTCCTTGGAGATGGACATAAAGCATTTAAAACTGCTGACTTGTGGATGATTATTTATTGTCATGGTCGATCTTAAAAGCAGTAAAACGACAGATATGTGTTTGGGGACTTTTTGAATGTTGCAAGTTCCTTACCTGTGCAATCAATTTTATAAGTGGTTTTTATATCAGTTATATTGTGTGAACAATAATGACAAATCCAGATATACTAACCCACAAACCCCCTACATCTCTCCCTGCCTTCCTTTAGCTCCCCCCCCCCCCTAATTTTATATGAATTATACTGTATTGTTATACTATATTTTGCTGATGTATTCTTAATCATAATCATATACCCTTACTTGAATCAAAATAACACCTAAATATATAAATTATATAATTTAAGTACAAATACAATAAATAAATTCTAGCACATGGGCAATGGAATGTGAAACAGTGTTTTGAAGTACTTATACCAGCTGTGCAGATGAACAAACCTTAGATGGGAAGTCAGTCATTATTATATATTACTGCTCATTTATTTTCAAACTGCAGCATTTAAATGCAATTATCTCTAATGCTCACCAAGACAAAACATCTGCAGGCAGAGACGGAAAAACCTACATCCATGTGTCTTCATTTAAAACAGTCTTGTATAATTCATACATGTACCTTAAAAGATCAAATTACCCTTATTATGATAACACTGGAAAGTTGATTCAGACTGTATGTGTTTTGCAAAAGTTTTTTTTTAATTTTTTTTATTGTTGCTGTAAGAAGTCTCTTATGCTCACCAAGACTGTCCATTTGTTCAAAGATACAGCTGCTTTAATTTTGCTAAATATTATCAACATTTTAAATAGTAAATAGCTGTTTTTTATTTTTATATATTTTTTTTAATTATTAATTCCTGTTATGGCCAGGCAAAATTTTCAGCATCATTACTCCAGTCTACAGTGTCACATGCAGTGTTAGGGTATGGAGCCAGATCAGCCTCAAAAATAATACAAGTACAGAACAAAATTCATAAATGTACAGCACAATTCACATTTCAAAACACAATTCATAAATACACAAGTAAAAGCATTAATATTATGCATACGCATACATATTTGGGTAACACTTTACAATATGGGTGCACTAATATGCATTAATGCATGCTTGACTAATGCACAGATAATCAAGAGTTTATGTATAACTAATGAAGAACTAAACCATTAATTAATGATTACTGCATTAGCAACTAATAAAGAGTCTATATGATTAATAGATTAAGTAAATCATTGCTATTAATTCAATGATTGCATTCAATGAATTCTAAAAATTGCTATTAATTCAATGTGTCATTGTGTATTAATTCCTTAATAACATATTTTATTAACTAATAGTGTGAATGTGTTAATTACCACAATTAGTCAAAGCTATGCACTTTAACTTCCAGTTGTCTGCTTTAATTAATCATTAGCCAATGATTTGCAAAGGTATCATTATGCCATGACTTTACTTGTAGGGGCACATCATTATTAACTAGTCATTTAGTAATTGTAGTAATTTGCACATGAATTTACTTAACAATTAAGTAATTAATCATGTATTAATGCTTATTAGTGTACCTGTCATATTATCTGGAAGTTGAAATACAAGGCTTTGGCTCATTCTGGTAATTACAACACTATCTCACGACCAATTCGTACGAATTCGACGCATGATTAAAAAGTGTCTAATTCGTACTAATTCGTACGATTTGTCTAAACCCACGTGATGGTTAGGTTTAGGGGCGGGGTAAGGGGTAGGTCATTCGTACGTATTCATACGAATTGGCCAATTCGTAAAATATGTACGATTTAGCAAAATCGTATTAATTTGTACGAGTGAGGTCGTATGAATTGTTACGAATTAGCCACTTTTTAATCATTCGTTGAATTCGTACGACTTGGTTGTGAGATCGGGTTGGTAATTACCATATTAATTCACACTATTAGTTAAAAAAATGAGTTATTATGGAATTAATCCACAATTAAATATTTAATTAAAAACAATTCATGTATGAACTAATACATTAACCTTACAGACTCTTAATTAGTTCCTAATGTAATCATTAATGAACAGCTTAGATAATCATTAGTTACACATTAATTCAGTATTATCTGTGCATTAGTTGAGCATGAATTAATGCTTATTAGTGAACCCGTATTGTAAAGTGTTACCCATGTGTAAACATTTTAAATGTATTACGTAAGAGGCATTTGTGTGAGCATTTGGGCAAATATTTATGCTTATGAATTGTGTTTTGAATTTACGAATCGGATTTTGTAAGTGTGAATTGTGCTGTGCATTTATGAATTTTGTTTTGTAAATGTATATTTTTTATGCTGATCTAGTCAAGCTATACACTTCTGAAAAAGTAGTTAGCTACACTACAAGTTACTGTCAAAAAGTAGCTAGCTACATTGAAAACTACAGTATTTTCGCAGTGTTTACAGAGAACGGAGATGCGAATCATGGGCTGCTTGCTTGAACACTGTGTTTCATACTGAAATCTGCTGCAACCTATGTAATTAGTTCACAGCCTTTTCTGTGTGATAAGTATGGCGACTTGTTTGGTTCATTTAGGCTGTATCCGAAACCACCCTATATACCCTTAAATAGGGCACTATTTGAGGGGACAGCCATTAGTAGTGTCTGAAACCATGGACAAATTCCAAACTGAAGTGAGCATTCATATGGCCTACTCCCTTCAGGTAGAGCCCTTGAAGTGAGGAATTTGGAGTAAGCAGAAAATTAATACATTCAAAAATGCTATTATTCACCTGTACTTGAAGTCACACCGCTTCTTGTTGGAAAGTAGTTAGCAAGCTACACTGTTTTAAGCAACTGAGCTACTGTCATGCTACTGAAAAATGCAACCAAAACCCCATTCAAAAAACCCACTGATTTCAAGACTATAGAACCCAAAGTGCGAAAATGCTAACTCGCTTCTGTGTTTTGACCTAAAAAGTGATGTCATACCTGCACCACTCTATACGAATGTGTATGACATCATCGTTTTTACAAATTAGTGTTTTTATAGATTACACGGAGAGGATAACTATTGTTTTCTAAAACTTCCATTTTGAAACCCGTTTTCAAAAGTTAGCATTTTCAGGCCCCCAATCGGCCAAAATACATAATAGTTTTCAGTTTTTAGTAAACAGTGTCGTGTTAATGTAGGGCTCTATGATTTCCGCGATGAGGAAAATGCGGAGGGAATCACAGAATCAATCATAAACACAGATTTTACTGTATAATGCAGAATTTCACTGAATTTGCCAAATTTAATGAATAAATAAAAAGCAAGGTCAGTACACTTAAATCAAATCGCGATATAGACTAGTGTCTTTGAATATAAAACCGCAAAAAATACTATTTAAATATAAATGCTGCATCTTCTGCATGTCTCAGTAAGAATGTGGCTACCGCCACACTATATGAACGCATGAATGCATGAACTTCAGCTCCAGAGCCGCCCGAGAGTCACTCGTTTGAGAAAAAAAACTATCATCATATCATAAACAAATAGAAACTCAAAGGTCTTCATGGCAACCTGTCAAAATAATAGTTTGGTTTAATGGAAGAAAAGAACACAGAACAGTTCTCCACTGCAGGTGTGCTGCTCTGTGCACCCGACAAGAAACACAACACTGACAAGGAAAACAAACAAAGAAAAGAAAGAATGACAAATGTTATTTTCCTCATTCCATAGTTTTGGGCAAGGCCTCACTGGATGGACAAAAGCACTCACATGTGTATGTGGGCGCATTTGTGTAGCTGTGACAGCAGTGAATCATCAATAGTTGTTATGATATGTGTGTGTTGAGTGAACGTGTATTGTTGGAATGGTTGACATTTTTCTTTTCTTTTTTCTTTGTTTGTTGTTTTTTTCTAGATGATACGCTTTCAGAAGATTCAGTGTTTCCCACCTTCACCTGTTAAACTTTGACAACAAAACTAATCGGCTATCATTGAGGCTGCAGTTGACCTTTGACCTCAGCTGTCAGTTGCCCCCTGGAGATGTGGTTCGAGACTCTTGAGTTCAATAACACCTCTAACCAATTGGAGTGTGTAGCCAATACACACACACACACACACACACACACACACACACACCTGTGCGACAGTCTTCAACAAGCACATCCAAATACATGCTGGGACACGACACACAGAAACACAAGTTTACATAGCTTTCTAAAAGGGGACATACCACTGACTTTATTGTTTTTGAATAAAGCTGATTTATAAATAGTTTGTACTTTTAAACATGTCAACTCAAACGGTTGTCAGATTTCAAATCTAATTTCCAGGAATATATATAGCCAAAATACTTCTATTCAAATTGATCTTATATGTGTATGTATGTATGTGTGTGTGTGTGTGTGTGTGTGTGTGTGTGTACACATATTAGGGCTGTCAAACAATTAATCGCATCCAAAATAAAAGTTTTATAATTTTTTTTTGTGTGTGTGTGTGTGTGTGTGTGTGTGTATATATATATATATATATATATATAAACACATGCTTGTATGTTTAAGAAAAAAAATTATTTATTTTTATTACATATTTATTATATAATTATAATACAATATTATATTGTTTATTATATATTTATATTTATATATAATATAAATTATATATAAATATATATACAGTATATACATGAAAATATTTCTTAAATATATACAAGCATGTGTGTGTATTTATTTACATAAAATAATTATACACAGTGCTCCAACATATATTATGTAAACACTTACTTTTATTAGTTTACACTAAACTTTTATTTTGGATGTGATTAATCGCGATTAATTGTTTGACTGCCCTAATATATATATATATATATATATACAGGGGTTGGACAATGAAACTGAAACACTGGCCAATGTTGGAGGTTTCACATCTATATGCCTGGTGGCCAATCTTCAGAGTGAAGCACGGGTGGATCAGTGATGGTTTGAGCTCCAATATCATGACAATCCTGATTGTATTTGATGGACACGACACTGCCGAGGACTACCAAACCCTTCTGGAGGATCATGAGCACCTGATGCTCAAACCGTGTATCAGCATGATCATGCACCAACACACACAGCAAGACTTGTGACAGAAGGGTTTGATGAAGATGAAAGTGACGTTGAACATCTCCCATGGTCTGACAGATCTGAAT
The DNA here is from genome assembly GCF_016745375.1 of Pimephales promelas. Next base: position 412,482 of record NW_024121188.1, read on the forward strand.
ATTATTGAGGTGTTTTGGAGGAGCGAGTCCACCAGCATCATATAGTGACCTGGACACTGTTCTGGAAGAGGAACGGCTCATAATCCCTCTGGTCACTGTGAAGGACTTCTATCTGTCAATTGGTGCTGTATTTGGATGCAAAATGAGGCCCTCACCATTCTAACAAATTATTGTGTTGTAAAACCAGGTGTTTCAGTTTCATTTTCCAACCCCTGTATATTCTGCAGTAATGGCTTTTGAAATTCAGCTTTTCTGTCATTTCTAGAGCTCAATAGACATGATCATTATGCACTGGTTTTGTAAAAATACTTCTTTCTTCTACTTTCTTCTTCTATTCTTTCTAAAATCATATGGATTTGGCAAAAAAAAGAGAGTGTTCGCTTCTTGGTGAACGATTATCTGAATAATGCCATCTGTCTCTGTGTAGATTAGAAGTTTTTGAATTGAAAAAATGCTGTACAGTTCATGATATTGATGCATAACATGAACAAGGTTAGTCTGGCTTCTGTGATAATTGTTTTTAAAAAAACATTTTTGAATGATTTCATGAAATGTTCTTTGGTTCAAGAACCAAGTGTTTGAGGAAGTTAAGAGCACATATGGCTCAAATTGATCTCTCTCTGTTTTTCACTGTGACCCAGACCCCACTTCCTTACCGCTACCCAACGATCTGTGGAAGAGTAAACACATCCGGACTCAAGGTGCACGGCGTAATCAAACATGTGCTGTTCATCAGAGAGCCCCAAACATACTGCTCTCTGAAAAGCATGGCTAACACACACAGACACACACACACTCCATGTGCGAAGCCATAGCGGTAAATGCCCTCACTGCTCAATACCGTGAAGTGCTTGTTTGTGTTTGAATACGTCGATTTGTAAGGCCCTAAATCTCAACGTTAAGCAAATAAACGCAGCAGACACATCAGAAGCAGTACGTTTTCATTTATCTCTGTTCCCCTTACCGTAGACACTAAAATACACACTTGAACTCGATCTCTAACAGTTTGTCTCACTCTCACACACATACGGTAAACAAACCAGAATTTCACAGTTTGGCATAAGGACACAAACAAGGGCAGCTAAGCATTTTTCCTTAGATAAATGGTGCTGGAGGAGAGAGACTGCTCTGAAATTTGCAATAATACTTTATTATGCTTTACAAGTTGTCTCTTTAAAGGAACAAAATACTTATTTATTTATAATTTGTATAATTTATGCATTATTTTTATGATTATTAACCTCTTAACTGTCACCCCCCTTTTTTGAATAGACATGGAAATGCACTATTTAAACGGATTAACTTAAATGGTTGTAATTCAAGAATGCTTTGGAATTTAGACGTAAGATTGGTCTCATTTTAAAGAAGACATTTGGCAGATTTTTGTCGAAGTGAAATAAATTAACCCCTTAAGTGTCAACCCCCCCCTTTTTGAATATAGATGAAAATGCACATTTCGAACTTAAATGGTTGTAATTCAAGAATGCTTTGGAATATAGACGTACGATTGGTCTCGTTTTAAAGAAGACATTTGGCAGATTTTTGTAGAAGTGAAATAAATTAAGAATGTGAAACAGAAAAAAAAGTTATAGAAGTTTGAGTTTATGAAAATGTACAATACAAAAAATGTAATTATTCATATTTTATATAAAATATATATTTTCAAAACCTGGGCGACTAAATTTTTATAAATTTTTGGTTGATATCTCAAAAAATGAGCTTTCAGTGAGATTTGGTTTGGGCGCAGTACCAAACTTTTTCACTAGGGCACAACCAGACTCCATTACTGCCCATATAAGGGTGCCTTCATTTTCATATGTGTTTTGAGTGATGTTTTGAGTATTTTATCACAGCTTTTATGCAGTGTTAAAAAATGAAACAGGAAGTGCTTCTGGACCAGTGTTGTTTACATCTTGCAAAATGGTCTATAGCTAACTGCCACATCACAATTGGTGAATTTATTATTTTTTTTCGTAATATTTAAAACATTTTCAGACTTTTTTTCCCTAAAATAACTGAATGGATGCAATCTTTTGAACTCTTGGCATGAAAACAAACTGAGGTTTCTACCTTTTTTTCATGATTTTTCATGTTCATCACTGTTTCAAAATAAAGGTCTGACCACGCTTTATGAGAATGAAAATATTTTTGTTGCAAATTGTTAAATTACGGGTCCTGTGTAATTTATTTTGAAAATCAGTCACCAAATATAGAACCTAGAGATTATAAACTTTCAAATGATACATAGTTTATTGTTTTAATATATATTTGATATTGTTGTTTTAAAAATATAATGGCAAGCGACGTGACAGTTAAGGGGTTAATGTTATTCTAATGATTGTATAAATTATTTAAGCAATATCACTATAAATTACACAACACCGTTCAAATTTTTTGTGTCAGTATTTTTTTTGGTAACACTTTATAAAAAGTATACAGCAATAAAGAACTTAAAAATAATTTAAAATCATTTGCGAACTAGATTAGTTCAACCTATCTATCTATCTATCTATCTATCTATCTATCTATCTATCTATCTATCTATCTATCTATCTATCTATCTATCTATCTATCTATCTATCTATCTATCTATCTATCTGTCTGTCTGTCTGTCTGTCTGTCTGTCTGTCTGTCTGTCTGTCTGTCTGTCTGTCTGTCTATCTATCTATCTGATGTCTGTCTGTCTGTCTGTAGAGCAGAAAGTAAAAAAGTATAATAATAATAATAATAATAATGTACTCAATTATTGTTAAAGTTGCAAAATGCTCCAAGTTAACTGATCTGTTTAGTGCCCACATTGTGCACACACCCTCTGCACCTGTGTGCATGAGTAACTTGCAACTGGAAGCCAGAAAAGACATGATGCAGCAAGATGACACAGGCTCATATTGCACATACCAAGCATTAGTATGTGCAAAAAAATGTGAAACTGTTTAAAGTTTTGGTACATTTCCCACTGACCTGGGAACAGTTTCCCTAATTCTTGCATATTACATTTCACTTCTAAATCAGTGCAATCGTGTAACTTTTTCATTGTACTGTATCGTTATGTTTAGGTTTAAGGGAAGTATTGGTTAGTTCTTGCAAAGTTAGATCCGGTCAGAAAGTTAGATTAGTGTGTGTGTGTGTGCGTGTGTGTGTGTGTGTGTGTGTATTTTGAGAGTGTATGGGGAGTACACAGGGTAAATAAATATTTGATGACCATGTCACCTCTGCTCTAAGTTCTGGGCGGCACAAGCCAGATCATCATCTGACCTTCACACAATCGGATGAATTATTCAAAATAAAATTGTCAATCATTCCGTCCGTTCCATGTGGAATAGAGAATGCAGCGCTACGTATTTATGTTTTCAAAAAAATCTAAACTCAAGAACAAGGATAATTAGGCAGGCCACTGAACCGCTATTGAAAAACCACACAGTCAGTCTGATAATAATGTGACAAGCACAATCGAGTCTTTAAAAGCTAGAGAAAGGTGTCCATTAGTCTCCATGTTCATTTCAAAAGGCCTTCTTTTAAATGGCTGTTATCATGAACAGTCTGTTCTGTCTGTTGAGCTGACTTTGTAATCAAACAAAAACAAATTAAGTACTTTAAATGAACGTTTAGAAAGAGTATGCTAACGGGCTAATCATCAAGTTGTATGCTAAGCTAAATGCAACAAATTAATTTGTTTGCTTCTGGTAGATATTTACGTGTAAAAGGCATAAAAGTTAATAATTTCTAATAAGGCACTAAATAGAGTATGTATAAAATATTCTGAGTTTTAAAGCGACTGATATTTTAGAACGAATCACATTCCACTTTGCAACCACAATATGTGAATGATGTATAGGCTTAATTTATTTTCTTTTATTTAAAATATTCACAACAATGTAAAAAAAATTATTTATGATCAATCTGAATAAGTTATGACAGCATGTTTTTCATTCATCTTCTTCCGCTTATCCAGGGCCGGGTCGCGGGAGCGGCAGTCTAAGCAGAGATGCCCAGACTTTCCTCTCTTTAGACACTTCCTCCAGCTCGTCCGGGGGGACACCGAGGCGTTCCCAGGCCAGCCTGGCGACATTGTCTCTCCAGCGTGTCCTAGGTCTTTCCCAGGGTGTCCGCCCAGTGGGACGTGCCCGGAACACCTCCCTGGGAAGGCGTCCAGGAGGCATCCGGAACAGATGCCCGAGCCACCTCAGCTGACCCCTCTCGATGTGGAGAAGCAGCAGATCTACTCTGAGCTCCTCCCGAGTGACCCAGCTTCTCACCCTATCTCTAAGGTATTGCCCAGCCACCCTGCAGAGAAAGCTCATTTCGGCCGCCTGTATCCGGGATCTTGTCCTTTCGGTCATGACCCAAAGATCATGACCATAGGTGTTCCTTCTTTACCACAACAGACCGGTACATCGACAGCATTACTGCAGAAGCTGCACCGATCCATCCGTCAATCTCCCGTTCCATCCGTCCCTTAAGATAATTAAACCCCAAGATAATTAAACTCCTCCACTTGAGGAAGGATTTCTCCATCAACCTGAAGTGAGCAAGCCACCCTTTTCTGACTGAGGACCATGGCTTTTGATTTGGAGGTGCTGATTCTCATCCCACCCGCTTCACACTTGGCTGCAAACCGTCCCAGTGCATGGTGAAGGTCCTGGTGTGAAGGGGCCAACACGACAACATCATCCGTAAAAAGCAGAGACGAAATCGCGTGGTCCCCAAACCTGACACCCTCCAGCCCCTGGCTGCACCTAAAAATTCTGTCCATAAAAAAATATGAACAGAAACAGGGACAAAGGGCAGCCCTGCCGGAGTCCAACATGCACTGGAAAGAAGTCTGATTTACTACCAGCAATGCGAACCAAGCTCCTGCTTCAGTCATACAGGGACCAGACAGCCCTTAGCAAAGGACCCCGGACTCCATATTCTTGGAGCACCCTCCACAGGCCCCCTCGGGGGACACAGTCGAATCCCTTCTCCAAATCCACAAAACACATGTGGACTGGTTGGGCAAACTCCCATGAACCCTACAGCACCCTGTAAAGAGTATAGAGCTGGTCCAGTGTACCACGGCCTGGACGAAAACCGCAGTGTTCCTCCTGAATGCAAGGTTCCACTATCGGCCATATTCTCCTCACCAGTACCCTTGCATTGACTTTCCCAGGGAGGATGAGAAGTGTGATCCCCCTGTAGTTGGAACACACCCTCCGGTCCCCCTTCTTAAAAAGAGGGACCACTACCCACTACGGTCTGCCATCCCAGAGGCACTGTTCCCGACCGCCACACGATGCTGCAGAGGCGTGTCAGCCAAGACAGCCCCACAACATCCAGAGACTTGAGGTATTCAGGGTGGATCTCATCTACCCCCGGTGCCTTGTCACCGAGGAGTTTCTTGACTACCTTGATGACCTCAGCTAGGGTGATGGACGAGTCCACCTCTGAGGCCTCAACCTCTGCTTCCTCAATAAAAGACGTGACGACGGGATTGAGGAGATCCTCGAAGTATTCCACCCAATCACGCCGCTCCAAGTGTCACTGTTGTTGCCCACGTGAGCGTTGAAGTCCCCCAGTAGAACGACGGAGTCCCCAGTCGGAGCACTTTCCAGCACTCCTCCCAGAGACCCCAAGAAGGCCGGGTTCTCTGCACTGCCGTTTGGCCCGTAGGCACACACGACAGTGAGTCTGCCTTCGACTGCAGCCCGATCCTCTCTGTACCTGTCCCTTACGGCTCCTCCTGCAGGTGGTGAACCCACGAGAAGGCGGTCCCACGTTGCTCCTTCAGGCTGAGCTCGGCCGGACCACGTGGGGAGAGGCCAGGCCACCAGGTGCTCGCATACAAGCCTTAACCCCTGGCCTGGCTCCAGGGTGGGGCCCCAGCTGCGCCATACCGGGCGACGTCACGGTCCTTGAATTTGTATCTATCATAAGGGGTTTTGAACCACTCTTAGTCTGATCTGTCGCCTAGGACCTGTTTGCCTTGGGAGACCCTACCAGGGGCATATAGCCCCAGACAACATAGCTCCTAGGGTCATTCGGGTACTCAAACCCCTCCACCGCGTTAAGGTGGCAGTTCAAGGAGGAGCAACAACATCAACATTGCGTGATGTAATGTCCTTCTCATTTGTATCCTTGTTTTCACATTGGGTCCGGTGTCAGTCTCTTTTTTCTGTAGCCACTCTGAAGTCCAAATGAAGTCATTTGCATTTTACAGCAGGTGAATCTCTAGTTGTCACTGGGGATTGTTGTTTGAACCTTTCTGGATCCACCATCAAATTGATAAGTTTAATTATATTAAGTGCTGTGAGAAAAGGCTAAAAATCTCCACCTTCAACATCTTCACACGCAATATAGCCTACTTAGCCAAGACTCCTTCTTTATGTGTACTGATGTGAGGTAATGACACAAAGACATGCTTGAATCTCCCGCGGAAATCCACCAAAAACATTATTACAAGCTTACCGCTTTGAATCGAGCTAAGGCAAGCAGGTAGTTTTAAATACTGGCTTGTTAAGTATTTCCTAAAAAAATATAATTTTGATCATTTTTAACACCCCAAAAAGCTATGGACTGCAGCTTTAAGCTTAAGTCAAGTTGAAATTGCTTAAAAATCAAAGTTGTTTGTATAAAAAAACTTGACTTTTGATTCTTAAGTGTGAGGAAAATGATCAAGTTAGTTGTTATTTTAAAAGTTAATTTTAGTCATTATTGTTGCTGCATCATAGACATCGTTTGTGTTTTCAAATGATTAATGTATTTTTTACATGTTAAAAATAATATAATCAATAAGTCATAACAACATATATTTGACTTTAACTCATTAAATTAATTTCAACCAATTTCATCTTCATTTTGTAGCTATAGAAGATTCAACTCGATTTTCAGTTCCAGTCAGTTTCATAATGTAAGATAAAATGACTTGTGCATGATAGTGTACTTAAAAGTCTACAAGAAAGATTATGTGATTTAAAACACATAATGAGCACTGAGCAAACCCAATTCTGACTCACTTCGAAGAAAAACAGATTTGGGTCCCACTTTATATTAAGTGGCTTTAAGTACTATGTACTTACATTGAAATTAATACTTTGATACAATGGACTTATTGTGTACATACATGTTTTTACATTGTACTTATATTTTGAAAATACCTGCATGTAATTACAGCTGTAATTAATAAATGTAATTACATTTGTAATTACACAGTTGACCCTTCCCTTACACCTTAACCCACCCTTAAACCGACCTATACAACCACACCTAACCCTAACCTTACCCGTATCACACCTCAATAGCAACAAAAGTGTTTTACAATACAATCTGAACAAAATAAGTACATTGTACTTATTTTTCGATGTAAGTACATAGTACTTAAAGCCACTTAATATAAAGTGGGACCCAGATTTGAATTTAGCAGTTGATGACGTCACGCAATGAACGTTCTAATCACAGTACACATCAAAGAACCTGCTTCATCACCGAAAATTTTTTTAAAAATAAAAATCTTTTATTTTGTGCATACAATGGACACTTCAGTTTCCCATGAGGCATCTTGAGAGGATTTGTAAATAACAGTGACGATGGGTTGTCAGGTCACATGTTAAGAGTGACATGGCTGATGTCCAGTCATTCAGTCCTACTCCCCTGCCTCTGTTACTGTACATAACACATTAATATAAAATCAGCGGTTGCGGGGTAATTACTCATTCACAGTACCTACTCAAGAGTGTGTGATTTCGGATGCAAGCTCCAGACCCACATATTGAACTGATTGGTGTTCTGTATAAGTGTGTTTGGGTGGACCCTTCAATTAGACTGCTGAGCTCTTAAAGGCCTCTGTATTGATAGATTTAATGGCTGTGCTTGCTTGTGTGTGTGAAAGAGAGTCAGAAGAGAGAGACAGGTGAAGTCCAGTAGTCAGCTCTTCCTGCGTCCTGTGTGAGGATTACATGGGCCCTTACAGTGGTCTGCCGTAACCTTCTCACATCGGAGGTGTCACATACGATACTTCCTAACGCCCAGAGCCAAACATCATCTGATCTCCCCCCATCCTCCCACTCTATGTATCTTTCTCTCTCTGCTTTAGATGAATGATGGACCATTCTCCCCCTCTCTCCCTTCTCCTCTTCCACCTGATTGGCATTTTCTTATTAGAGCAGCTGGAACAAAATATTCAGTGCCAGTCACGGGTCCCAAATGGCATCAGTTTGTGTTTGCTGTTCTTTTTCATAACCATCTTGTGTACTGATATACAAAGACAAAGGCTGTGTATCTGAAAGTAATGATACTCTGCAAGCCTTTATATTAAAGGCATTATAAAGGTTAGTAGAAATAACAAAAATGGTGTCTGAAAGTGGTTGAGTGTATTTAAATATATAATTTTCAAAGAGCAACATGTAGGTTGAATTTATTTCTGAATTAATACTTTAAATTGTCTGCAGAAGTCTTTTAAAAACACATAGAAATTACTAATGAAATCTTTAATCAATTTTAACCATTCTATTCATCAGAAACAATCTTAAAACTGGGCTTTAATTGTAAAATACCGAACTTGTCCTTTAACAGTCATTTGTCATTTTGAAATCCCTGGTTGTTTACTTGTGTTTGGTTATTGATAAGGTGATTCTTGCATGGGGTGTTCATTTAGACCAGTGTTTGTGGACTAGATTTACTTTCACTATATTTACATGATACATATGATAAATATGAGATTTAAACTTCCAGAGATTATTTTATTGTATTTTGGGTCAAAAAGATTAATTGGCAAGGATTGATCAAACTTTGACATACATAAATTTATTTTATATTGCTTTAAAAAACAAAACAAAAAAAAACTATGGTAACATTTTACTTTAGGGTACAATTCTCACTATGACTATAGGTACATCTTACTACTATATTGGCTGTTTGTACTTGTAAAGCGTCATTTTAATGTCTTAGTCTACCTTACTAACTATTAATAAGCAGTAACTAGGAGTTTATTGAGGCAAAAGTCGTACAGTTAATAGTTTGTTAATTGTAAGAATTGAACCATGATCTAAAGTGTGACCAAATCTATTTCAAATAATGCTGTTGTTTTGAGCTTTATATTCATTTAAGAAACATAAAGACTATATGAAGAGTTCAGATGCAAAAGCCTCTAAGTGCCATTTGAAATTTTCTTCTAGAATGATCATTTTTATCCAGCTTGTATATTGAAGTTCAGTGATTTCACTTAAATGGCAATGATAATTACCTATTAATTGTTATTTAATTGAAATTACTGAACTTAAATATACAAGTTTGATAAAAATCATCATTAAAGAAGAAAATTTCAAATGGCATTTAGAGGCTTTTGCATCTGAACTCTTCATATCATCATTTCTATAAAAATAATGAAGCAGCACAACTATTTTTAACATGGATAATGAGACATATTTCCTGAGTCTCAAATCAGCATATTACAATGATTAAAATTTGTTTTATTATTACTATAGATCTATGAAAAAATATATAAAATCCCAAATTTGAAGCTTGATGATAGATATGGTGATAATCAGTGACAATTGCAAGGGCTTTAATAAATTTGACTCAAACCGTTGTTCTACTAGTTCATCAAGAAGTTTTCTCTTATTGGACTTCTCTTAAGGAAAATCACTTTGCTGGCATTTAATGCTTGGATAAATCAGGCTTTTTTATTAGTAACTCTTTGATTTCAGAATATAGACTGTTCACAGCCCTCTTGTGTTTAAGTTTTAAACGTGTGACAGGGCTGGAGGAGGATCATAGATGTGCCCCCCAGAGGAAAGTCAGCTTGAGGCCATTAGCCTTTATGCTTGCTGAGCTATCTTTCCTAGTATCATCTGGGGAGGTAGTTTGTTTTGGCCTCTGCATTCTTCTGCTTCTCTTAAGTAGAAAGACAGTGTAGAGGGCCGCAAGTCTCACAAAGTTTCACTTGGAAAATTGATTTAACAGAGAAGGGAAACTTTAAGGCTGCATAAGGCTAACTTGCTCCAAGTACACCACTGTAGTCTTTGTCAGGGATAAAGAACACTGTCCAAACAAGAGGGAATGAATCAAACTGTTTGTATGCTTTTGGCAGGATTCTGCCTTCCCTGATGTCTGTTAGTTATGGGACCCATCTTTGCTGCTACAGTGTGTTGCAATATTTTCCTGTACATATTGTATATCTACAACTATTTTCCTTATAACTAAACAGATTTTACATACAAAGAACAGTTGTTGAAAGAATACTGAAGGGTATTTCAATCTGATTCATTCACTGATCATGGCACTGACACAGTACGTACGTAAGTTTATCAGATGGTTTATTAAATCTCAATGTGATTAAGATTGTGAGTAAGAATAGGCATTTTGAAATGAGAATCAGAAAGTGTTGAGTTCTATGGAATGATTGAATGATATAATTTACAGAGAAACAGGATCATTCTTGGCATTAGAGCCTTTATGGTCACCTGGCCTATAAAGGCCCTTTTTTACACCAAAAGTGCCAAAATCACCAAATAGACACCAAGAGCCAATATTCATTATGATGAATAAACACTAATTGGTTACAATTTGTATTTATATTGTACAAACTAAGTTCTGAGTAATAATAATTAACCACAAGCACTTATACTACAGATTTATGGTTATAGGGTAAGGGTTTGGTTTAGGGTTAGTTACATGTAATTATGCATAATGTACAGTTATATTAAGGTGAGCGTATAACTATGTGACCTTTAATTAAAGTGTTACCCACACATTTACTCCAGTACAACAGTTGAAGCTGATTGGCAATGAAATTCACGCTAAAACAAAAAAAATGACCAGAGTTCTCCTTTAATGTTTAGTTCATGTTAACTAATGCAATGAACTAATGTCAACAAATGGACAGTGTTACCAAGTTAATCATATGTTCAAAGATGGTTCTTGCCATAATTGGATGGTGCACAGTCTTTTAATTTATTTTAAGAAAACATTTTTGGTTAAGCTTTGGGTAAATAATCCCAGGGCAATTGCAGAATATGCAAAACATTCCACACCAGACTGCATGATTGCATTTCCCCTCTAAATGGCCCTGTTTCCTCTCGGCTTGTTTTTCTCTGGTCTCTCTTCCAGCTGATATCACAAGCAATTGAAAACCTGTAAAAACCAGCCTGCCCAACGGCTCATTCCCTCCCCTCTCCTCTCTGATGAGAGCTTGGAAAAAAAAAAAATAGCTGACTGTATTTGCCTTTTGCATCCTGCCAAGATCCACCTCGCTCACAGACCCGTCTGCTGCACCTTAGGGGTTTCAAATTCCTGCGAGCTCGGGATGAAACACTCATTTCACAATTAAACTGACCCATCCCTATTAGCTCAAGCCCCCCGGGGGATCACTTTCCGCAAGGTGGTGACAAATTGCTCTTTTGAACCGAAGCCTGGGCCGTTATGGATGCCACACAGACTTTGTTTATCAATCTGCGCATACTAATAGAGGCCTGAATGGAGAATGTGGAGCCACTAAGAGCAGCTGATAGTGTTGCACATGTGACACTGAGGAGGGCTTTTTATATTTATTGAATCTATCTATACTATTTTGTGTGTCAAATACATTTGCAAGTGTAGATATTTTTGTTAAAATGATAACATGAAATATTCAGGGCTATTTTAAAAGAATGTGTGCTCAGAAAGCACTATAAAGATGGAGGACTTTTCCCCCATATGTGTCCCATATAAGAACTCTTAAGCCTCGCTAGACCGTTGGGACCTATCTGTCACTCCAACATGGCTCTGAGATCACTTTTCGGTTTACCACTATGGATTTTTTTTGGGGTATGAAATCGTATCCAGGATTAATATAAACTACAGCTGTCAATGTTTAAAAATGCATTTTTATAGAAGCCAGCTATAGGATTGGTCTGAATGATAATCAGTTTATTCAAACCTTGGGATTATGTAATCTCCCAAATAACTGTGGTGATGTTGTTACTTGCCAATCGGCAGATGCTTTTCATACATCTTTAAGGACAGTCTCAGAGGAGCAACCATGTGTTAAGCGTTTTGCTTTGTATCACAGTGATGATACAGCAGGGTAATGGCAGTAAACCTTCTATTCCTGCGACCAATCTATGGGTTAGTCTCATGTATAGGGGTTAGTTTCCAAATGTGTACACGTGATCCTTCAGAAATCATTCTAATATGCTGATTTGGTCCTCAAGACACATTTCTTTATTAATGCTGAAAACAGTTGTGCTGCTTCATATTATTTGAGGAAACAGTGATAATTTCTTTTTTTTTGGATTCTTTTACCCCTTTTCCACCCAAAAAGAACTGGTTCGGAACTGGTGCTGGTTCAAAGTTGGTTCGGAGTTGGTTCAACCTGCGAACCTTTTCAGAACGTGTTTGTTTTTCCACTGACTAGAGCGTCCAGGGAACGACGTGGTTACGACACTGTGTACGTCGTCATACGTCTTAGCTAGAAACGCTTGCAAGTAGTCTACAACATTATACATTATACATTATACATTATACTCGCGTACCAAGAAGGCTTTAGAAACAATTGGAATATGTAACATCTTTTCCTTTGGTATGTAATCTTTTCTGATAAGTTATATACCCCTTACTTGTGTCTTGGGTCAGAAAAAATGATTTTAAAACACATCTAAACGGTTCTAGTCCAGAAAAAGAGTTGGTGCCGCTTTGGAACCAGTTTTCCTGGCCGAGAACCGGTTCTTTCAACACTATCTCACGACCAATTCGTACGAATTCGACGCATGATTAAAAAGTGTCTAATTCGTACTAATTCGTACGACCTCACTCGTACTAATTTGTACGATTTGTCTAAACCCACGTGATGGTTAGGTTTAGGGGCGGGGTAAGGGGTAGGTCATTCGTATGAATTCATACGAATTGGCCAATTCGTAAAATATGTACGATTTATCAAAATCGTATTAATTCGTACGAGTGAGGTCGTGTGAATTGTTACGAATTAGCCACTTTTTAATCATTCGTCGAATTAGTGCGACTTGGTCGTGAGATCGGGTTGGTTCTTTGGCTGTCGAAACACAAAGAACTGGTTCTCGCGCAGGCACCGGCTCTGAACCAGCTCTCAAAATGCCTTGGTGGAAGTTCAAAAGAACAGAATGGTTTGACATTATTTTTTTGTAACAGTATTAATATGCATATTTACCCATCCCAACTTGATCGCCTTGGGAATGGAGGATGAAGTGAATTGGGCTATCAAGGAAGGCAAAGTTTGTGAGTAAAACTTTGAAAGAAAGAAAAAGGGAAGCGAAGAAAACTGTTAGAGAGGACAAAAAAGGGAACGTTGAGGAAAAAGAAAACAGTGGAGAGAGTTGGCCTGCATCTGCAGTGGTCTCAGACTGCGCGGGGGGCAGATTTGGGGAACAGGAAGTGCAGCAGACACCTGCGATTCTCATTTTTGTTTCCATTTCAGCGAGGCTGGAACAAACCCTGAATCACACACACACAGGCACGGAGCACCTCACCTGGTCCCTGTCTGACCCAGGGGATTGAGCCCTTGTGCCAGCTAAACCTTTACTGACCCCTAAGAGCCCACTGTACACTCACAGACCCACATAATCCAAAGCACAGATAGAAGCCATAAATCCCCCCACCCCACTAAAGCGTTCCCTCTGCGTGCAGTTGCGATGGCAACCTGTAGGCCTTTTCCAGATGTTTCAGAGGCCCTAACTGAGCAAACTCCCTCTGTGCTTCTTTCTAGCTGTGAACACACAAACAAACTCCCCTTTCACCCACCTGCTGCCCCCTAGAGCCACAGCGCACGGACCTGCTGGGGGAAACTTCAGCACTAGTTTTTAGAGTAGGTGAGGATTTGGGATTAAGTATTGGGTTATACGCTAAGGGAAGTCTTGAATAGCCAAAGCTTCATGACAGTGAGTGGTGTACAGGGAGTTCATTGGGACAAAACCGTGGTCCGGGTTTTATGACAGAGGATATCAAGTTACAGCTGTGCACTCATTTACACACCAGGGGAATTGTTGCCAGTCTTAAACCATTAGCTGTTGATGTCAGTGTTGGATAAAATTCAGAATGTAAGAATCGGCTCCCTATTGACTAGTTTTATCAGTCATATTATTATTTTTCACTCGTCCATCCATCGATGAATCAATCCGCCTATATATCCTTCTGTTTATCTGTCTGTCTATCTATCTATTTATCTATCTATCCTTCTGTTTGTCTATCTATCTATCTATCTATCTATCTATCTATCTATCTATCTATCTATCTATCTATCTATCTATCCATCCATCCATTCATCCAACCATCTATCCATCCATCCATCCATCATCTATCCATCCATCCATCCATCCATCCATCCATCCATCCATCCATCTATCTATCTATATGTCTGTCTATCTATCTGTCTACATGTCTGTCTACATGTCTGTCTGCCTATATTTTTATCTATCTGTCTGTCTGTTTGTTATCTATCTGTCATGTATATTTGTCTATCTGTTTATCATCTATCTATCTATCTATCTATCTATCTATCTATCTATCTATCTATCTATCTATCCACCCACACACTCATCCACCCACACACACACACACACACACACACACACACACCCATCCATCCATTCCATCTATCCATCCATCCATCCATCCATCCATCCATCCATCCATCCATCATCTATCTGTCTGTCTGTCCGTCCGTCCGTCTGTCTGTTTGTCTATCTGTCTGTCAATCCGTTCAGTTGAGCTTGTTGGGGTCTTAGATAGTTCTTCATAGGTCTCGCAGTTCACACATGACATAACATAATTACAGCGCATAGATTTCCAAGGATACAGTTATATAGATTGATACATTTGAGCACATAATTAACACATTTAATCATATCTTATCTGATGTAACTTGATAACATTGTGATCTAAGCGAGGGCCCTGAAGCCTCTCCAATGTTTATCTTGTGAAGGGCAGGATAAAGGCTCACTTATCCCTCTCAGCAGCAAGTGTGTGCATTGCTTTGTCTGGCTTTCCAGCTGTACGAACATCCATCATGGCACCTGCCAAAGTGCCGTGCGCTGGGTCCTTGACCAGGCCATTCTAAAGGAGGGCCACGTGTCCCGGCCACCCCCTAATGGGACGACAACACCCCAGAGAGTGGAGCAGGGCAACAGGTGCATGTTTTTAATAGTGGCATGTAGAGCGCATGCCACTATTACCACCCCACCCTCAGTGACGCTAATGATGGACGGGATGTGACATGCTGAGGGACAGGAAGACAGAAGGAATGGCTGCTGGTGTTTACAGACTGCCCGGAGAGATGCTTTATAAATAGAAACTCAATGCAGTTGTTGGAGTGCAGCATCAGAATGATCATTCTTCAAGTTGAACTGCCTCGATGATTTACTCCTGTGTTTTTTGAATCATTATAATGTGGCATGAACCAACAGCTTTGTGGTTGCTTGCTGCATACAGTACACACTTCTTTGACCTTCTCTATACAAACATATACGTGTTGTAACTTGTACTTCTCATTGTCTTGAGTGATGTACAGGACATGTGGAAGTGTGTCGCTATCAGCACTGGTAACTGTCTTGTATCTTGACTCTGACACTGTAGTAGCATTCTAGCATTTCAGACTGCACAGTGCTTAACTTTGTAGCACCAAGTGTGGTGCTGAGTTTCCCAGTCTGTAAACTATCTGTCTGAATGTGGACTTATTCACCCCCAGGCCTTTTCTTACATATCCTTTCCAGGGTTGTAGGTTCAGGAATTGTACTTTTGGATTTCTGGATCACACTTCTTTCAAAACTTGTATTAAATCAAAATCTTATGTTCAAGCAGGCCACACGCAGACTCTTTTTATTCTTCTTAAAGGATTTGTAGAGATTGTTTGTCAAGATGTTTATGGGGAATTGCTATGACTATTGGTTTTTATAAGGATAAAACATTGTGAAATATGTTATTAGTACAGTTTCATTAGTATCCATACATAATGTTTTCACATACGTTACTTTGGATGCTGTTCAAACATTTTAGATTGGTAAGATTTATCTGTTTTTTATTTTCAGGATTTTTCAAATGTAATTCATTTATGTGATCCTTTAAATGCTGATTTGGTGCCTAAGAAACATTTCTTATTAGTTCCAATGTTGAAAACAGTTGTGCTACTTAATATTTTGAAACATTATTTTCTGTATTTACCATCATTTTTTATACATTCTTGCTGAATAAAATTTAATTTTCATCAACATTTAAAAATTGTACAGAGCCTACAATTTTGACCGATAGTTTATGCTTAATCACAAGTCACAGTACAATTTTATTACAATACAGTATACTTAATGTCTTGTAATTCTATCAAATGATATCATTTTAATTCATTTTATCAAGTTTAACCGTTTGGGATGGAATGTTTCAAAATTAGTGGAATATGGAATCAGAAATAGTGATAACACTAAACATATTTAACTTATTTAATCTTTTTGATTCCATAAATTCAATGTTATATGAAACAAATATAATTCGTAAAACATTTGAACATATCTAGAGTTGTTCAAATGTAAAATGGTTATGTTTTAGAAGCTGTAGGATAGCAATGCATGTTTCAGTGTCTATGCAAGGGTTATGCTTTCACAAGGATACCTACGATTGTAAAAAGTGATCAGTTGAGCTAACTTAAAAAAAAGTGAGGAAACCGGTTACCTTAAAATTATTAAGTACGGTAAATACACCATGGGCAATTGAAAAAAAAAAAAAAAGTTGTGAACTTGACAATTCCACTTAACTAAATTTTCTCAGTTACGCTTGAAGTTTATTGGCAAGCGGCTCACTTTTTTAAGTTAAGTCAACTATTCACTTTTATTTGTACTTATTTTACAGTGTAATGTGTTTATATTGAATAGCAAATCATTTCAAAGACTTTTCCCATGAACCCTGTGTTCTTGCAGGGCAGAGCGGTGTGTGAGAACCGGAGACACCTTTAGCAGGGCTGACCGGTTAAAAATGCGGCCACGGGTTTCGAGGGCCAGCGGTTCCATTATCCATTATCTGAACGCGAGGCTGCGGACATGGAAAGATTTTGCAGGGCTTTTTCACTGGGTGCGGCATCTCCTAACACCTGCGCCAATGCTCTTTTGTCTTGGTGCGCATATGCGCTACGCGGGAGCTGGCCCTACATCTAGGCCAAGCTGTAAAAGAGTAGCTGCCTTTGTGCGAGCGAGTTCAAGTAATGGACCGATAAGATCTTGATGACCTCCTCTCCGTGCTCTTTTCTCCATTCTTCTGTCTGTTCGTGAATAAGCGAGAACCAGTCCGATTTGGTTCCCCTGGCCTTCCGAGGACACCCCGCTCTGGCAGCCCCGCCGAGGCGCCTCACCTTGCCCCAGTGGCCTCCCCTCGGCCCGAACCCTTTATGTGCAAGGACTACCTCGTGGTGAGGAGGGGTGCGTGTATGTGTGTGTGCTTCCCGCGGGGGTAATCAGGTCTTCGGGCCGCCCCGACAGCAGACATCATCTCTACACTCTTTCAGCATGTGAGAAGATCCCTGTCCCTTCGCCCTGAATGAAAGGAACCCTTTCTTTTCCCACCTCAATCATTCGAAAACCCCAGTCTGGTAGGTCTACAGTAACTAGATCCGTCCAAAGCCTCTGTCCCCCTCCGATAGGAACTATGGGTTGTTTTTCACCCGCCTCTCTCTCTCTCTTTTCTCTCGCTCTGGCTTTCTTTTCTTTTTTTCCTGAAGTCTACTGAGTGGCGATCATTTGCAGTGCAGGTGTCTGATTTTCATTAAAATTGCAAATTGAAGTGGATGCCTCATCTGATAAGAAGGGACAACCGGGACTCTCTCTTTCTGTCGCTTTCTGTTTCTCTCTCACTTTCTCTCTCTCTCTTTTACTCACTTTGTATCTCACCACACAACAGTGAACACTCTATCTTGATCAGAAAATGTTTAATCACTGATTAAAGGAACAGTTCGGCCATTTACTCATCCTCATGTTGTTCCAAACCCGTGAGAGTTTCTTTCTTTTTTTTTGGTGGGTTTTTGAATAATATCCTGACCACTGTTTTTGATATAATGAAAGGGAATGGATTCATTTTTACATGATCGATAATATCATATACTGTACTTGTATCCATTGCACATTTGTTTTCATTCTGTGTGCTATCATTATCAGTGGTGGGTAGATTTCTTGCAAATTGTTGCCCATTATGCAAATTAGTTACATAACAAAACTTAGTGGATAGCACTTAGTAGCGCAATCTATTACATTATACATTTTAGGAAATACAATCTGACTAATTATTGATTACTTTTGGCCTAACTTGTTTATGTAATTGATTTGAATAGGATAATCTTGTAGAATATTGATATAAAAATACAAAAAGAATGACAATATCTTTTACAACAACATGAAGTGTATTAAACATTACATTATGTCAAGCTAATAATTAACTGAATTGTAAAAATGTGAAATTACTATAAATCCATAAAAAACACTGAATGAAATATTTTGTTTACTTACATGTCATGTGACCATTCACCGACATTCGAGAACCGTGAACATGCAAGTGTTGTAAATTTGACCTAAAGGGGTGATGAACTGAGAAATCAAATTTTCCTTGAGCTTTTGACATCTAAGAGGTCATCATATTATAAGAATATCCTGTAAGTTTCAGAACTGAAAAGGTCCTTGTTAGTCCAATAAAAGCTTTTATTGACACCAGCCTCAGCAAACGACTCGTTTTTCAAAGTGGGGAACTATGACGTCAAAGAGGATAAAACACCACCCCCACAGAAGATCAACGCCTACTTCAACATAGCCTGTTTAGCCCCGCCCACCGATTCTCGCATTACACGCATAGCTAAAGAACATAGATTCCTACCTCGTGGTGACAAACCGGATCGAGCTGTAATACAGAATATTGTGCAGTGCCTGGTTGTGGAAGAAGACAGTCGTTGCTTAAGCTTCCTCAGGATTCCAATAGGACAGTATGGTTAAACTTTATTTTTAATGACGTTCCAGCTGATGAGGTAAAACATTGTCCGTTTGTTCGCTTCATTTCATTGAGGATTGTTTCGTAAACAAGACTGGATTTGCAGACCGATTAAGATTAAAGAACGTGCTGTGCCGTCTATATTGGATCTGACAGGAATTGTGTAACACACGGACTCTGGGTCGAACATGTATGGGCGAATCATTCCGGTTGCCATCTTACAACATTGGACGTTTTCAGAAAAATTTCCCTCACGCGCACCGACGGGTGAGTCGAAACTCATTATATTATGCAAAATTGTTATCCACTCACAGCAGTGGGTGCTTACTTCCAAGTCTTCAGTGCGAGATGCCCATAAAAACCAAGCGTTTTCAGTTAGGCTCAAAACTAGGGTTGAAAATAACCTATTACTTATTTATTTTGATGTTTTTGAATGCAAAAACCAAGCGAATGTCATAAGTTGACCTCAGACAACAATATAAAATTTAAAAAGCCAGTTCATGACCCCTTTAAATCCCTTTAAATTCAAACTTATTGAGTAAATGATGACTATTTCATTTTTGAGTGCACTTTTCTTTTCAGTATGATAAAAACCCATTAATCTGTCTGTAAATGAAGGTGAGACTGTGAGTGGGAGAGAATGGAGCTTATTTGATATATCGTGTTGAAAATCTCAGCCAGTGAATGAGTGATTTTCCCTCCAAACTCCTGGAAAAGAAAAGTCTCAGACTTTTTTTTCTTCAGAATGTCACATGGCTGTGTGCGCCAGACTGTCCCTTTTTCAGTTTAGTTTTGAGGCTAAATGTGAGATTTAGCAGTTTGGGGACTAATTAGAAAAGGAAAGAAAGAGAGGGAATCTCACAAGCAGGAATGCTGTGACTGGAAACAACAGCTGTCCATCCCGATCTCAGCCTCCAGTGAAATGTCACACCAGATTTCTTTGTCCAAGTCTCTAAATTAGCAAAGACCTTTGCTTAGCATGGAAAGCTTCTCTGTTTGAGAACACAAAAACACAACAGCTGTGGTCCATCTTTCTCATTTTCTCCTTCATTCAGATCTCCATGTTTTGACCGTTGAGAGCTTTAAAGCAACAAACAAACTACCTTCATGTGAAACTAAACTCAATTCTTCCTGCTATCAACACATAACTTAAAGCGCTAGGTGCACTTGATGGACTTCACTCGTCATTCTAAGAGCATACGTAAAAAATATAAGATAATAATCGTCTTACTCATATTCCATTGACTTTTACCATTTAAGGCTTGATTTATGGCCACACACAGCTGGTTTCAACCCATGTGGTCCGGTTGAACCTGACCTGTGGCCTTTATGGAGGTTTCCGGTTGGTTCTGGATGGTTTAGCACATGGATACTCTACAGGTGGACCTGTCCGCAGCGTGCAGCTGGCTAAGCAGGTCCTGACAGCCTGCAAGTTCTCAGGACATCATCCCACTGCAGCGCACCTGTTAGTTACCAGGCAACACATGTGCATTCCAGCATAAATCTGCAGTGGAATGAATCACGGACAGTGAGAATGAGGTTCACTAATGATTCAAAGTGTGAACTCGTGTCATCCGGTCATTACTTGTTGCAGGTTTTAAAGAAAATCATAGACATTTACATGTACTAATACTACTATTTAAAGGGTTAGTTTAACCAAAAATGAAAACTGTCATCATTTAATCAACCTCATGCGTTTCAAACCCCCGTTAGAGATTTCTGTCCCTCCATTGACAGTGTACGCAACTACCAGTTTGACGCTTCAAAATGTTCATAAAGAGATTGTTTAACTTATCCATATAGAGCGGTTTAGTCCAAAGTATCCGAAGAGACATGATCGCTTAATAAGATGAACAGATTGAATGTAGGCTTTTATTCAGGTGAGAAGTGTGAGTAAATGATGACATAATTTCATTTTTGGGTTAACTATAAGACTTAAGGTAGTTTTGCAATAAAATATCATTAAGTATAAAGAGATATCACCTTGATAACCTTGAATACTACGTATCTTAAAGAGTAGTTCACTTTTGAAAAAACTTTTGCTGATAATTTACTCACCCTCATGTCGTCCAACATGTCCATTTTTCTCCATATAATGGACTCAAATGGGAACCAAACGGTTCAAGGTACAAAAGACACTTTCAGTACAAACTGCAAACTGTTTAAAGGGCTTTAAGCGATTCCAGACGATGAATAAGGGTCCTATCAAACGCTCATTTAATAAATAAATAACAAAGTTTAAGTTTTATAAGCTCAAGTGCTCGCCTTGCTCTGTTCTGTGACGCACGTTTGTGACTCTCCTGTTCGAACCCGTTCTTCAAAATGAACAAATCTTTTCCCGAGTCATTTGGTTCATTCAACGAATCAAATGACACACCAAATGACAGATTTTCACATATGATACAACAATGATACATGTTAAACACCCCTACACTTCTGTGATGCAATGGCGAAACTTTTCCTTAGCTGTTGACTTTTTTTTGAGAAGTTGAGGTTTCTGTGAATGGGTTTAAAATGAGTCTGGCAAACCAGCGCAACCATGGCTTGGGAAGTGATGTGTGTCCCCCGTCCTGTGCACAAACATAAACACAGACTCCATCTGTTTGGTGACACGCTGTGGTCTGGGAAGCAGAGTGAAGCCGAAGAGTTCACACGCGGCACAAAGAGCCAATTATGGGAAGCCACTGGATGGAGAGACAGTGGCAGAGTGGAGAGCGAGTGAGAGATAATAGAGGCTTGTCTATTCCTGATTGACGGAGGATGTTCTCCTTAAGTGACACTCTCTTCTCACTGAATCCGAGACAAGCAGTCAATGTGTCCAATAAGCAGCCTGAATGAATACATAAAGCAAAAGATTGCATATGGGGCACATATTCAGTTAATTAAGTAAATGTTCTGTGTTACAGGACTTGTTTAGGGGAGTGTTTTTTTTCCACGTTTTTCAAAAAAAATTCTGAAAGTAAATGGCGGCATGCCACAAACTTGTGGTCTAAACACAAAAGGGGGTCTAAAAATCTGGGATTGTTTTAAACAACATTTTAACAAAGTTTTAAGATTTTAAAGGGTAACTAAACCCCTGGTCAGAGCCTGACTCCACCACTGGCATTATTTGAAAATGCTGAAAAAGTGGGCTGACCCCAGCGGAGATAGAGGGGACGAAATAGATGCTAAAACACTCTATCCTGATCATTTTCAATACTCACAATTCCAACTTCTGACTCCCTACAGTGGTTTTGACGACACAAGATGGTTTTTATACTGCCAAGGGCGTAGCTCGCGTGGTGAGCTGAAACCTGCGTACGTCACGAAGTGTGGAACATCCAATAGGAAAATTCAACTGCAGTAGCCACCGTTCAACCTGAAGAGGGCAGCACTAAGATGTTTTTACACCATATATTGTAGAAATAGAATACTTTATAAACAAATGTCAAAAAAGTAACTCGAATCAATGACTGGTATTAATAAAGATCCATATAGATCATTAACTAAAAAAAGTTGGTTTAGTGTTTAGTTACTCTTTAAGAAGACAGAAGCTGCAGTCCAACGTTTTTCCTCATTGTCGCCATCTCTGTTCGAAATCTGCAATTGTAGTCATTCGCGGAATTATCAACTTTACGTGAGTTATACTTTGACGCCCTCGACACGGCACAGCGTGGATGAACACGATGTTTGGGGAGGGTGTGAGGCTGTCAGTCACAGCGCTGTCAGTGTGGAGACTGGCATTCAGAATCAAAGATTATTATTTTTGGAAGTATGACCAACATAAGATTTTTCACCAGAAAATGTCAAGAAACATCCACTTTTGTTCTGGTTCTGACATTACAGTAAATCGCGCTGATTAAATCTAACAATCGCTTAAAAGTTATCATATCACGCAAAACCGTGCAAATTATACTTTGTTCTCAAATTGTTGATGTTATAAACATTGTGTGATGTAATGTCCTTCCGATACATATGTATCCTTGGTTTCGCATGGGTCCGGTGTCAGTCTCTTTTTTTCTGTAGCCACTCCGAAGTCCGAACGAAGTCTTTTGCATTTTACAGCGGGTGAATCTCTAGTTGTCACTGGTGATTGTTGTTTGAACCTTTCTGGATCCTCCATAAAATTGATACGTTTAATTATATGAAGTGCTCAATTATCAATTAAAAATATTATTACAAGCTATACCGCTTTGAATCGAGCTAAGACAAGCAGATAGTTTTGCACGTACTGCAGATTTAAATGAAGCGGGGTTTTTTTTTTTACTATTAAAAAAAGAAACAATTTTTGTGTAGTTTCTCTTGAAGTTTCGAAGCTTCACCATTATTTTTAACCCTTACTGAGCTAATAAGAGATGATTAATTTCTCCGTTTGCAGTCCTGCCAGACGTCAAAGTTGTTGTCAATGATGATTGTGCCAGAACTTTTAAATAAAACAAACGGAGGCCTAAGTTTCTCTTTTGGCTTTGTAAATGTTCTTACATGCCTACCATGATTCCAGGATTGAGCCACAATAGTGTTGAACATAGTTATAGTAAGAAAGATCTCATCGTCATCATCATCATCATTTACCGTGTAATTGATGGAAAAACAAAGAGCCTGAATTCATTCAACCACAAATTCCTGTGATGTGTTCTGGCAATCAGCTCTCTGCTGGGAATCACACTTGTCTGGAATATGAGCAAACAGGTCACACTCAAAGCATTCCAAGATTCAGAACTCGGGAGAGCTTTGGAAAATGTGCAGCTGTGTCCAGACGGTCATTAGATATGGACGCCTGCAGCAATGAACAAACTTAGATAGTTAGGAATCGTGTCTTGATGCTTGATTCTTCAAAATGGAATATATTACAAAAACATGTAAATGTGTGTGTGTGTGTGTGTGTTTGTGTGTATGTGTCAAAACATGCTCCTGCGTGCATTAATATTTGAATAAGAGCGTTTGCATATTGACTTAGTGGCATTCAGAAATGTGTGTGTGTGTGTGGTCCTGTTAAACCTTATTTTATGGGGGCATAACAAAGATGGGAATATATGAAATCCTTGTCCTTGTTGGTATATTTGTTTTGTCCCCATGAGGAAAACAGCTTTTAAAACATCAATGATGTTTTGTTTTTTTTTAATGTAAAAGTGTAGAAGGTTTTCTGTGATTGGTAAATACAGAATATACAGTTTGTACAGTAAAAATCATTATGTCTCTATAAAACATGAAAACGCAGTATGTGTGTGTGTCCTGTTTCTGATACTAGATCATCAGCATCTGGTGAAGTCTTCTCACACACCAGGTGCGGCTGTAGCCCTCGTGCTGTATCAGCACATAGCTTGGAAATATGAGAGCGTAAAATATAAAACACACACACACACACACACACATACACATAGATCTGAATGCCTATAACCAGCATATGGCTCAGTCAAAGACATGATTTTTTTTTTTACTTTTATTTCTTATTAAAAATGTATAAATTAATATAGTATTTTTTATTTAATATAACATATTAGGTAGGCCTATATTATTACCAATAGTATTTCATACATTTATTATAAATAATATCTTAAAGTAAAACATAATTTTTTATGTTTAATTTATGTTTAATTATGTTTATTTTATTATAATTATTTTTTTAATTTTTATGACAAGTCGATGGTAGCTCAGGTTGTGAAATGTCATATGGTGTGATTTCCCTAAAAATATTTTACCTCGAAAAAATAGTTTAGAAAGGTTTTTATGTTTTTGTACAAAATGTTTAACATGTGTACACTACTAAGCACTTAATGTATAAGGAAAATGGAACTTTTTACCTGAGAGTTAAACAACATGACATTTTTAGAGTCATTAAATTACTATATGAAACTAACATGGATACAGAGATTTTTAGACTATATATTTTTTTCAACTTTCCAACCTTTTTTTTTTAAACTTTATTTATTTATTTTAAATGTCTTCTTTATATTGTGAAATCTCTTATATGTCATTGACTTAACATCACTAACTCATTTTGAATCTCATAATTACATATTTACCTTGTGATGCTCAGAAGACGTGCTTTGGCTGGGGCTGAAAACACTTATAAGACTCAGATCAGTAATGAGAGAAACATACTCAGGAAAGTGACTCGAGCAATAAATTGCATTTGGCTTCCACTTGTCATGGTTTTGACCATGAACGCCCCACTGACTGTATAACTACACAGCATGCTTTTCACCACAGTCCAGTCCCTGTCATTTCATCACCTTCCAAAATAGCGGGATTTGAGGTTAGCGGCATGTTTATGGCTGAGGAACTGTTTGTGGGGAGCTTGGACAGAGCCACTAACAGTACTTGGAATGTTTAACCACATATTTTTCATACACATGATAGATGTCACATGCCACATAAAAACATCTACATATCTGCGAACACACAGGACTGAAGTGGCTACTGTACTGGTAACTATTGTGTAGAATTTGACTTTAATATATGCTTGAAAAGTCCAGATCAGATTTTAATTAAGCAACATGCTACGTACTACGTAGTTCAACTCCAGAAACAAATGTCAATTAAAAAATTCTGTCATCATTTAGCCTACTCACACTGTCATTTCAACCCATATGACTTTCTTTTTCTCGTGAAACACGAAATGAGATATTGTGAACAGCTCTTTTCTACACATCGCATACCCAGATAGCACACGTACGTCTGCAATATGTCTGTTAAAGATCACTTCATCTGGAAAGCATCTGTTTACTAACATCTGATAGACATCTTTAAGATGTCAGTTTAACATACATTCTAAATCAATACATCTTAAAGACATCTAAACGTCTATTTGACATCTGACAGAAAACGTCCTATAGACGTATTGCAGATGAGCAAACACTCTAAAAAATACGTCCTCTAGATGTAAACACACATCAAATATGATGTACATGTGCTATCAGGGATAGTGTCTGAGTAGGTACTACATTTGAATTTGAATTTAAGTCACAATCACTAAAAAAGTGTGCTCTATATGGTAAGAATATGGGTAGAATGAAAAAAATTTGGACGTACCACGTCTGCCATGTTGTCATTTTCACGTGACCTACCAGCATCAGCTGATCGCTTCACTTCCATTCATATATCATCTCCCATGGCCTCATGGGATAGTAAAGTGTCCACCGAATGCCCACTTCAAAGAATCTCGGCATATGTAGTAGGTCATCCCGAAACTTTTTTCCTATTATACTATTTTGGTGTACTGTTACTCATACTATATAGTAGGGCTGGGTAATAAATATCGATTTCTCGATATTAATCGATTCTCATTTTTACTAACCGATATCGATTCTTAAATCTCAAGAATCGATTAGTCATCCTGTTTCATTTGAATTAATGGAACATTGTATCGCGGCTGCGTGCATCCAAAAAAAATCGCAATAATCTTTGTCCTTTGTTACTATTGATATGAAACAAAGTATCAATTTTCAAATTACGTCCATTTTCTTTAGAAATTCAAAAACATAAATAACGTTTTGGCGCTGTGGTGTGAGATCGCTCTGGCGGAGATCAAGAGAAGCAGCAGCGCTGATCTCTCTTCCGGCTTAATAATACCAGTCACAGCACGAAATAAACATGAATGAGCATCTGAAAGTGTGTTAAAAGATAGAGTACAACTTATCGAAATCCGTATCATGTCACATTGATTCGCTCAATCAGCGTTTCAACCGTGGAAAGACGTCAGTTAAACAGCTTGTAATCAATGTCTTGTCATGTTGTCATATTTACCTCAGAAAACCCACATAAACTCGTTAGTCAGCTAGAAAAAATGACTCCAGAGAGGAGCATTTTGCTAAATATATACACCATATTACATATGCATTATAATCTTAAAGTTCTTCAATATTTAATGCATATTTGAATAAATCTGGCAAGTTTTTATGACAGCCACCATTTAAATGTTTATATTTCATATAATCTTCTTATCATGAAAATAAATAAAAGTGTAATTTAAGTGTTTGCATAGCTACAAAACAGTTAATTATTACCTTCATATTAGGCTAATGAAGCGCAGTAGGATACAACTAGACTCCCACAGTTTAAAACATTCGTTAAGAGATTTGATTTCCTTGAGAAAATTGCCATTTACTGTAACTGATATCCAAAATAATCAATATCGATTCGAATCGAATCGAAATCGAATTGCAAGCTTGTGAATCGAAATCGAATCGAATTGTGAAATTTGTGTCAATACCCAGCCCTACTATATAGTATAGGGGAAGTATTCGATTTTGAACGCAGTGACACTTCAGAGCTTCTGAAGTCAATATTAATGATATGTCAAAATTTATATCCAGATTAAAAATGGCACATTGGTGCAAAAATGGCATTGGTCGTCATACCAAGATTGAGTCAGTTGGTTTTTGTGTGAATTATCCCTTTAAAGGGATAGTTCACTTTGAAATTAATTTTTGATATGTTTTAGCTTACCTCAAGGGCATCCAAGATGTAGGTATCTTTGTTTCCACAGTATTTTCAATTTTGATGTTTTGCGGTATAACCGTTGTTGTCTATCAGTCATATAATGGAAGTTTAGGGGGTCCTCCCCTTGGTTCACCTCAAAGAGCATGCACAGAGAAGTCAAAATTTAACAAAATGTAAGTACACATTGATGGCCTAAGACATGAAACGAGTGGTTTGTGTGAGAAAACGAACAGTATTTATATAGATTTTACCTCATGTAAGGACAGCCACGTCCAACTGATCTGAATCAGTTGTCCAATGTCCTACTGAATCATGTCCAATGTTCCGCCGGAAGTGATCACTTGCGCGTACGTCACTTATTGTTTACACAGAGATTTTGGAAGTTTTACCTTTCACTGTGAAGATTTGAACATATTTAGATATACAATGAAAATATATATATATATATATATATATATATAAATTGCAATGGAAGATTATTTCGATATATCTAAATATGTTTAGTGAAAGGTAAAACTTATCTCTGTGTAAACAATGAGTAACATAGACACGCGCACGTATTTGGTATGAGAGCTCTGAAGGGAGGGTGGGATTAATGCTTTCAAATTTAGGTTGCTATTGCTAATGCTAGCCCACCTTGCTTTAAACTTTAGAAAGTTTTACAAACATAGACTATAGACAGCTTTCCCAGATGTGTGGTCATGCACTCAGTGTTATCCATTTTTTTCTGATGTTCCTATGACCTGGCAGAAACACCAGAGGAGGAGGTAGACAGAAAAAGCTATTTTTCTTCAGAGTAGATTATTCATTGCACTTTATACAAGTAATCATTCTTCCAGCAGATGTTTGTATGGACATATGGCAGCTCTCACATGGGGTGAAACTTCAGACACATGTAGATGAGATTCAAATGTAGAGTGTGATTGACTAATGTGTAGAGAGAGTTTGCCCCCTGGTGGGCAGGAGTTGTGCTGACATGCTTGACAACACCACTCCATTCTGCTCGGGAGGTCCTTTAGGAAAACACTTCCAATCTTCCTGATCTGGAGTGAATCTCAGTTTGATTGAATATCAAATTTGTATATGCCTACATATACAGTATGTTTTAGTGGGGCTTTCCAGTAAAACAGTATCTGATCATGGGTAGAATGATGGACTGTTGAGATGTTGAACAAGTTTGTGTGCATCCTGAAGGGTTGGAGTTGGAAAGGGCTTGTTTTGAAGGACAATCGACTTTTCTTTTGCCCTTCCCTTGAGTTTGAATTCTCAGCTTCTGAAACGTGAAAGTTGTTGGCCAAGCAGAATCACAGCCGCAGGGTGGTGCCTCAAAATGCTCCCACACACATACAATAACCGTTAACATACCAAAGCACTTATCTTTTTTGGGTATATCTAATGGTAACTGACTACATCCATCTGTATGCAAAGACTTGCCAAACAACTGGAACTGGCCAGGCCAACTCTGGGAACAATTTGGAGAACGGAAAATAGACACTGTTCTAAAGTTTGGGTTTGATACAATGTGTTATACTCAACAAAATTGCATTTATTTGAACAAAAGAGTACAGTAAAAACAGCAATATTGTGAAATACTGTTCCAATTTAAAAGGTGTCTAACTGCTTTCTTGTTTTATATAGGCTATTTTATTTTTTATTTATTCCTGGGATGGTAAAGTTGAATTTTCAGCATTGTTACTCCAGTCTTCAGTGTCACACGATCCTTCAGAAATTATTTTAATATGCTGACTTGATGCGTACGAAATATTTTTTATCATTATCATCAATGTTGAAAACTTATTGCTTTGATACTTAATAAAATAGCATTTATTTGTAATTGAAATCTTTTTGTAACATTATAAATGTGTTACACTTTTGATTAATTTAATGCATCATTGCTGAATAAAAGTATTTATTTACTTCGGGAATGTACTTGAACCAAACAAAAACATGATGCATTTGGATGCAGCAAAGCTGTTGGTGAAAATGTTTAATCTCTGTTTATTATTATTATTATTATTTTTTTGGACTCCCCAAAACAACACTAAACCAGTTTGATTCACCCATATTTAATGAATTTAAGTTATTACTTGTTTAAAATCTTCCCCTCATTCAAAAATGTGGCCTTAAGACACCACAACCCAGGTTTGACATCAATGAAACCAAAAGCCAATGGATCTTGTGCATCTCGTGACCGAACAAGACACAACACGTTTGAACTGAACACAGATCGTAGCTTCAACGGTCTTTTCTCATATATGCTTCAGATGTGCTTTTTTTGTGATTTACACTCCCAGGACCAATCCACTTTCATTTTATGGTAAAGAGCAGCTTGGACATTCTGCTAAATATCTCCTTTTTTGTTTTCCACAGATGAAAGAAAAAAAATAGACTGGTTTCGAAGATTATGAAGGTGAATAAACAAGCACAGGATTTTTATTTTAACATCAGTTCAGACAGAATGTCAGCATCCACCAGATGGCATTAGTGTTCCATGATTGATCGCTCTGTTTCCCAGAATGTGTTTTGTTATATTTGAGAACAACTTACAGCATTTTTTCATTTTAATTCAAGCTATTAATTGTCAAAGGCTGCATCTGGAATATGGTGACGTCACAATAATGTCCTTCATTACATTGAGAGTGGCCACTTGAGACAGCATGAATAACCATCTGACAGCACAAGTTTTAATAATCTGAGACAGACACTTGTGGCAAAGTTAAACAACAAACTGCTTATTACAAGCGATCTTGTCTGAATCACTACATAGCCAAGGACATCCACGCTATAGGTCTCTAGCGATTATGCTGTGTGCGTTGCAGAATGCGAGGCCACAGGCTTAAAATATGAAGGTTTATTAAGCCACATGATGTACTTGTCACAATAGTGATGAGGTTATTGCTGTTCTAGACCAGGTGCTGTTACTGTGGCAACAGGCTGCTGTGCTGGGTGTGTGTGTGTAACATCTGTTTGGGCCGAGCTGTTTAGGCCGTTGTACTGGCAGCCGATCTTCTTGTCCATATGGAAAGGAGGATTAGATGATAATCAAAGTCTTATCTCCCTGCAATAATATTTCATTTACAGTGACACAAATTGGACTGCATGCATATTTTGAAAAGCATTACACAATGGTTTCTGTAGGGTTGAGGTATTTTTTTCTGTTGCTTTAATAAAGTAAAATTTTAACCGGATTTAACAGTTTCATGTATTAAATTCACCAAGTGACAATATTCATACAGTATTTTATTTATACTACAGATAGTTCTGGTTTTCCAGAAGTTCTCAACCTTTTTGACTGGACGGCCCCTGTGGCCAGACATAATATTGAAATTACCCTCATGTCAGCTATAACATTTCGTCCAGTATATTCTGCTGTAAAGCTGCTTGTTCTCAAACTTTTTATTTACAGAAACTAGGATACTGTGGCATATTTGGGATTTTTAATATATGAAATATTAATAAGTTATATTTTATATAATAGACTTTTATACACTTCAGCTGAACTCCGAGTGAAAACTATGACAGAGAGAGTCTCTAGGACTAGGACTGCCAGAAACTTTTATATATCAAGACAATCTCTTGAACTCCAAACTGAATGTCAGAATGGGAAAGAACGGTGTTTTAAGCAATTTTGAGCCTGGCATGGTTGTTGGTGCCAGATGGGCCGGTCTGAGTATTTCACAATTTGTTCAGTTACTGGGATTTTCACACACAACCATTTCTAGGGTTTACAGAAAATGGTGTGAAAAGGGAAAAACATCCGTCTGAGCCGACTGATTCAAGCTGATAGAAGAGCAACTTCGACTGAAATAACAAGGTAACTTACAACCAAGGTATGCAGCAAAGCATTTGTGAAGCCACGACATGCACAACCTTGAGACGGATGGGCTAACAGCAGAAGACCCAACCGGGTACCACTCATCTCCACTACAAATAGGAAAAAGAGGCTACAATTTGCAAGAGTTAGAATCTGGCGTAAACAGAATGAGAACATGGATCCATCATGCCTTGTTACCATTGTGTAGGCTGGTGGTGGTGGTGTAATGGTGTGGGGGATGTTTTATTGGCACACTTTAGGCCCCTTAGTGCCAATTGGTCATCGTTTAAATGCCATGGCCTACCTGAGCATTGTTTCTGACCATGTCCATCCTTTTATGGCCACCATGTACCCATCCTCTGATGGCTATACTTCCAGCAGGATAATGCACCATGTCACAAAGCTTGAATCATTTCAAATTGGTTTCTTGAACATGACAATGAGTTCACTGAACTAAAATGGCCCCCACAGTCACCAGATCTCAACCCAATAGAGCATCTTTGGGATGTGGTGGAACGGGAGCTTTGTGCCCAGGATGTGCATCCCACATATCTCCATCAACTGCAAGATGCTATCCTAAACTCTCTCCGTCATAGTTTTCACTCGGAGTTCAGCTGGAGTCTGCAGCAAACAGCTTATTTACATGCAGGGATATTTGGATAATTACATGCAGTGTGAATTGACACTCACAGCAGTATTATTTCAGTGAACGTGTTTTCATCCAATTAAATGTTCCTGGATCTTTGTTGATCCTCGAACAACATTCCAATCAACCAATCAGATTTAAGGGACACGTTTACAGTTTGAGTTTAAACTTACAACCAGATTTAGTTGCTTCTATATCAGTTACTCATTATTTCCCTTTGACATTAGGGATAAGTTAAGGGTATGTTTTTGCAGGGTCACCAAAATATCTTGAACCAAGGAACACGTCTTGTGACAGCAAGACCATATGTCAGTCTGACTGCTGTCTAATATTTCTGTCTGTTCTTCATAAACTATTCCTTTTTGAGACTGATTAAGATGTTTGTCACACTAGCTCTGCATTTCTCATCGATCGAGGCATGAATCATTTGTCTGAATCACTGCTCCATATGATGTGTGTGTCTTACGGCAGACTTAGGGTTTCCCCCCTCTCCCATTCTCTAAGACAGACATCTTTTAAATGAGTCCTTCTCAAACTCCAGACTAAAACCATCTTAAAGGCATAGAATCTCAATATAATGAAAGTCACTGGGGTCCAAAACAACACTGAATTTTCATTGTTTTTGGGTGAACTATCCCTTTGACCAAGGGAGTGTATTTCCCTGTGACACTCTTCACTCGGTTCTCTGCGTTCTGCCAGTGTGTTGTGACATTTATGCAATTCCATGCATAGCTGAGTAAATGTCATTTTGTGTGGATATAAAGTGTTTTCAGCATTGAATTACAGGGCACTCTGACATGTACTGTACCTGACAGGCGAACGCTTTGAGAAAAACTTGTTTTCTTTACTCATGTCAACAACTGAATACATGATGGAACTGTTTTATTAACCTCGGTATTGCTTTTGTCCCCTCAACCCCTCAATTTTTTTTTTAACCTGTCACGCATTTGAGATACATAGATATATCTAGTATAAATGATAACACATGTCCAATAAAGTGTGCTTTCAGTGGAAACATAAACTCATGTTACCTGATCTGACAGGTAGTGTAATACATCAATATAACTTTTTGATTCGTGTATATGAGGTAATATAGGTAATATGTGACCATGGGACCACTAAACCACATGGGACATTTTTTTTAAATTGAGATTTATACATTATCTGAATGCTAAATATATAAACCTTCCATTGATGTATGGTTTGTTAGGATAGGACAATATCTGGCTGAGATATAACTATTTGAAAATCTTAAATCTGAGGGTGCAAAAAAAGAAGAAGAAAAATTGCCTTTAAAGTTGTCCATGTTCTCGATTGTGCTGTATTCATTCACAAAAATAAATACATACGTTTACGGTAGGAAATTTACAAAATATCTTCATGGAACATGATTTTTATACTGATTTAAAAATCGATCATTTTGCCCCGTACAATTGTTGGCTATTGCCACAAATACCATGCTAGTTGTGATTAGTTTTGTAATCCAGGGTCACATATTATGAATATTATCATTTGTGCAACAAATTTGAATGCAGAATGCAGCATATACTCTATATTGTGAATATAGCCTACATTTATAACAGTTTTAAGTAAACATTATAGCTGCACCGTAAAAAAAAAAATATGTTCATGATTTGTAATCACAACATTTTTTCTTTTGTCAAATCAACTTAATTAATTTATGTGGTTCATACAGTATCTTTGGAGTAGCCTTGATGGTATTATGGTATTCAGTGGTGTAATATTTTTATACGTCATGCCAAAATGTATTGACTTATTGCAGTATTTACTTTATTTTTAGCTGACTCACTAATTTAACAATTAGATAGCAAGTGTCGGCATGCATTGCGATAAGTCTTAATGTGACATATCAGATTTTGATGAAAGATTGAGGGAATACACACACAAAAAAGACAGAGTATGGACAAATCACGTATAATAAATATTGCAATATTTCAGTAAAACAAGAATACATGCCTTGATTTTATTTTTAAGTACAATCAACTTGGATGTTCAAGTCATTTCAACTTAAATTACATTAATCTGACATTAAAATGTTGTAAAATTGCTTAACTTATTTTGATGAGTTAGAGCAATTTTTAACAGTCCATTTTGCTTTAATGGTGACTTTAAACCTTACAAATACTGTTTAGGCTCCTCAACATTGAGTATTTTTTAGGAACTCTGTTTGTTATTCGTTATTCATAACATGCCCTTGTCCTTGACCCCGAAGAGACATCAACAATGACAAAAATAACAGGATAAATGAAAAATGTGGTTTAAGAGTGGCAGATATTGCTCTAACACAAAGGGAGAACCTGAATGGCAAGTGTATTTTAGACAGGTGAAAGGTGTGGAGAGAAAAAAGAGGTGCTCGCTTGAATAATTAAACAGCCTCTTCTTTTCAGAGATCAATCGACGACTTTACATGACCTACAGGGTCTGCAGATCGTCTGAGTTTAAAATCAACAGTAAAATGCCTATCGAAGGCAAAGGGAGGTCTGAAAGCAAAATCACATTGCGGGAAATAAAACAGCTCCCTCGGTTTTCATACAAAGCAATACTGCTGTGAGACAAAGAAAGCGTTCACAATGAGCGGCGTGGACGTCAGCTAGGGAGCCGGATTAAAGGTGTGCTTCTTTCCTAAAAGGATTTTGACCTCTGTGTCTCTCTGACAGGAGGAATCATTAACCACTCGAAGCGCCGGCCCCTGCTTCAGCCCCTCTGATGCAAATTTCATGTCAAAACATCAAACGCGCTTCTGATCAAAGGTCATCTCCCCTT
The DNA here is from genome assembly GCF_016745375.1 of Pimephales promelas. Next base: position 447,080 of record NW_024121188.1, read on the forward strand.
TGTGTAGGTGTTTGATAGCAAAATTTCTATTTCATCTCCAACTGTCATAGTGCGTTAGAGTGTGCGAGGAGACAAGGGAGGCTCTGTGCTCCGAGCGCGCTGAGCACGAGTTGGGAGGAAAGAGAAAATGGTCTTTTTGAGGTGTTTATGAGTAGTTTAAATTTTGAAATTTGTTTGCTTTTCCAGATAATAGACTTTCCATATGGAGGGCAGCAATTGGATGATAACTTACATGGCAATATCTCTGCAATTTAAGCTGGGTAAATCCATTTTTTTTTTCTGTTGCAATATACTCTTTGCAATAAACTCTTCATTTAGACTTTGGGTGCGTGTGTTTGTGTGTCTGTGTGTGTGTGTGTGTGTGTGAGAGTGAGTGACTGAGAGAGAGAGAGAGAGGAGAGAGAGAGAGAGAGAGAGAGAGAGAGAGAGAGAGAGAGAGAGAGAGAGAGAGAGAGAGGTTCAGGTAAACCTTATGTTATGAGAAATAATGTCTCCACAAAGATGGCAATATCCGAAATCTTTGTCCTTGTGGAAATATTTTTGGTCCCCATGAGAAAAACTGCTTTATAAAATGCAGATTGTTTTATGTGATGGGTAGGTTTAGGATAAAAGTCATTGTCTATGGAAAGTCCCTATTAAACATGAAAAGCCAACGTGTGTGTATTACAGCAACACCCACAACTCAAATCATACTGTCAGGTGTGTGTATGTGTATGCAATGCATTGGGCCTAAAATGTTTAATAGTTAACTCATGCCAATTAATGATCGTCATAAATTAAATGAGAAATTTGTTTATATAAGCAATTTTTTACAAATCAAAAATCAGTTAAAATCTAAATATTTTTATTCATGAATCTCTTTGAATAACATTATTTCCAGAATATATAGTATTTTGAAGTTGGAGGATCAGATACATTTTTTTTTTTTAATTAATACTTTTATTCTGAAAAGACAAATGAAATTTAGCAAAAGTAACAGTTACGACATAAACAAAGTTTCAAAAGATTCCCATTTTAAATTAATGATGTTCTTTTGAACTTCATCAAATAATCTGGAAAAAAAATGTCATGGTTTCCACAAAAATAGGCCTATTTGTGATCATAACAAATGTACGGAGGCTCTAAAGGGACATCATGGTGTTGGGGAAAATATGAAATGAGAGGAAAAATATATATTTTAACTTTTGCATTGCCCAGAAAAACTTTGCATTCGCTCGCAAAAGTTGGTGTTCTTTAAATGAACTTACAATCATTTGCAAGAGAAAGCATTCACACACACACATATATATATATATATATATATATATTATTCCATCACCATGTCCCTTTAGGGGCTCTATTGTATTGTGATAAATGTTTCTTGAGCAGCAAATCAACATATCAGAATGATTTCTGAAAGGTCGTGTGACTCTGAAGACTGATAATAAAGTTTACCATCACAGGAATAAATTACATTTTTAAAATACAATAAGAACGAAACATAGTTAATTTTTTTTAATAATCGTTTTAAATCGTAATAATATTTAACAATTTCCCTGTATTTTGACAAAATTTGAGACTTCTTTCAAAAACTCTATAAGCATTCAAAGAGGTTTTAGACATTTTTGACCCCACTACTTTAGCCTATGTATGCGAAGACTCTAATCTGCATATAACTGCCGCATTCACATCTTGACATACAAGAATCCCATCCCAGCATACACCAGTTCCTCAGGCATAAGGTGGTGGTGGAATTAAACGGGCGTGCTTTTGGATACGTCAGAGCGTATTGCACTGCATTGTCATTACAGCATCTTCTGCCGACCTCTTCCAGTTCTTAAATGCAAATGTAGGCCTACCTGCAGTGTGGGATGCTCAAACATGCCAGTGGAATAGATTTCACGGCTCATAATGCTAAGCTGTCTAGTATAGCCTAGTAAGCCTGCAGGTAGTGGAATGTGACACTGCATGCAAATCGAGAAAGTACGAGTCACGTGATTGAGTAAAAATGTCCTGATCCATTTGCAGGTGGAAGCATCCCGGTTAATTTTGATATTTTGAGCCGAAACACATCCATCATTTTAACCTCACTCTTCGAGCTTGACGTATCAGTGCGTGTCAATCACCAGAGAACAAGTTACCTCTGTCAGTATGGTGCGATAGCACGTGCACGGGGGAATCTCCCTTCACGATCACGCGCTAACAGGATGAGACGTTCGCGTGTTGTTTATTTCACACGGGTGACTCTCTAAAAAGTGTGGAAGAAAAGAAATGGATCTGCCGAGACGCACACCTACCTGTCTTTTCCAAACCGATAGATGGCACTCTTGCACTTCCGCACAAAGGAAATTACATTTGCATTCTTAGCGCGCCGCATCCACATATATTCACTCTTTATTGTGAATATAGGTGTGTGTTGGTTCATGTTCACTTTTTGAAGGTGTTACTCTTAAATGAAGGCACCACGCTGTGACTTTGTTCCTGAGAGGATGTGTTAGATATTTTTGTTTCTGATTACTTGTAAAGTTCACCACGGAAATGCGAATGAACAATTGTGTATAGGCACAGCCTGTGAGACGACTGAAAGTGGCTCGCTTCTGCCGCGGGAATAACTTTTTTTTCCATTAAAGTTCCTGTTTGCAAGTGGAAAAAATGTATTTTATAAACCTGCCACTTGTTTAACCTGATGTTGGTCTTCTTGTTATCTAAAGCACTGCCATCCTTTTGGACTCGAAAGGGCCCGGCCACCAATGCCCAACACAATATTTGAAGGCACTCTATATTCCAATTATTAACACCAGTTACATGGAAAATGTTCTTACAAAAACGCATCACTTTGCTTCAGGCAGCCTTTATTAACCTTGTGGAGTTGTATGGATTACTTTTATAAAAAAGCTTGGAAGAGCCAGGATGCTATTTAATATAACTGATTGTTTTTGCCTGAAAGAAGAAAGTTATATACACCTAGGATGGCTTGAGGATGAGCAAATTATCGAAATTTCGGGTGAATTAACCCTTAGTTCATTCAACGGCCCCCTTGGAAGTATACTGAGTCACTTTAGTGGATCCCAGCCCCACTTATCTAAAGGAATCTGATTTATATGCCACGCAGGTTTTCCAATATGAGAATATGATGTCTGAAAGACCATCAGTGTTAGAAAAACACAAAACTCATCTCTGTAACAGATTGCCTTGTCGTAACATGTCCAAAATGAGTCAATGGGAGATAGATAGATTCATTCCAATGGGCAATTTATTCTGTCCCAGCTGCATATTAAAGTCGAGCTTCAATGTCCATTGTTGGGCATAAGAGATTAAGACTTTCACCGCAGCTCTAATAGAGAGAGAGAGAACGAGATTAGGAAAAGTTATTCAAGATTTATCAGCTGATATTTTTGAAGGACCATCAAAATGCCTGGTGCAGTCCCTTTGGTGCAGTTTAGCAGGCATATTTATTTCAGTCTTTGTGTTACTGCCATTAAATTGGCAATGTTTGCACGCTCTTTCTCTCCCCAGGTCAGAGCCTTTGCCACACAAAGACCCGTCATTAGTATTCTTTATACGACTTTGCGCCAGACAGCCAGCGCTGCTTATAAAAAGCTCCTCTTCTGTCACAGAGAGACACCCCCCCGTACACATGGTGATGGGCTTATTTAAGCATGAGATATAGGTATATAAATGGAAAGAGAAAGCCGAAAACCTTTATCCAACAACACAAAACCTATCCTGACTAAATCTGTTCCATTTTTTTGTTTAGGTCGGATTCAAATGGAATATGTAAAGGGAGTCAAAACATCTTCACTTTCATAAAAGATGGATTTTCATGCACGCACATATGCATACGCACACACGCCCGCTCATAAATACGGAACAGTGGCCCCTGCTAACAGTTGTCATGTTGTCAGATGAAATGACCTTTACTTAAATCACTGCATGTCTCTTCACGCCACACTGAGTGGCTTTGCATCGGCAAAAGGGCCGCTGTTGGACACTATATCGCGTGTTTGTTGCTACCTGACAAGATGGAATCAGTTTGAAAGAAATGAACAAGAGTTTGCTGCGACATCACTGTAAAAGAAAGTTGCTGCCTTACATTTTTAAGTTCAATCAACTTGGATATTTAGGTCATTCAACTTAAACTGACTTAAAAAAAAATGAGTTGAATCTTGTATAACTTATAAAAAGGGTGTAAATTGCGTAACTTATTTAGACAAGTTAAACAATGTGAAAACATGTCGTCATAACGTATTGATCATAAATGTTTTATTACAGTGAAGGGAAATCCTCAAAATCCTCATAAAATAATCATCAGCACCTGTTTTTTTAGCATTCAACAGATCTGTTTATGAAATGTATCAATATTTATTTGGAATCTGAGAGGATATTACATTTTCAAACTCTTAATGCTCAGGTGAAAACAAGCAGGTTCTTTTACATTTTTATACATTTTTTAAAATCACATAGGCCCCAATTGGCATTATTTTTGCAGATAGCATCCGTGATGAATATACCAGCATGTATTTTCAGTTCCTTCTGAAGCGCAAACCCAGTTCAGCTCTAATAGTTTCCAGTCGATTCAGCTCAGTTCGCATTAACTCCAGCAGCAAACTCAGCTCAATCTGCTCAATTCTGTGCAGCCTAACGACAGTTTACTGAGCTTCTCAGCTCAATTGATTTCAAAATGAATAAACTCCATTTCTGCTTGATGCAAAATGCTCAATAAACTGTATAACATCGGAAACCAGCCTACTCTAATTCATTGCTTCAAATATCCAATAACATGAGAGTTTGTGCAGCATAATCTAAGATATTACCATGTTAATCGACATCCATATCGGTATAAAATTACAATATAGAAGCCATTTAGTTCCACTTACATTTGCATTGCAGTCTTAGAAGGTGGTTTCTAACAAAAGCTGCTTAAAATAGAGGCTCTTACCTGAAATGACAAAATACATTATAGGAGCATCATTTAGTTCCACTTACATTTACTTTGCATGTTTTGAGCAGTTATTTTGTTAGTAAAGTGACAACAACAAAATGGTTGGTTGGGGGTTGCTACATTAGCTGTAGCAACCCGATCTCATGGGAATTCGTACGAATTTTACGAGGTGGCTAATTCGTAACAATTCGTACGACCTCACTCATACGAATTATACGATTTTACTAAATCGTACATAATTTACGAATTAGCCAATTCGTATGAATTCATACGAAGGACCCTGACCCCGCCCCTATACATAACCGTCACGAGGGCATACACAAATCGTACGAATTCTTACGAGTGAGGTCGTATGAATTAGTATGAATTAGCCACTTTTGAATCACTCGTACGAATTCGTACGAATTGGTCGTGAGATAGCGTAGCGCACAGTACTCCTACTCGACCATTTAACAAATTTAGCTGAAACTTACCGGTATAAAGAAATACCATATTTTTCTTTGCTCAATGTATGTGGAGAGTTATTGTTGAGTAAAGTATTGTGTTTGTTTTCATATGGCAGTGACACACTGTTGCAAGGGCAGTAAAGCTGCGGTGCCCTTGTTAAAGGAATGGATGCCTGAGGCTGGTTCAGATGCATCTATATCCAGGGTGTGATCTTAAGCTGGAACATTCTCATCTGACCCGGGATCAGTCCAGCCCTCTGGAAACACAGCCAGGGAATCAATCAAATAGTAATGCCGACCACCCTTTCCCTCAGAGCTTTCTAAAAAACACAGCCCTCCTTTCCGCCCTTCTCCGCTCTCTAGGTCAGAGTTTGTCTATGAATTTTTCTGTCTCACTCCCCCAAGGGCAGCTGGACACTTCAAGCCGTGCTCGTTGAGACGCATAAGCCCCTTTTCCACCAAAGCATTTTGAGAGCCGGTTCGGAGCCGGTTCCTGCGCGCAAACCAGTTCTTTGTGTTTCGACAGCCAAAGAACCGGTTCTCGGCCGGGAAAACTGGTTCCAAAGCGGCATCAACTCTTTGCTGGACTAGAACCGTTCTTTTACCACGTCATGCTTACGGCGGGGGCTGGGGCAGGTTTAGATGTGTTCTAAACATCTTTTCTGACCATAATAAAGGATCGCAAAGCCAGGAGAAACATTTGCAGAAACACGATGGAGTCCGCCTTTGTTGTTAAGCTTGAAGTTGGCGCAAGCGTTTTTATTTTTTATTTGAAACATAAGCAAAGAAAACAGTCACGATATAGAACAAATAAATGGAAAGCAAAAAAGACACAAGACAGGGGTACATAACTTATCAGAAAAGATTACATATCAAAAACGAAATGATTAAAATAATTTTTTTTTTTTTTAATCACAAAGTAATGTACTTGCAAGCGTTTCTAGCGACGTACACAGTGACGTTACGACGTCGTTCCCTGGGCGCTCTAGTCAGTGGAAAAACAAACAGGTTCTGAATGGGTTCGCAAGTTGAACCAACTCCAAACCAACTTTGAACCAGCACCAGTTCCGAACCAGTTCTTTTTGGGTGGAAAAGGGGTAATAGATATACATAAAGGGCTAGATGTCTAGTCCGCACTGCTGGCCAATGGAGTTCGACATCCGCACCTGGCGGCCATTTTGTCACAGGAAGCTCGCTCGCTCGTAACATTGTGTTTTAATGGTGTATGTGCTTTGCTTTTTAAATAAAAACGTTGCTAAATTTTCTACCGATTTTCAAATGGTTTGGTTTGTTATAAACGTCAGAGATGTAGCTATGAAAATGCAGACTTATGAATAATAAGTGCATCAATAAATAATCATCCAGAATTATAGCCACGTTGATAATGTTTGTAAGAATCCAAACCGTTTGTAAGTATCCAAACTGTTTGTAAATCCGTCATGATTTCAATGAGATAAGCAAGGCAAGGCAAGTTTATTTATATAGCACATTTCATTCACAGTGGCAAGTGCTTTACATGGAAAAAAATCAGAATAATTAAAACAGTTTAGAATAAAAAATCATAATAATAAAAATAAAATACAGTAAATAATTAAAACAAGGTATTTATGTATTCATGTATTTATGAGTCGGACGAACAGTGGCACAGTGCTCATTCAGTAAATAGCTAAACAGAAGTGTTTTGAGTCTAGATTTGAATGTGACTACTGTAGGAGCACATGGTCTCTTCTGGAAGCTGGTTCCAGCTGTGGCTGGAATAATAGCTAAAAGCAGACTCTCCATGCTCAGAGTGAACCATGCTGATGTGATCCTAATGATCTGAGCGATCTGTTGGGTTTATATTCAGTGAGCATATCTGCAATATATTGAGGTCCTAAAACACTAAGAGTATTTGTGTTCGTGAGATATTTGTGTTTGTGTTGATCACTCATCTTACATCAGGTACCACAGAGCCTGCCCGAAAGCTTGCCTGTGACAAGATGGCCGTCAGTGATGACGATTAGAGACTCCGCCATAAGATATCTAGTCTTTATTGTGGAAATCTATGAGTGAGATTGCGACTATTATTTTACTATGATGTGTTTTGGTCACCTTTGTCTTATTTATGAGGTTAGCTGTGGTGCTTTCAGGTATAGGCTATAGCGAAAGTAGCATTCCATGGGAGACTGAGTAGTGTTTAATATTTTGCTAATTTTGGAAAGATTCTGTTGGATTTTTGGGGGGGTTATTATCATCATGCTGATGAGTAGAGTAGCCTACTTGAGCATGAGAATTGTTAAATGTTCTCTATTGCTGTACTTATTCAGCAACGCTAATGCTAATTCTATCAAAGAATTGTGTTACCAACTAGCAAGTTAGCATTTACTAACTATTAGCTACTAGCATTTGCAAGCTAGCAAGTTTTAGCCACTACTAAAAATAAAATAATAAATAAGTTGAGATTACATAATAATTTTAAGTTAAATGTATGAATACATCTCCTTTACTAAAAAAAAAAAAACATTTCTTAACTTAACAATTATTTTACTGATTACTAGCTCTTTTTTCAGGTTATTCAGGTTTACAGTGTAAGTAAATCCACTTGACCAGCTAATTACTTTTCGACAGCAATTCCACTGAAATATATAGAGCTTCTGCAAAAAATGGAAGTTAAAACACAATATTTTAAAAAGCTGCATGCTTGTCATAAGATCTATAGCCTTGTGTGGATTAATACTGGGGTTTTCAAACAGGCGCCTGTGGGGTTAGTGGAAAATTACATCTAAATATTGAAAAAAAAATGTATTATAAAATTTAAAAAAATATATTATTGTCACGGAACAGAAGAGTGACATAAGGGACATGAGCAGGTGAGTAATTGGATTGCAGATCAATATGGTGATACTGGCAGGAAAGTGACAGTTCTTTTCTGTTGCAGACGTTGATGATGAATGAGAGGAAAACCGGAAGACTTGAAGATGAGATGATCACTGAACACTGGACAGTTCAGGAAAGGATTGCAGTTTAATCAGGTAAGTGTTCAGTGTTGAACAACGAGACCAGACAAATGGTGAACAGACTGGTGAGTTTAAATAGAAAGGTCCCAGTTAGAAAGACATGGTTATTGTGGGATTCTAGGAAACGTAGTGTGCTGAGGTGACTAGACTGTTGACTGAGGATTGTGACAATTATTGGGTTACACTTTATTTTGATGCCCCACTTTAGACATTCTACCAACTATAATACTAAGTACATGTCAACTAACTCTCATTAGAGTAGGTTATCAGGTGTTAGAGTTTGAGTTAGAGTTAGTTCATTAATAAGTTAGTTAATAAGATATGTACTAGCATAATTACTTACAGTCACAATATCAAGTGCTTGATATTAAGCAGACAGTCTACTAATATTTTAATGAGAGTTAGTTGACATGTAGTTGCAAAGTTACTTTTAGATAGAATGTCTATTGTGGACTGGAAATAAAGTGTTACGATAATACTAAAATATGTTGAAATTAGATTTCATTTCTATTTCATTCTGATTCCTTTAGGTGTCTGAAATTCGATTGACTTTATATTAGAGTACTGTATATTAGAGTTGTTTTTGAGTAAGACATTCTTTTCCCATTAAACACAACAGGTGTTGTTATAAAGCGGTCATAAAGTTAGTTTATAAATTTAAACAAACAAACTTTTATTATTGCCAAGGCCAAAGTTTACGTATGTGGTTAAATCATGCGTGGAAAGGTAAATCCAGAAGGTATTGCTTTGTGTAGGAAAATCAGATGAAGCAACATATGAGAGACGGTCTATTGGACTGAATGGCATACCACTGCAGCATGAAGATCAAATATACTGAAGTTACATTTTCTGCCTCCAGTCCTGAACTCGAGGACTATGTGATTGCTTCTTTGTGATACATTACATTGACATGATTGCTGAATATTCTCCCGAGGAACGAGATAAAAAATGAAGAAAGGCCATAGAGGTTTCTGCTGGGACCTCAGAATTCATGGCATGCAATTGGATCTGGTGATCTTTCCGTGTGGCTGCAGCGATATTGATGACAGCCAGAGCTTTCACACACGGTTGCTCACCGCTCGTGCTGAGGGACTTTCTCTAATCCGATTCTGCTATTAGTGCAGGAGACCTCTCAGCCGGGGGTCCGTCGCCCTCTCCCTCGCTCTCTGTTCTCAGAGCAAAGCAACCAAAGTGAGCTTCATGGGGCTTACTGCTGCTGAGAGGCCAGGCTGAACATAGAGAGAGAGAGAGAGAGAGAGAGAGAGAGAGAGAGAGAGAGAGAGAGAGAGAGAGAGAGAGAGAGAGAGAGAGAGAGAGACAATTAGAAGGATGCTAAAAAAAGCATGATTGTACAAAACTGGATCCATCAGCTTGACAGGTAGGACAAATGAGTTCCCTTACAGCAGGTTCCACTGTGCCTTATTTATTTGCATTAATAACCTGAAGGACAGATGCAGTGACCACTAAGCCTAATGAAGTGTTACGACAGAGAGAGAAAGTGAAACTGTGAAGAACTTTTAGGATTATGAATGTACTGTATAAAGTGGGTGGCATAATGTTACATTCAGGGAGATATACAGTAAATGCATGCAAAAACAGGAGAGAACCAACTTATTGTTTTGTATGTGTATGTTTTTTCCTGTTATCTTTTTGTTTTAATATGCATTTTTAATTTTTGTTGGCATATTTTTGTTCCACCGGGATGTTTAGAAGATATTCATTGATGTCAGTTTTTAATTTATTTATATATACCTCAGATTTCTTGTCAAATCTAGTTGTACAGCCAGTCGCAAAGCTCTTCCTGCTTTAGAAGTGTGTTGTGTGTTGAGTCATTACATCTGTACACATGGTACACATCTGTACACATAAAGAAGAGTCTCGGCTAGTATATTGAGTCATTACGTCACATCTGTACACATAAAGAAGAGTCTCAGCTAGTAGGATATATTGAGTCATTACGTCACATCTGTACACATAAAGAAGAGTCTCGGCTAGTAGGCTATATTAAGTCATAACATCACATCTGTACACATAAAGAAGAGTCTCGGCTAGTAGGATATATTGAGTCATTACGTCACATCTGTACACATAAAGAAGAGTCTCGGCTAGTAGGATATATTGAGTCATTACGTCACATCTGTACACATAAAGAAGAGTCTTGGCTAGTATATTGAGTCATTACGTCACATCCGTACACATAAAGAAGAGTCTTGGCTAGTAGGATATATTGAGTCATTACGTCACATCTGTACACATAAAGAAGAGTCTCGGCTAGTAGGCTATATTGTGTCATAACATCACATCTGTACACATAAAGAAGAGTCTCGGCTAGTAGGATATATTGAGTCATTACGTCACATCTGTACACATAAAGAAGAGTCTCGGCTAGTAGGATATATTGAGTCATTACGTCACATCTGTACACATAAAGAAGAGTCTCGGCTAGTAGGATATATTGAGTCATTACGTCACATCTGTACACATAAAGAAGAGTCTTGGCTAGTATATTGAGTCATTACGTCACATCCGTACACATAAAGAAGAGTCTTGGCTAGTAGGATATATTGAGTCATTACGTCACATCTGTACACATAAAGAAGAGTCTCGGCTAGTAGGCTATATTGTGTCATAACATCACATCTGTACACATAAAGAAGAGTCTCGGCTAGTAGGATATATTGAGTCATTACGTCACATCTGTACACATAAAGAAGAGTCTCGGCTAGTAGGATATATTGAGTCATTACGTCACATCTGTACACATAAAGAAGAGTCTCGGCTAGTAGGATATATTGAGTCATTACGTCACATCTGTACACATAAAGAAGAGTCTTGGCTAGTATATTGAGTCATTACGTCACATCCGTACACATAAAGAAGAGTCTTGGCTAGTAGGATATATTGAGTCATTACGTCACATCTGTACACATAAAGAAGAGTCTCGGCTAGTAGGCTATATTGTGTCATAACATCACATCTGTACACATAAAGAAGAGTCTCGGCTAGTAGGATATATTGAGTCATTACGTCACATCTGTACACATAAAGAAGAGTCTCAGCTAGTAGGATATATTGAGTCATTACGTCACATCTGTACACATAAAGAAGAGTCTCGGCTAGTAGGATATATTGAGTCATTACGTCACATCTGTACACATAAAGAAGAGTCTTGGCTAGTATATTGAGTCATTACGTCACATCCGTACACATAAAGAAGAGTCTTGGCTAGTAGGATATATTGAGTCATTACGTCACATCTGTACACATAAAGAAGAGTCTCGGCTAGTAGGCTATATTGTGTCATAACATCACATCTGTACACATAAAGAAGAGTCTCGGCTAGTAGGATATATTGAGTCATTACGTCACATCTGTACACATAAAGAAGAGTCTTGGCTAGTAGGATATATTGAGTCATTACGTCACATCTGTACACATAAAGAAGAGTCTCGGCTAGTAGGCTATATTGTGTCATAACATCACATCTGTACACATAAAGAAGAGTCTCGGCTAGTAGGATATATTGAGTCATTACGTCACATCTGTACACATAAAGAAGAGTCTTGGCTAGTAGGCTATATTGCGTGTGAGGATGTTGGAGGTGGAGATAGCCTTTTCTCAGAGCACTTGATATAATTAAACTTGTCAATTTGATGGCAGATCCAGAAAGGTTCTAATGATTAAATGCAAAAGACTTCATTCGGACTTTTGAGTGAAAAAAAGAGACTGCAATCGCACCCTTGCAAAAACAAGGAAATATTTCGGAAGGACAGTATAATTTGCACGATTTTGCGTAATATGATAACTTCTGAGCAATTGTTAGACTGAGTCAGCGCGATTTGCTGCAATGCAGGAACCAGAACAAAAGTGGATGTTACTTACTTGCTCAGATTAAATTTTCTGGTGAAAATTATGTTGGTCATAATTCCAAAAAGAATAATCTGTTATTTCGAAGTACAACTCACGTAAAGTTGATAATTCTGTGAATGACAGAAATTACAGATTTTGAACAGAGAAAAACTGTTCAAAGAGGAAAACAAAGAGGAAAAACTGCAGACCAGCCGTGGAATTTGGATTCTTTGCCGTCTCTGTGCTTTTTCGGGATTATTTCCTTTTACAATTTATGATTATTTCATATAATTATCAATTAATATGTCTTGCTGTGTGGTTAATTGTACTAACATATCATCCAAGAAGCCTGGGCTCCATTTTTTTTTTTTTCCGGTGAGTGAAATACTAATATCACTTCATTTATTAATTTACCAAGAGTAAGCTGGAAATGTTCAGTTCAGTTCAAACATCAACCACCAATATCTGCGCTAACTTCATCCATACGTTTAGCTAGGCGGACGTGGTTTCAACAACCAGGCACCTCAGTTCAAGTCGGCTCAAGTCGGACAAAATTTCGAACCGGTATGCATTGCTTCAAGTCAGCCACTGACACACTGCACAACAGTGCATGAAGTCGAACAAGCCTTTAAAATTGCACATGTAAAACCAAAACGGCCATTTACCAATCAGTGGCCAATTTCAAACTACAATGGATGTTATTCCACCATTTTCAACAGATTTGCTGAACTTATGAAGGCCCACGCCTCCAGTGGATTGGAGTACATCTGGTAAAGCGGTTGTAAATGCCCATTGTGGTTTGAAAGCGATTGGGAAACACTGATTGGGAAACACCTACTGGTGTTCTGCAGAGATACATACCTGCATGATCTCGTGGTCATCAACTGTCTTCATTATGCTGTCGACTTTCATCCAAATTTCAATGCTGATCCAACACACTTTAAACACTGAAATATCAACCTCAAACAAAATGATGGTTTGGATCAAAACTCAACATTGTATCAATGTCACCATGTTATCTGGGACCAGACCCTTACCAGATCTTCATATCTTTAGATTGTTTTGCTACGCAACTACATAATGTTCTCAATAAAACATTTCATTATAGTTATGGAGGATAATCCAATAAGGCCTGGTGGCTTAATCGACAAGTTCCTCTGTCGTTGCGGAGACCCCCCATGACACATTAGCCTAGCACGCCATCCTCTTATCCTTAGCATTCCCCTGCCAACAAAATAATTGAAATAATTGTTCACTCATTTGAATAAGTGGCTCCCCAGCATGCATGATAACCATTGTTAAGGCACACATAGCTCCAGGAAGATTGTTGTCTCTGTGAGATGAAGCCATGAGTGATGGACATGCTACTCGCAGATGCTCGCATATTCATTCCACGTATGGGGGGTAGAGAGGCACTTTTTAAACATGAGGCGGGAAGCTTGGGCAGGTATTTACTGCTGCCTCCCATTGCGCTCCTATTTGCCTCATCACGGGTGGCAAGGGAAGACGCGGGAGACTGAACGGTTTCTCTGAGCATCTGCAGATGCTTTAACACGAGTCCCCGGAGGCATATAATAACCTATTACCTCCATCTCTGACTAAAACACACATTTAAACTACAATTACACCCCCTGCTTTCTCTCCCTCTTGCTTTTCATTTCATTCCCCTACAGCGTCTCCTCTGCAATTCAGTGCTGCGGCTTCGGCAGCTGTGTTCCCTGTACACCTCTCTCTCTCTCTCTCTCTTTCTCTCTTTTGCCTTTCCTCTCTCTCTTTCATCAGCCGGTGAAAGAAGTGAGATCGTCTCACAGCCTGAGAGGTGTTTGGTGAGCCAATTTATTACCTAGTGCAACTGCTCTCAGCATATATTTCCTGCTCACATCATGCACACACATGAAGAGATTTAGTCAAACAGTAATGGGAGTACAACTTACTTCACATTGATTTCTATGAGGTGGACAGTGACAAAGTACATTTACTTGAGTACTTTATTTGAGTACACTTTTGGGTTATGTACTTTACTTGAGGATTATTTATTCTGGAAAATTTTCAGAACAAGACAAATACCGTACTTTTTACCCTACTAAGTTTCTGTCAAGGTCCTTGAGTAGAAAGTAATTACTGTATGTTTGTCAGGTCATGATTTTTTTCCCAGTCTTTTAAACATGATTGGATTTTTGCGGGTGACAGACAGCCTATCAGTAATCACCCTTGTATGGTCACATGTCGTGAAGTTCAGTGATTAGTACGATTTCTCTCCACTAGTGATCTGTGAGAGACAGTTTGGTTGTCACAACTAATGGTTGGTTAATTCTGATTAGTCTGTATTTAGTGCATGAATGGATACACATAGATGCTTACTTCTTTTGTGGGGGTGGTAGGGGTGTTACATAAAGGGCTGTCTTTTTTATCAATTCAGTTGTTTAATTTCTATAGGTTTTGTAACATTCTTAAAGCTCTTAATTCCACAGATACTTCAAACTGGTCAGTATTCACTAGGTTGCTTCATGCTGTAACAATGATAAAACAATGAATTTACATTTACTTTTGATACTCAAGTACTTTCAAAAGCAAGCACTACTGTATTTGACTTAAAGGGATAGTTCACTTTGTAATACATTTTTGATATGTTTTAGCTTACCTCAAGGGCATCCAAAGAGGTGTCTTTGTTTTCGCAGTAGTTTCAATTTTGATATTTTTAGTCATAATGGAGGTCTATGGTCACCACCTCAAAGAGCATGCACAGAGAAGTCCAAATTAAACATGATTTAATGACTCGAAAATGTAAGTACACATTGACGGCCTAAGACACAAAACGAGCAGTTTGTGTGAGAAAATGAAAAGTATTTATATTGTTTTTACCTCTTGTTACCACAGGCTGTGGTTACAAGAGGTAAAAGCGATATAAATACTGTTCGTTTTCTCACACAAACTGCTCGTTTTGTGTCTTAGGCCGTCAATGTGTACTTACATTTTCGAGTCATTAAATCATGTTTAATTTGGACTTCTCTGTGCATGCTCTTTGAGGTGGTGACCATAGACCTCCATGATATGACTGATAGACACGAACGGTTTGACCTAAATTTATCAAAATTGAAAATACTGCGACACCTACATCTTGGATGCCCTTGAGGTAAGCTAAAACATACCAAAATTTTATTTCAAAGTGAACTATCCCTTTAAATAAAAATCTGTCTTTACAACATTTACTTGTAATGGAATAATATTTGACCAGTAGTATAAGTAAGGAAGTTGTGTACTCTGTCCACCTTAAGAAGAAATTGGTGAATATGTTTCTCATAATCTACGTCAGATTGGCCATTCTTTACATTACACATTCTCTTGTCCAGGGGGGTTAAATTTGTAGATGCCAAGTACCTCCAAATATGAGCATCTTCATCCTAAAAATTAGGCCATCCCCCATCCTAAAATTTAAGCCATCAATACATGATTGTGGAAAGGCCCAGTTATACCCTTACTGTGAAATAATATGTCTAAAATATGAATTAGAATTGATAAAGACAGCCCTAATCATTTTCATTTCATTTTATGTCACACTCATACCACCCCCACAAATGAGTACGCATCTATGTATATCCATTCATGCACTAAATACAGACTAATCAGAAAAAAATCATAGTTGTATAACTGCCCAACAGCAAGAGAGACAGCTGATTGGTTTTGTTAGCCAATAATTTGTTTTAAGATATGCATTCACACCTGTCAGGGACAGACAAGTGTGAATGCATATAAAACAAATTATTAACTATAACAATTAACAAATGTCTTTATTGTCAACAGCTTAAATAGAAATCCCATAAATGTCTGAAGCAATTCCAGATTAGAAAAATAAATAAAATACATCAGCTTATCAACCATTGCTATATTTGGCAGGGGGGAATACTACAAGGATAAAACCTCACAGTGTGATTGTTGCTTTCGGCAGTCCTGGGTATATTCTGATTTTTGCAAGGAAAACGGCTTTTCAGGTTTGACCTGTTCGGATTTTGAATTATTAAATCCGCTTTGCCCTGATGTTAGTACAAAGTGTTCAGTCCCAGGGATATATGATGATACGGTGCGCTGATATCAGGAAATCCAGCACTATATATAAAAGTAGCAGGTTATAGGAATGTAAACATAAGCAAAAAGATATAATACAGCCAAGGCAACAGAAAGCCTTTCATTTCAGACTGGCTGGATGCAATTTCATGGCCTGTTCTTTTTGCTGTGGAGGAAAGGAATTGGGGAAAAAAGTGAAATCGATTGCCTGGATTGCATTTATACCTTAGTGGACCACCTTTTTGTGCAGTGATAGTGCCAAACATGGATCGCTAGTCTGTGCTAGACTGACAGGAACAAAAGAAAATGGTTTGAGCTGTGCCAAAAGATGCTCTTATCCTCTGGCCTGAGATAAGGGCTCAGAGGCAAGGATGAGAAAGTTCATCTAATATATTCAAAATCCATTGTCTTATGTGAAACAAATATGAACAATGTGTATTATTTTGAGCAAATTATTTATATGTGGGATTCAGTGGGAAAGCAGGAACTGAATTTAGGAAATAAATGACTGTAGACATTGTGTGAGACTGCATCCATATAAACTACAAAGGTCTATAATTGAAGATGAACCTTGAAACAATTCTATGTTTCCTTGAGCTGATTGACAATGTATCTAGAGAGAGGGAGAGGGATAGTTATGGATTTAGTATTTAGGTTGGCATGAAATCAAAAGTCTCCCCATCTGTTTTATGAATGCATAGATGTCTTAATTACTATTACTATTACTATTAATTACTTTTTTAGAGTAACTTACCCAACACTGCTAAATATTAACTTAAAATCACAGGGGGTAGTAAATATTTTAGGCCAAAGGGGTTCGGCTTACAAAAAGGGTGGGACTCCTTGGGTTACACTAAAAACACATACATTTGTAGCATTATCCAAATGTATCCGGTCTGAAGCTACGAAGTGCGTCTCTGGCATGACAGCTACAGAAATCCATGTAATTGGAGAAAATATTACAGTTTCTGTTATTCTCAGTAATTCATTCAGGCTGATCTGAAATAAGGTTCCTCCATTGATTAGTCCTAAAATCTCTTCTTTACTCTCAGGGAGTTTCTTTTCTTTTCTGGCCACTGTGGCATTGTTCTTGCTCACTAGGGGTCTAGGCTTCCAATTATGTAAAGCTGCTTTGCAACACTTACTATTGTTAATACCACAGCCTATACAAATAAATCTTAAGTAAAAAGAAAAGAAAAGAAAAGAAAAGAAAAGAAAAGAAAAGAGGGGGGAGTGCTGGGTTGGTGCTGTTCATATTTAAGCTTTAACTTGTGGAAGTTGTAGTGCTTGTAATGGCATTCATACATGTCAATACAATTTAAACGGGAACAGAAGACAAATCTGTGACGAATAAAAGTGAGGAAGAAAGATAAGATAAAATAGACGTGTCACAAGTTATTATTCAGGATCGTAACCACCATAAACATGCGGGGCATATAAATATCAGTTACCCAGCACAAACAAAAGCACAGACGTTCCTAATGGAATAAACTCCCCTGATATTGTATTGAACTGTTTTACGAAAACATACGGCCTCGAAAAAAGCCCATTGGCTGTCAAGGACGCTTGGGCGATGCTGATTGGCTGCTGCTTGTTTCCGGGGCTCCATGCCATTAGTGACGTCTTCCCAGTCGCTGTGAGACAGATTGGGGAGAATGGCTGCCAGTGGAGGTTAGATCTTCTCTTCAAAATCCAAACTTATGTCCAAAAGTTTTCTAACTTGTATACGTGTAATTTATCTGTGATGTTGTTTTGTTTTGATGGAATGTGATGGAGTTTGACGGTTTGATTAAATAACCACCAGAGTTCGCCGTATGTTTGTATAGGCAGAAAAGTACGGATAGGTAATTTAGCAGCTAGCGAGACTAGCTCAGCGAGAGACTGTAAACACTCGCTGGTTTACGATACCATTCATTCAACTACGTTAACCTTCGTTTGACTGGGTACTTTCATGACAACAATGCGTTGTCACGGTGTATATTCCGTGCTATGAAATGGCTCTAGCCTGGTCTTGAATGGCTCTCGAGACCGGACTAGCCTGATGTTGTGCTAACCGGTAAAACAGCACCTGGATTAGCACAGCTAATAAGTTAAGCATCGAAACTCGCTTACTCGTAGTAATCAAACAAGGGTATTTGATCAGATTAGCAGGAGAGTATTAAATCTCTGAGCATGTCAAAAGCATTACTAGTTGTTTAGAACATATATGGCTTATTTTTTCCGGATCTAGTTGCACACACATATAAGGGCTGTGACATTAGTTGGTTTATGGAAAAAATGTTTTGTCTGTTATTTTTGTCACTATGAATAGCTCTGAAACAACATTAACAAGTAAGCTTGGATGTCGTTGACTTTTTGCACAGAGGATGTGGGTTGAGAACATCTGTTGAATGAGCTCTTCACTCAAGTCTTTGTTTTGTCAAGTTGTTGTTTAGCAGGATTTTCATTGAAACCCAATAATGTTCTAACATCAAGGGCTAGTTAAGAGTAAAAACGCTCCTTTTCCAAATTACATGTCAGTTTAAAGGTTCGAATTATGGCTGTAAAATCTAACACAAGTCTGTTTACATAATGTTTATGTGTATATATAATATTATAATTATATATAATATGTATGTTTGTGTGTGTAAACTGTATATACCCAAATTTATACATAATGTAAGACATTAGAATGTAAAACTGTCACTGTAAAAGAGTCCTGCTTGTAATTCATGTTGTTTATTGCCACTATAAAATGTCATCATGTCAACGTTTGACGCTTATGTCTTGTAGACATAGGAAAGCTGTTACAAGTACAGAATGGGACTCCAGCAAGCACAAGTTACAACGGGGTAGATGCCCTACATGCCTGTAACATCCTCCAGCAGCTTAAAGCCTTGTACGACGAAGCTCAGTTGACTGACATTGTCGTAGAAGTGGACCATGGGAAGACATTTTCTTGTCACAGAAATGTCCTCGCTGCCATCAGCCCTTACTTCAGGTAGCACCCGCACAGACCCCACCTCTAAACTTTAAGTATCAGCCAATTTTGTAATATTTGTTGAGAAATTGCAAAATACAGCCTAGACTCTTCATTCATTGCAGATTTGATGTATAAAGATTTAGACATTCAATTATTTATTAGTCTATATATTACTACCTGTTAATCTTGATTATTTAATGTATGTTTATGTATGTTTAATGTATGACAGCAACTGTGTCAGTTATTATATTTCAATAACAAATTAGAGTAAAAACGTAAGTTAATGTAACTGCATTATGTTCTGTTTACATGTTTTCGTACAATGTGTTGGGTTTTAATTATTTTATCTAAAAAATAAATAGCATCTGAATTTAGGCTAAAAGTCTTGGCTCTGTTGTTAACCTTTAATGATATAGTAATGTGTGACTCCCTATATAGTTTACAGCATTAGCTGATTTTTTTTAATCCTTGCAAAATGTTTAATTGTAATGTAAAGACAAAGACATTTTTATTTTCATTAAACCACTGTTTTTAAAAAATAAGCAATTTTAGCTTTCTAAACCGAACCGTGACGTCAAAAGCATAGGAAAACTGAAACGTCAGTTTTGTGTATTGGTACACCCCATTATACACGGATATGAAAGTTTTAAACTGACTGATTAGACAGTCATTGTTTTCCTATTCATTTTGACTCATAGCAATACTTATCACTTGGCATGAAACGGAAGTTGCGATTGTATTTTCTCCCCAAATGTCTTTATGTTTGTAATTTGCGCACAAAAAGTATTCTCGTCGTTTGATAAACTTAAGATTGAGCCACTGTCACTTGGACTATTTTAACGTTGTCTTTAATAACTTGTCAAAGCCGGCAAGTTTCAATCCCTCAAGAAGCCTATGGACTAGTATGGAGGAGTGATCCAGTTCTCAGATTTCATCAAAAGGGGTATAGAGAAACTGAATCATCCGACAAGTTGTTTGAGAATCATTAAAAAATGTTGTGATGTGCATTTGTTGAGTGTTTTTTGACTTTTGCTAGTAAACCTACAACAGTAGGAGACAAACAAAATTAGGAACCTTTAAAATAGCATAATAGGGGCACTTGTCTTTCAGTAGTAGGGTTAGGTATCATTAGAGTTGTAGCGATTCCAGATTCAGATTCTTATAGATTCCAATGAGGTGAAAAAAATAAATAGAATAAATGTGAATAATATCCTTTAAGTCTTTTTGACTTTTTTTTTTTTTGCAGCTGAATACCATGAATTTAAATCAACAGGCTAAAGGACACTTTACACAAGGGACTTTTGCCTATAGTTTTAACAAAAATACCACAGCAAAAACAACTAGCCTAGCTAATATAATTGTCAAGCATTATTAAAGACAAGTAAACACTTATTAATTAAATGAGAACAAATAAACAAATTAGCAACAATAGCACAAATAAATACAACCAAACAAAGATACAAATGAAATAGACAGTGTTTTTAAGATTTACAGGTAGGTCTTGTTCTTTAATATTGCAAACTGTAATCAACTTAATATTTTTACTTAAAAATACTTTATAAATGATTAGGCTGCTGTCACTTTAATACAGAATTCACGGATCCAATATACTGTTACACCTGCATTTTCTTTATCAACTGTTTACATTGATGCATAACTCCTGCTTTGTTGTGTTCACATTGTAATGGTGTTTTGTTTTATCTTCAGATCCATGTTCACAAGTGGCCTTACAGAGAGCAGTCAGAGGGAGGTGCGGATTGTTGGCGTGGAGTCAGAGTCCATGCATTTGGTTCTGGACTATGCTTACACCTCACGGGTCACTCTCAGCGAGTCTAACGTGCAGGCCCTGTTTACCGCCGCCAGCATCTTCCAGATCCCAGCCCTCCAAGACCAATGTGCCCAGTTCATGATCAGCCGTTTAGACCCTCAGAACTGCATTGGGGTCTTCATGTTCGCAGATGCATATGGCCACCAAGAGTTGCGTGAGCGTTCACAGGATTACATCCGCAAGAAATTCCTGTGTGTGATGGGAGAGCAGGAGTTCCTTCATCTGACCAAAGAACAGCTGGTCAGCATTCTCAACAGTGACGATTTGAACGTGGAAAAAGAGGAGCATGTGTACGAAAGCATTGTGCACTGGCTGGAGTACGATGGTCCAGGTCGGGAGGTAGATTTACCCGAGGTTTTTGCCAAATGCATCCGCTTGCCCCTGCTGGACGAGGCCTTTCTGAGCCGTATACCCCCAGCCTTCGCCCTGGCCTTGTCCAGGGATTCCTCGGATAAGGGTTGGCTCAACGGCACCAACGGCTGCCCGCAGCGGCTGGGTATGACTGCATCCGAGATGGTCATCTGCTTTGATGCAGCTCACAAGCACTCAGGGAAGAAGCAGACCGTGCCTTGCCTGGACATTGCTGCCGGGAAGGTGTACAAGCTGTGCAAGCCGCCCAATGACCTCAGAGAGGTCGGCATTTTGGTCTCGTCAGAGAACGACATCTTCATCGCTGGAGGCTATCGGCCGAGCAACAGCGAGGTGTGCATCGACCACCGCGCGGAGAGCGACTTCTGGCAGTACGAACATGCTGGCAATAGGTGGCTCCCACGGTCGCCCATGCTCCGGGCGCGCATCGGCTGCAGGCTGGTGCACTGTTGCGGGAAACTCTACGCTCTGGGTGGTCGAGTGTACGAAGGGGACGGGCGAAATGCTTTAAAATCCGTGGAGTGCTATGATGCCAGAGACAACTGCTGGACGGCGGTCAGTCCCATGCCGGTGGCCATGGAGTTCCACAGCACAGTGGAGTATAAGGACCGCATCTATGTGCTGCAAGGTGAGTGGGGTTATTGCAGAGTCGCCTGAAATCAGGGTCATCAAAGTGTACAAACACATATATCCTTGTAATTCATTGGCCTGTCATGTCTTCTAGCCCTGCTTAGATGATAAGGTAAGACGGGTTAACCTCTCTCAGCAAAATCAGCAATAACTGAGAGCATAAAAGAGCTAGAGTAGCTCTTAATCTTCAGGGATGCACCGACATTTCAGCCCCTGGAAAAAAGTGTCATCGGAAATTATTGGTCAAAATAAAAAATATTTAGGAAGAAAAATGTACAGGCCAACTGATATTTTGCTGGAAAGAGCTCTTTTTAGTTGATTAGCCCGTCATGCTTCAGTCGCAATCCAGTTTTGATATTAAGATGCTTTGCAATTTGATTGAATCATGTGTGGTTAAAATAAGGATTTTTTTATAGTATATTTCACACTGAAACATGCATACATAAAAATTTACTCAGTTGTTTTTAAAAAAAAAATAGTAGCACTATTTTAGTGTCCTTGTGACATATCACATGCACTTACTGTAGTGTACTTTTTTTAGTTAAGTAATTATATACTATACAATAGAGTTAGAAAAATACAGACTTCGGTAGCAAGTCGGTACTGAAATTAAAAAAAAAAAAACGCTGTTGAGCGGACTCGTAAACACTTCTGATTGCCTATTGTACTCATGCGCTCATCGGACATGTCTTTGATTGGATCAGCGCTTCAAAAATATGTAAATATACATTAATGACGCTCTTCTTACACGGATACAGACGGGAGAAGAAAGCTTGTGCTTTCATACGCTCGCGTTTTTTAAAACACCTTCCGTGTGCTCTCAAACGCTCCAGTGATAGATCATTGTAACCAATCACAGACATATCTGATGAGCACCATATAAATCATACTGTTGTGGTCTATATAAAACATAACTGCAATGCTTGGGTCTGAATTCCTCATTATTATAGCTCCACAAGCCCCTTTTCTACCCCTTTTCTGATGTGCGTCTTTGAGCGACCCGTTTCAAAGCGTTCCCTTTAAATAAAAAGGAGATGCGTCACACCCCGCCCGCTCTCCAGGTCGATGAGTTCACGGTCAGTTCAACTCCCCACGTTCGGCCATTATTGTAGTTTGATTAGAGATATACGATTATATACGATACCTTCAAAGAACATTTTTATTCACACGTTAATAAAATGTCAACAACAGAAGAGTTGTCCATCAAGCCTTACATATTCGAGCCAGAGCGAGCCAGTTGATAAAGACGATGACGAACCTGCAGAACAATGTCTTCATATGATGTATTGGTATGTAAGTTAACTGTTTTGTGTTATTAGTGAAAGTCGACTATTTCTCTTGTTAAAACAAGCACACTGACAAAAAAAAAAATGACTACGGTCTAATATTACCACAAACAATCTGTATTGACAATATGATACGTTTAGAAAAGCATCAGAAAACACAGCAGCTAAATGACCATTGATGAAACTCAAGAACAATAATACTGCAAACGTGTAACGTTACTTCAAAACAAAAACAAAGAAAGACAAAGGTACTGCTAAACCATGAACACCATGTGTTTTTAGAAAGTAAAGTACTTTATTTTTATTAACGATATTTACAGCTTATCGAAATGCTCTGTTCGTCGTCTCCAAAGATAGAAGGAATTTACCCCTCATTCAGACGAAGTCGATCTGCAAACCCTTCTTTATACTGGCGGAGGTTGTTGAAGTGGGAATCCTTGAAGTGCTTCAGGTCACTACATCCAACAACCAAACATTTTGACTTGCCATCTCGTAACTTCTGCATCATTGCGCTTGGACTACAAAATCGGAGCGAGAAGTAATAATGGCGGATTGCTCGAATTGTTGGACCGGTAGTCAGTGTCCTTATTTGGCAGTTCCGCTGCAAACACTTGCTCAAAAAACGTCATAGAGAACAGAAAAATCTGAGCAGGTTGAAAAATATGACCAAAACAGAATATAAAGACATAAACGAAGCACCTGAAGAGAATAATTTCATCTTTTCTGTACTTATAAACTCTCCAAATATACAACAAAATGCATTTAAGGGCTAAAAAAGTGGATTTTGCATGATATGTCCCCTTTAACACAATGGCGAATCAGAGGTGTTTACGATTCTGTCCAAAGCGTCACAATTTAAAAATGTCAGTTCTGACTTGGTACCGAAGTCGGTACTTTTGACAGCTCTACAGTATAACGTACTAATTTGGGATGTTATTTACATATTTAGCGAAACTGGCAACCAGTTTGAATATTGCTCATTTTTTTTTATTACGACTCTTTCTCAGGAGAGTACTTCTTCTGTTTTGACCCTCGCAAAGACTACTGGGGGCATTTGCCGTCCATGAACGTTCCCCGTACTCAAGGCTTGGCCGCCCTGCATAAAAACTGCATCTACTACATAGCAGGCATCTGCAGGAACCACCAGCGCACATTCACCGTTGAGGTGTACGATATCGAGCAGAACACCTGGTGCCGAAAAAGAGACCTCCCCTTCGACCAGGCGACCAGCCCCTACATCAAAGTGCTTCTGCTTCAGGGCCGATTGAATCTGTTTGTCCGAGCTACGCAAGTCATGGTAGAAGAACACGTGTTCCGTACCAGCCGCAAGAACTCTCTCTACCAGTACGATGATGAAGTCGACCATTGGACAAAGGTTTACGAGACGCCGGACCGCCTCTGGGACCTCGGCCGACATTTTGAGTGTGTGGTAGCCAAACTATACCCTCAGTGTCTTCAAAAAGTGCTGTGAGTGGCGAGAAGGGGGAGATCACGATACAACGGGCTGTTTGAGACAGCTGATCAATGTTGTTGGAGGAGGGGGATGGTCAATACATGGTGCTGTCTGTGTCCCCAACATCAGAACTGCAGGGGAAGTCTTAAAGCGTTAAAGGTTTCAATCAATAAACTTGAGGGTGCTTTTCGAAACAGTTAAAAAAAACAACAACAACTACAGTGTTTTACGTTTGACTATTGTGCACAAAGCACCCTCACAACTGCTTGTTTTACAGTTAGAAAAGTGAATCATAAGTGCAATTATCAGTTTCTTTTTTGTTTTCACAGATGTTGAGTCATTTCTCAAGTTTTTCGCTACCGTTTGGCTTGGGTTGTTGGCATGCATTGTTGGCGAACATGAGTAGTTGATGTCCTTAAGAACAAGCAGTATGTTAACAGCTGAGTAAAAAAAACAACAACAGAATAATAGGTGAAAAAATAAATATTTATAGCTATAAATATTCATACGGGTATGATGAGCGATTTTGCTCACTGTTAGTGTGAATACTGTTTGTTTTTTTCTTTTAATTGTCTTTTCTTTCAGTTTTTCAGATGTATAAGTTGACCCATGCCACCTACAAAGAGACTTTCTGTGGTTTGCTTAAGAACTTAGAGAAGTTTGATTATTAATGGATATTATTTTGTTTGCCAATATGTGGTTGAATAGTTTTTTTTATCTTAAATTTTTATTTTTCATTTAAGTCAACCCATGTTCTATAACATCACAGCAGTTTTTAATTTTCATTTGGACTCTGCTTTTATGACGTTTCGTTGAGCCCAGCTCCCACGTCCAAATCTATATCTTTGCAATTTCACATCACCAGCCAGATCTTTAGTGAGGTTATAAGATTATTCTCAGTCTCCATATTGGAGAAGAAATAAAAGGACACCAGCTTTGTGTTGCTGAAATCAAAGTGGGCAATTTGTCGACAGCCAATCAAACAACAAGAACCGCTCAGATCAGCGAGCGGGTTGGAGAAGAGGTGGCCAAAATGTGGATGCTTACATTCCACTGTCATTTATCGAGTCCTTGTATCTGAAACCTACAGGTGCAGTTCGAATATAAATGCCTCCAAAATGCCAAAACGAGTCCTAGTCTGCACCCCATGGCAGCAATAACAGGTGTTCTGTCATTGTTTCTCAGATAAAGTGCATTAGAAACTTAAGCGATGAATAATTCCAGAAAAAATGGCCTTTGTTGAATAATGTTCAGTGAGATGTGTCGCTATCCAGGGATGTTACAGTGCCTGTTCATATGAAAAGCCCAGGCATCAGGTGATGGTTTGAGTCTTGCAGTACACTTTGCTTTTGACTTTAGAAAAGGTCTGTTTTGCAAATGGATCCAGTCCTCCTATATATATATAAATATATATATATAGAGAGAGATATATATATTAGCATTCATGTGCTCCCACATGCCCTGTAAATGAACACTTTGTTTTATTACTTTCCATCCCCTTATCTTCCAGTCGCAACTATGGAGAAGAATAATCGTTTTTGGTGCTGCTTTTTTGACAATCTTGTACAGAATATACAGTGATTTTACAGCCATTTATCGTTGCTTGACGCTTCCAAAAGTTGTCAGTCTTCTAAGTTATTGTCTCTGGACATTTGTTTGTTTTTTTTCCGGCCTCATGTTTATTTGGTCATGCAGGTTCCTGATTTTGCACTACATTATTTCCTCCCTCGAAAGCGTCCCGGAATATAGAGCTCTGTTTTCGGACGCGGAGACTGAGGACGTGGTAAGCGGCGTCTTTAAATAGGACAGCTGATGCGCTCTCATGTCGGGCTCTTCGGCGCCTGCGAGGCCGAGCCTCATCTGGGGTTTTGGTGAAGGGAGAGGGATGAGAAATGACATTGGCTTTGGTGCAGTTGGCCGCACGGTTCACATACGCTCAGTAGCACGGGAACCAGAAATGGACACTTCTCAGGATTATTGTTGATACACAGTACTGTATTTAAATGGTTTGTTGTATGTGTAATATACTGTACCATATGTTTGCTGTACTTGCACAGTTTTTTTTTTAAAACAGGATTTTTTTTGTCCTTTATTTCTAACTTGAAAGGTAGATTTTTTTTTTTGGTGTTTCTGTTTTTCCTCTTTTCTGATGGGTGTGTTTTAATTCTTTTTTTCTAATTTAATATTTAGTCTTTTAGGTTTGTTAGTTTATGATTTTGCTCAGTTAAATTGTGAATCACAAAACACAGGACATTTAGACAAGAATTTTGTTTTTTCTTTGTGATTGCACCAGTCTTATAGAAAGCAAAGCATTACAGAAAATAAGTTATGGCAGTGCTACTTTCCAAAACACCAGTCTGTCAGATGTTAAATAAAAGCTTTGAAAGAATTATAATTTATTATTTTGTGTTGTTGGCTGCTGCAGGTGTCAATGCTCTACAGCCACTTCTTTCATTTTTCCCTCAGCTCGCGGTTAATTTATCCACAGAAGTTAAAACAGTGTTTTTTCGTTTTGCATTTCTGCTTTGCATTTTATTTTTTATGTCTTTGGTTTGCTTGTATGTATGGTGTGAGTTTAGTAAACATTCATTGATCTCTACTGTGAAATTCACCTTGCACATGATTTGAAAAATAAAACAATAAAAAGTAAATGGTGTTATGAGTTGATATTTGCCCTTTAAAATGTTTTGTTTATTTTTAGAAAGAAGATGAATGTATAGACGAGGACATTTTATGAAATACAGTGCCCTCCACAATTATTGGCACCCCTGTTTAAGATGTGGTCGAGGACTTTTAAAAATTCTCCCTTTTTTTTAAACAACATAGAATCCAAATGCAAAAAAAGAGAAAAATCCAACCTTTTATTTAAGTACATTACTTTGGTGGTAAAAAAAAAATTAAAATTTAAAAAAATAAAAACTTCAAATCATGTGTCCCACAATTATTGGCACCCCTGATGTTAATACTTTGTACAACCCCCTTTTGCCAACAAGACAGCACTTAATCTCCTCCTATAACATTTCACAAGATTGAAGAACACAGAGAGAGGGATCTTTGACCATTCTTCTTTGCAAAATCTTTCTAGATCATCCAGTATCCTGGGCCCTCTCTTGTGCACTCTCCTCTTTAGCTCACCCCACAGGTTTTCGATTGGATTGAGGTCTGGGGACTGAGATGGCCATGGGAGGACCTTGAGTTTGTGACTGAACCATTTTTGTGTAGATTTTGCCACACGTTTTGGATCATTATCCTGCTGAAAGACCCAATGACGACCCATCTTCAGCTTTCTGGCAGAGGCCATCAGGTTTTTATTTAAAATGTCCTGGTAGTTCAAAGCGTTCATAATGCCATGCACCCTAACAAGGTTCCCAGGGTCTTTGGAAGAGAAACAGGCCCACAGCATCACAGATCCTCCACCATACTTCACGGTGGGCATGAGGTACTTTTCGGCATACACATCTTTTGTTTTACACCAGATCCACTTAGAGTGTTTGTTGCCAAAAAGCTCAATCTTAGTCTCATCCGACCAAAGCACACGATCCCAGATGAAGTCCCAGTGCCGCTTGGCAAACTCCAGACGTTTACGTTTGTCAGTGTTAGTGAGAAAAGGCTTTTTCCTAGCATGCCTCCCAAACATCTTGTTGGCATGTAGAGAGCGTCTGATGGTTGTTTTGGAGATTTTGTGACCCCAAGATGCCACTATTTGATGCAATTCTGTGACAGTGAGCTTAGGACTTTTTTTTTACTTTTCTTAGCATCCTCCTCACAGTGTGTTGTGGCAAGATAAACTTGGGAACTCTTTCAGCCTTGTTTGTCACTGTTCCTGTTGTTTTAAACTTCTTAATGATTCCTCTAACTTTAGATATGGGCAATATAAGGTGAGTGGCTATTTTCTTGTAGCCATTGCCTGACTTATAAAGGTCATCACACATCTGCCTTACTTGAATGGTGTGTTCTCTTGTCTTTGCCATGTTGACAAATGGGTAAGAGAATTAGGCCTCTGTGTCATGTCATATTTATACCCCAGGGAAATAGGAAGTCATGAATTACTAATTAAAAGTTCCTAGATATCCTGACCAACATTAGCAACTACAGAAAATATATATATTTTTTAAAAATCAATTACATTTTTCAGCGGAATTGTTAGGGGTGCCAATAATTGTGGGACACAGGATTTGAAGTTTTTATTTTTCTAAATTTTTACATTTTTTTTTACCACCAAAGTAATGTACTTAAATAAAAGGTTGGATTTTTCTCTTTTTTTGCATTTGGGTTCTATGTTGTTTAAAAAAAGGGAGAATTTTTAAAAGTCCTCAACCACATCTTAAACAGGGGTGCCAATAATTGTGGAGGGCACTGTATATTTCTAGTGGTCTGTGAATGAAAATACAAACCCAACCACACAGATTTCATTCAACTTCTTTTCAGTGCTTTGCCCCATCACAGCTTCTCTCTCTATGAAGTAATTATGTCTCATAGTCATAAATCATCCTTGCCATTATATCTATCCTGATTTGAGTTTCTGCTTTTATCTACCTTGGGTTCACTAATGCATTTTCAGTATCCTTGACCAACTACTTTAAAGAGTTTCAGATAGCCGTGCTTGTCCTCCCTCGTGCTTCCTGTTTTTTTTTTTTTTTTTTATGCAAGGGTTTGCTCTATTTAATTATTCAACGGAATCTTATTTATAATCAAACTGGATGAGAACTGAATATTCATTTGTTCCAAAAGTAAATCTTGCCATCTTATGCAACAAATTTTTGCTCTCAAATTTGGGCAAACCTTAGATTCTCCTAGTCCTTGGTGTTTAGCATTCATTTTAAAAAGGACCTATTATGCTTTTTTTTATTTTTTTTTTTTTTACATGTTTTAACTTTCTTTAGTGTGTAATGTCTGCAAATTAACGAAACACAAAGGATAGGATACAAATCCGGGCCTCATCTGAGCCAACTATGGCACATATGGCTCAGTTCTGGCAATGGCAAATAGGTCATATGTGCCATAATGAAAAAAAAAAAAAAAAAATGTGCGTACGTCTCTCTTCCAGGTGTGAAATTTATAAATCGCAAATGATTTTTAAAATGTTTGTGTCTGAATTGTTTCAGATCTCCGCCTTGTAAACGCTGCCTAATGCTTTAAAGCAGCATTATGATATTTTTGAAATTTTGCTCTTGGGGTCCCCCTACAGGTGAGAAACAGTAATGTCTTCTACTATCTGTCATGGTTACACCAGGGAATACACGGTGTTGCTACCCTATCTCACGACCAATTCGTACGAATTCGTACGAATGATTCAAAAGTGGCTAATTCGTACTAATTCATACGACCTCACTCGTACAAATTTGTACGATTTGTCTAAACCCACGTGACGGTTATGTTTAGGGGCGGGGTCAGGGGTAGGTCATTCGTACGAATTCATACGAATTGGCTAATTCGTAAAATATGTACGATTTAGCTAAATCGTACTAATTCGTACGAGTGAGGTCGTACAAATTGTTACGAATTAGCCACCTCGTAAAATTCGTACGAATTCCCGTGAGATCGGGTTGGGTGTTCTCACATCTCGGGCAGACTCCAGTGTTGCGTATGAAAAGTCTTCATCCCAGGTACATTGGCCTATTTTTCAGCATGTCTTATGAATATAGTGTCATGGGCTTTATTTTTTTTTTCAAACGTCAAAAGATTGTGTAGCTCACGTTTACAAGCCAGCGTCTTTATTAACGTTAGGCTATTGGCTACTGTTTTTCATAATGGATATGCTAATTCAATTCAATGTTTGTTGGTAGATAATAGCCATGTCGTCAAATAATATCAAGCCACCATAGATGAATCTGCAAATTTGAAAAATCGATTTGCATTATAGCCTGAGGCAAGACTCTTTCACCAGAAAAATAAATAACAAACATGACTATCAGCTGCCCTGCAGACATAGGATAGTTATCCTGACCGATTATTTTGTCCGTCTAATCATGTAATATTTACTTGCAAGAATGTAGCCCATACCAAACTCAGTAATCAGTATACTTTCACGCCTCGAGCTGGCGCGAGCTGCCCGCCCCGGCTTTGTGGGGATGCTTGAGTGTGTTAAGCGCCCTCAAAAGAAAGCAATGCAGTCTACATGATGCGGACACAACACATAACCAACAGTAAACTGATCGCATGCGCTCTGTTTCTGGCGCACTTCACATTTGGTGTTATTTGCTGCTTCAGCCATGACAACATACAGAGGTAAAAAAAAAAAAAAAACGGTCATTGGGCTCTCGAATCGGAATTTGAGGAAGTGGGGGAAGTGACGTATGCTGTAAAGCAGTCAAATTTTCTAGTTCTTTTTGTGCTCGGGTTCCAACCCGTCCCCGAAGTTACAGAGTGCCAGTAAAAGCGATACAGACACCGTCAGGCTACGGCAGGCCGGTCATTCAACCTACTGTAAGTCGATGTACCATATCAAGGGTTTTGGAAAAACATTATATATAAAGGTTATATATAATTTTTATATATAACTTTATATATAAAGGTTGAAAAACTACATAGTCCTGCTTTAACATAGAGCACAAGTCAGCGTCCAAATCCTTAACTTGAAAATGATCAGTTCTTAAAGACACCCAGAGAGCAACAAAGTGTCGGCCCAGGGGTGCGTTTCCCGAAAGCATCGTTAGCCAACTATGGTCGCAAGTTGGTCGCAATTTCCATTGAACTCTATTGGAAAATGACGGAACTTGCGACCATAGTTGGCCGACGATCCTTTCGGGAAACGCACCCCAGATCAGGCCCACATCTGGTACGTTTGGAATCCACATGTACCAGATGTGGGCTGACACTATATTGCTCTCTGGGTGCTCTCTGGGATGATAGCAAATGACAAATATTACATACAGTATATAATACACCCTGACAAGGTTTCTAAGTGTCTATTAGCAGAAGCACACAGGAAGAATATATAAAATAGAGAGAGAGAGAGAGAGAGAGAGAGAGAGGGGGGAAATGAGTACGAGACCCAGCGGTCCCATGTGTAATAGCAAAGGCAGAGGGCTTCATCATACTGCCCTTGGCTTCACTTTCCCCAATGTCACCCTATAATGCAGTGGAAGAAAGACAGCAGGAATACATCAGACACGCTTCCATTGCTTCTCTTCCACACACACAAAACAAATGCTCCCAGCTGGAGCTCCATCATAAGCTCACCTGAGCAGCTTTGACTTTGGCAGTCGGGCTATTGAAAATGTAATGGAAGAGAGACCTCCGATACCAGAGGAAACCCCACTTCCCTGAATCGAGGTACATGCAAAGCTGTATATTTCTTTTGTTTAGAAATGGACAAAATCCATTATGATGGAGTCTATCAGAAAGCAAGGACAGCCTGAATGCCTCCAGATCACGTGAAATGAAAGAATTTTTCTATGCTTTCATTTTCATCCGTGTTCTTTTTTTCTTTCTTCGAGCCGTAAGGATTCCTGTCTGGTGTTTATTCATGAGGATGTGAGGCATCCTACGTAATTTATAGCCAAACCCAATCACAGACGCTTTTCAAGGTTGTAAGCATTCGCAATGAAGGATAATCGCACCGTTGTCAGCTGGTAACTGTAATCTTTGAAAATGATCCATGTCTCATAAACATGTAATCTTCCATGTGTTTATGAGAGATGCTGAATTATGAGAGGTTGCACATTTTGTAAGCCTGGAAAGACGAGCGTGTAGTAATCACCTTTGTGTGGAAGCTTCTTTTGATTGATGTTTTCTATTGTTCCTTCACTGTGACATCGTAAGGTGGATGAAACAAGAATTCAGAAATGTTTTGATTACTGAGTCATTCAAGAAAAAAGAAAGATGAAAAGTGTACAATAAATGTGTTTGTGTTTTCCAATTCATTTTCAAACCTGCCCTCACAAAGCTTTGAAAGGATCAGTCAAATGAATTATTGTTGATACGAGTTAGTATTAACTTTTGTTTAGCAACTTTTTCTTAGAAGACATCCTGCAACTGAAAAGGCCTGAGGTGACCTTAATATAGAGACTTACAGGGAAAAGGGCTGTAAGTATAATATTATTAATTAACAATGCCCAAAACATAATACATTAATTCTACCATCATCTAATCTTTATATTCATTGTATCAATTAGTATATGTTTAATGTATAATACATGGTTGGACCCCTTTTGCCTCCAGAACGGCCTTTATTCTTCATGGCATTCGACAAGGTGCTGAAACATTTCTTAGAGATTTGTCCATAGTGACTTTTTGTCAGCTGCACATCCATGATGCGAATCTCCCGTTCCACCACATCCTAAAGTTGCTCTAGTCTATTGGGTAGAGGCGAACAGAGAACACAGCTTTATTACTTGAGTAAAAGTACAGATACCCTTTGCTAAATTTTACTCAAGTACAAGTACTACAGTCAGATGTCTACTTAAGTAAAAGTACTGAAGTACTTGTTTTTAAAAGTACTTGAGTATCAAGAGTACAAGACTACATTTTCTAAATATTGCATTACTACTGCCACAGTGCTTCCATTTAAGTACAGAAACATCCTACATGGAGTTATGAAAAATGTTAATGTTAAGAAAATTTCAGAAAATTCAGAAACTTGAAAATAGTTTGGCGAGGTGGGCCCGGGATGGACCAGCTACATCTCCATCCATTGTTTCGTGCATGGTTTGGTCTCTTATCTAAATCTGACCATGGAGTTGACTTTGGCGGAAAGCTGAAGGTGATTGCTGATAGGCTGTCCCAATCAGTGGCGACTGCAGAATCCAATCACGTTGAGAGGAAAACAACAAATTGAAGGTTTCCGAGATTTTTGTGTGTGTTTTTTTAGAAGTAGTAACGGGTTCTCACTAGCCTGGATGCCAGCCCGAACTCCCCCCACAACATTTTTTTGGTCGGGAAGTTCGGTCTGGACTTGATCCATTGAGGAGTAATTATGATCAGGCAAAAAATGTTTGCGCTTTATACGATGATGGACAGATGACCTTCAGGGACGTAATCATCACGTTATCAAAAGGCGCTTAACAGTGGCTCTGGTTTCCCTCAAAGATGACTGCAGCTGGAGAATTGAGATGTATAGATTCCGCTGTCACGTCTGTTTTTAAAATGAATCGACAGTGAATTAAGTTTAATAGACAAAAAGAAAACTGCAATCAAGGCATTTGTCGATCGGAAAGATATCTTTGCCGTCCTTCCTACATGATTCGGCAAAAGTGTAACTTATCAGCTGGCTCTGACGGTCGCTAAGAAGATGGGACGTAATGAAAAGCCTTTGGTCGTTGTGGTCTCTCCTTTGGTCACACTCGTTATTTTACTTCTAAAATAAGTAAGTTCTGTTGACAACTGTGGAATGCAAAGTAGTTGCCTTACTGCGTTGCTCTGATTGGTTGTAGGTCTACCGACTATCCAATTGAGACCCTTCAAACCCCAATGAAGCAGTTTCAGACTCATATTCTCACTAGAATATGAGTATGACGAAGTCAGGCTCTCACGGTTATGGATAGAAATGTAGTGGAGTAAAGAGTACAAAATTTTCCTCTCAAATGTACTTGAGTAAAGTCATGAGTACTCCCCAAAAATAATACTCGAGTAAAGTACAGATCCCTCAAAATTGTACTTAAGTACTGTACTCAAGTAAATGTACTCATCTCGCAAGTTATTTTGGTGAAAACGACGTAACCAAATTCAAGGTTATTTTGGCTAGAAGTGGGTTAAAGGGATAATACACTTTTTTTGGAAAAAGGCTAATTTTACAACTCCCTCAGAGTTAAACAGTTGAGTTTTACCGTTTTTGAATCCATTCAGCCGATTTTCCGATTTTCAGAATATCAGTAACCAGTCAGTTTCAGAAACTGTCTGGTTACTGATATTCTTCTAAATATCAGAAAATCGTCTGAATACATTCGAAAACGGTAAAAACCCAACTGTTTAACTCTGGAGGAGTGGTAAAATGAGCCTATTTCCAAAAAAAAAAGTATCCCTTTAAGTATCCCTTTAACACATACAGCCAGACTATTTCGAGTCTATAGTAAACCTAGATGGTGAAATGACGGCTATTGCCTGCTAGGACCACATTAATTACATTTCAGACCAAATTCGCCAATCAAAATTAAGAACTGTGACAGTTGAATAAATGATGACATATACTTTATGCATATAACCCTGGCTATAAAAATGAAAGCAACAAAAACGAATATTAGCAGACAGATGCATCAAGTTTTTCTTGCTTGGGGTTGTTTTCCTCAATACAAAACGTGACTGTGATCTAATAGGTGTCATCATAAATGTGTTTTTATTACAGTTGGAGAGGATACGAGATGAACTGAGAAGCAATCTTGCAGGTGACCGATATTTGGAAGTTTATGGGCGTAATGGTACTGAGCAAATCTTTCTCATCAAAATGCTTTTCTTTCGCTCACTCTATTTCCCTCTCTAGTCACGTGAGTAGTAATGAATCGCTATGTGAGCAGGCAGGTGCTCATCGTTGGTGGAGGGATGTGAGGTGTTGCTACGGAATTCACACAATTGCACATAGGCAAGTCATCAGTCTGATACTTTGAAATGGGAGCTGTAAATTCCCATTACTTATTAATTAAGCAATGTCACACAGCAAGAGAGCTTTTGAGTGCTGCTTTTCAAACCCATCATATATGATTGTGACTATTTAACGAACTGTTCAATAATCAAGTTGATTAACTTACACTTTGGACACACCTATTGAACAGCTAGGAGCTGTTCACACTTCATTCCACTTCACTGATTTTCTTTCGATGCATTCATGTGCTAGACAGACCTTTGGGAGAATTTCATCTTTTGTATCACTCAAACAGCAACATGACTACACCCGTGTTGGGTAAGTTACTCTAAAAAAGTAATTAATTCATTACTAGTTACTAATTACCTCTTCAACAGATTACTGTACTAACTGTCTTTAAAAAGTATTTAATTACTAATTAAATCCCATATCAATCTCAACCAGCTGAATAGTACAAGGATAGACATGAACCTGTTTTAATTCTTTCAAATAAATACTGTAAAATTGCATGAATTATCCTTTAAACAGACCAAGGTGGAGAAGGTTACATTATAAAAAACATACTTTTTAAGACAATACATTTGTTAAACCTATGATGTTAAACCCACTATTGTTTTATGTCTGATCTCATGACATTTCACACTTTTTTCATACATATTTTACAATAATTCATACGAATTTGTACGAGTGCGGTCGTACAATTTAGACACCTCATAAAATGCATACGAATCGCTGTGAGATCGGATTGATCTATACACAGTATTTACCTCAATTACATCAGAAGTAACTGTAATTAAATTACAGATAAATGAAGAGTAATTAAAGTAATTAAATTACAGTAACTAATTACTTAGTAATTAGTTACACCCAACACTGCTACACACTAAAGAAAGTTGAACATGTTTAAAAAGCATAATAGGACCCATTTAAAGGTCACATAGCACATTTTTTTAACCTACTAAACAGTTGTGATTGATTTTTG
Source organism: Pimephales promelas (assembly GCF_016745375.1). The sequence continues at coordinate 483,380 of NW_024121188.1, forward strand.
AACGAATCAGTGTTTTGAATTAATCGATTGGGTGAATGAATCGCTGGCTCACCCCTAATAGTCGCCACCTACTGGCACGCAGAGACTGACACCAGTTTGTCCAACTTACAGAGAAACATGTTTTGGTTGATATCGCCAGAGGGTAAGTGTATGAGCACTCTTGAGTATATGTCATTGGGCTTTATTTAGCAAAAGCCAGATTTCCAGTTGTTTCTCATTAGTTAGGCCTTTGTTTCTCTGTAAACTCCCAAAACACATCTCCACGGATCATGATAGTTCCATTGTCCCTCCCCGGGGGGCTGAGGATGCATGCTCTGGCAAAAGATCATGGCCATGTCTTGTTCTCTTTCTCTTGTTTTCACTCTCTGAATGTAATTACATCTGTGCCATTTTGCCCCGGGAGAGGAGTGCAGTGCGTGTTAGCCCTGAAGGACTGCCCAGTGAGCCTCATTATCCTACCACAACCTGCCACAGAGGATATGAGTATAGATAAAGAAGGAATTAGTGGCCTCTGTGGCCACATGTCATCCCAAAGCATTGACTGTAAAGATTTAGTCCAAACATGTAACTTAACACTACTAACACTACAAACCACAAAATATTTGAATGGTGCATGCTAAGTTATGATAATAACCTCATCTGCAAATTGTAATTTGTAATAAATATCTAAAACTAGGTTGGTTTATTAGTGGTGTTTACTAAGGCAAGCATCACTGACTCTATACAGTAGCTCAAACTCAGAGTTAAAGGGATAGTTAAAGATGAACTGAACTGAAAAATATCGACGTTGAAAACGTGTTGTTTATGAAAATTAAAAGTAAATTACACTAAACATTTTTAAAATATATATATTAATATAGCATTTTTAAGCAACGCAAAATTGCGCTTGTTAGCGCTGGCAGTTCCGATGACGTCACTGGCATGGTAGGACCCGCGGAGCGCCATAAACAACAGCTGTAGGTCCTGTATACACAGACGAAAATGAGCACTTTTAACGGCATGGATTACGCATTTGAGCCCGTGAAGGACAGGCCGGTGGTGTCTGACTACCACCACATGGAGGACGATCAGTTTCAGGCTTCACTTGCAGTACAGGATCGATTGGAGGAAAGTGACTGTGGGCGCGAGCGCTGTGGAGCATAGACACTGCACGGAGACGATCTGTTGCAGAGAGGTCAACATGGACATTTATTCATCGGCAAAAAAATGCATCACCAAGCACCGTTCATTTCGGATGCTGTTCGGTGAGAGAAACGTGTTGAAGGAGGCTATGCTGTCTCTAATGGATGTCCGAGCTGAGACGCTGGACCGCCCCATCAGTAGCAGGGTATTTTACGAATAGGTGACGGCTGGGCTAACTTGTTACACTTTTCTCAGATTGTTTAGATTAACAGCGTACTGGCAGTTCACTCTATGGGCGAGGGTGCATTTAGGAAGGAGAAAATCCCATCTTTTACAGTGAACTATACATCAGGGATCTTTTCCCCCTCACCCGAATATCAAGGATTCGAGTAACGTTAACGTGATGCGTTGAAATTGTGTAAATAAAACATTTCATGCATTGTCAGACGTTTCATGTACTCATTGACGAAAGTACACATCTCTAAATAGTGTGTCGCTAAAAAATCTGTTTCTTCATCCATGTCAGCGCGCCTCAGACTGTTTACAAGCTACAGCTGTTCTGCTGGTGCGGGTAGGCAGCGGAGTGGCTTACCATGCCAGTGACGTAGTCGAATGTTGAAATCCAACATGGCGGCGCCCGTGTAACAAAAACAACACTTTCAATGTACCATTTTATCCCTTTTAACAAATTCTGCCATTTTAAAAATTGTACCAATGAGAATAAATAAAATACATCTGTTATATCACCTTTTCTCAAATTTCAGTTCAGTTCATCTTTAACCCAAAAAATGAAAAATCTGTCATTAATTACTAACACTAATTGAACTATGGCTTGCGCGATGAGCCAATCACAGTGTGCAGCTAACCCAATACACTCGGACATTCTCTGCTTCCACGTCCATTGAAATGCATTGCAGTTAGTCAGTTTTCATTTGCTTTTTTGTTTGTTTTTCTTGTCATTTTAAGTTTAAAATAGTCAAACGGTGCGCACGGGGTACATGCAAATCCAACACTACTTCCCGAGAGGTTGGGCAACGGTGTGTATTTTTTAACTTTTCCCAAGCCACATCTCAACCGAGATTAGTGTCTTCTCTGGATTAAATTATGCGATTAAGTTATGCGGTAGACCACAACACCAACTAAACGTGGATAAATTAAACAATGTCTACATCTGTTCTAAGTTAAGTCAACAACGTATTTGAACGTTATCTTTAAAATCTCTAACGTAACGTTAAGCTAAAGTTAGCCTAACATTAGAAAACGTTAACGTTAGCTTCTGGCTGCGTTGTACATCATGTCACTAAAGGCCAATTTATACTTCTGCGTAGGGTGCGTGCAGTAGGGACGGCGTAGCATACGCACAGACGCGTCCTATACCGCGTACCCTTCACCGTTGCCTGACGCGCACCCTTTTCAAAAATGTAACTACACGTCGCGACGACGCGGACCGCAAGATCGGTGATTGGTCGGCTTGGTAGCATCGCATTTCCTCCTACGCATTTCCGCACGTACCTTCTCACGCATTTCCACCACTGTCTATGATTTCCACACGTACCATCTCCTCCGACGTCTTCTGTCATTTCTGCCTTTCAGTTTTAGTAATTTCACTAAAGTGAACTGTTTTTCCACCTCAATAAGCTCCAACTCCAACATGATCAGCTCTCTTTCAGTCGATATTGCTTGTAGTAACCTAGCCGTGAGGAATCTAAACACAGTGGAACATTAAAACCCTCCGCCGCCAACTAGCGTTTCGGAGCAGTACTGCAGTGCAACCAAGACCTGAACGCAGAAGTATAAATGCTCACAACGGCGTCGCCTACGTGCGTAGCCAACGCCGTGCACTACGGCGTACCCTCGACGCAGAAGTATAAATTGGCCTTTAGCTTCATTAACGTATCAGTAAATAACCGAGATAACAAATGTTAAAAATGTTGTGCTGAATGATTGTAAATATGTAAATACTGTAGCACCAAACGGTGATGGCAACGATATGCGGTTTATCACGTTAAACTGTGACCTGTACATTTTTGCCTGGAGCTGAATTTCCATTTTTGCTTGCATATTTTTGATGAAATCTGAGAGCTGGATCACTCCTGCATACTAGTCCATAGACTTCTTGAGGAATTGAAACTTGCCGGCCTCGAAAAGTTATTAAAGTCATCGTTAAAATAGTCCAGGTAACTACAGTGGCTCAATCTTAACTTTATCAAGCGACGAGAATACTTTTTGTGCGCAAAAACAAACAAAAATAACGATTTTATTTCAACTATTCACTTCCTCCTCTTTGCGCCTCTAGTCAGTTAACGTAGTGTGATAGCATAGATCTACGTCATACGTAGGCTCACTATTGGCTGACGCTGGTCATGTGTGTGATGCGTGTGAGGTACAATAACAGAAGCTTACGTTATTAAACTAGTAACCTGGGTCGAGCAGAGAGAGAAGTAAATGAATAGTTGAAATAAAGTCGTTATTTTTTGTTATTTTTTTGCGCACTCAAAGTATTCTGGTCGTTTGATAAACTTAAGATTGAGCCACTGTAGTCACTTGGACTATTTTAACGATGTGTTTAATAACTTTTCGAGGCCAGCAAGTTTCAATCGCTCATCCTAGCCTATGGACTAGTATGGAGGAGTGATCCAGCTCTCAGATTTAATCAAAAATATCTTAATTTGTGTTCTGAAGATGAATGAAGGTCTTACAGGGCTGGAACAACATGAGTTGTTACTGACAGAATTTTCATTTTTGGGTGAACTAACCCTTTAAGTGCCTTCTGCTTAGCTTCAGTGTTAGATGCTTTCCATCTTTTATCCATATTTCTGACATACACACATTGCCTCTCTGTTCTTTTAAGTTGTGATGTAACAGAAGTAGCAAGAGATATTATCCTCCATAATATGATGTACATCTAATGGGGTTGTGATGGCGCAGTGGATAAGACACATGCCTTTGGTGTGAGAGACCCAGGTTCGAATCCACTGTGTTGCTCCAGAGGCGTGCGACCTCTGACATATATAGCAATTGTAAGTCACTTTGGATAAAAGCGTCAGATAAATGTAAATGTAATGGAAATTAATTATTGGAAAATAAAAAAATGTAAGGTAAAGACTTGGTTCTACCCATCGGTTGTTGATTGATGGGGACAATTCTTAATGTGAGCTTACAGATGACTGTAAGAAAAGGAAACAGCATGGACTAAATGATTGGAGAAGAATAACATGCATCACCAGACAGATGTTGACATTTCATCAGAACATTGAGTTTCAACATTTTGATTTTTTTCCCAGATAAATCATTTACAAAAAGATCAACAACATGCATTTAGAAAATATGCCTGAAATAAATTTTCAACTGCTGTTTTTCAGCATCTGTCTATTCGGTCATTTCTATGCGCAATCATGAATTCCAACTCCCATCTCTCAGGTTTATAACTAAATGGCATGAAGTGATGGAATCAACTGCTCTAGAACTGTGTGATTGACCCTAACTCTTGACTTTGCATGTGCTCAAACCATTCATCTTACTGCTTGTTTCCACATAGCATCAAACTTTTCTGGAACAGTTGAAGAGTTCAGATGCAAAAGCCTCTAAATGCCATTTGAAATTTTCTTCTAAAATGATCATTTTTATCAAACTTGTATATTTAAGTTCAGTAATTTCACTTAAATGGCAATGATAATTACCTATTAATTGTTATTTAAGTGAAATTACTGAACCTAAATATACAAGTTTGATAAAAATCATCATTAAAGAAGAAAATTTCAAATGGCATTTAGAGGCTTTTGCATCTGAACTCTTCAGTTACAACTTCTGAACTGCCAATTTAAAAACGGGTCCTGTTCACAGATGACTTCTAAATATAAAAATCCAGTAACCTTTACAAAAAATAAATAAATAAATAAATAAATACAATAAAAATGCTGAATGTGCGAAGGCACCCTCTCTCAGTAGTGTCACCCTCTCTCCTTCAAAATCTTCAGAAACTCATCCATATAGTGTAAGTTGAGAAATGCTGACTAGCTCCTTCTGACAAGAAAGTTGTCACTTCATGAAAGTCTCAACCTCTTTCACACATGCACCATGCTGACATCAGTAAAAGATAGTCTCTGATGTCTTAATGCCTGTAATGCCCTAAATTCTTGCTCCTTGAATGTGGTGTCATATGGTCTCAAATTATCTCTAAATGAACAACACAGAGCACATCAATCCAAATGAAAAACTTCAGTGGTTATCAAGACAGAAAGACTTATATTCAAGAGTGCAGACATCATTGTTCAGCAAAAAAAAAAAAAAAAAAAAAAAAAAAAAATCTGAATTGAGAAACCTCTCTCTCCCTTTACCTATATCTCTCTCTAGGTGAAGATGAGTGTGATGCTCATTTGGAAGATGAAGCAGCGATAAATTGGATTTTTTTGGTGAAGGAGGCAGCGTTCGGTGAATTGTCCAGAGTCTCTAATTTATTACCATTTAAATGGAGGAATCATTTCTGAAATTATTTCAGCTTCCGTTAATGAGTTTTTAGTTGCCAATGTGAAATGAGATGGAACCCTAATGTTCACAGAGCAGGAATGGTCTTAATTTAATCACAGACCACACCACATTTAGGAATGGCCACAGCCACACTAGCCTCAGAAATGGAACTCATTTGGTAGCAATCTTTATTTTTCACAGGCTTTGGGCTTTCCTTCAACCTTCCCTGACAATTACTGGGATGCATTTCCAAGCCAGGAGGCCCCTAGCAGATGGTTTTGCTGCCATGGCAGGAAGTCCAGTCTTCATCTGAGCTTTGGCTCCTTTAAATCAGCAATGTTTTATCCGTTATTCTTTATCTTGGTCGACCGAACAAATCTGAGAGTTTTCAATACGTATTATGGCTATACGTAATGTTGAGTGATACTTAGGATTGATTTTTTTTTTTGCCCATAACTAGGTTTTCATTCTTTTTCATTGTCATCTCTACTTTCTTTCAACTGAACCCACGATTAAATGTTATGTTTTGAAAAGCACAAATTGATATTTAATGAACTCTTTTTATATGACAGACTGTGTTAGCCCATTATGAAGCACACTATAGTAAAAATGATTTATCAAACATGACTTTTAAAAATGCATTATCAATATTATCACTTTATCTTGCAGCACATATAGATTTTTAGAGCAGCGCAAACAGCTTAGTGTAGCTTTTACAAAAGACCATTTGTGACAGCCTGCAAATTTAGTTTGATTTTCTCTTATTTGGTAAACTGGCTGCGTGCTCAACATCATCCACTGTGCCCCATCGACCAAACGCTGTGAAATTAATTAATGCTCACCATCATTTAGATATTCTTGCCATTGTAGACATGATTGCCAGGCCTGGAACTAGTGCATTGGCCAGTACCAAATGGATTCAGACTCGAATGTACCATTTGTTTTATCAACCCTAACAATGGCACCTTGTGGCATATCTAGACTTTTTTGGCATTGCATTCATCATAGTTGTTGCTTTTTGGAACAAAGTTTTGGTGAGTTGTTGAATGGTCCCACTAAAGAACTTCTTGTATATGGCAGAAAAGGGTATCTGTCTGCTGATATTTCTTTGATTCTGGTAAGTTGGAGTAGAACCTTTAAAGGTTCAGTAAACGATTTTTGAAATAATAATAATAATAATAAAAACGCTGTTGAAAATGGATTGGACCCATAGACAGTAAAAGAAATGGATAGAGCGACCAATCGTTAGCCTATTTTTCACAAAAACAGCATCTACGGAGCCATAATGTAAGATACAAAGTAATAGAGCATTTTATACATTGTCGTGTTTCTTTAGAAATAAACAATGGACAAATTAAGTCTTTGGACACCTCAGATGTAAAGTTATTCGCTGTCAAAGTGATGCGAAAATGAATGGGAGTCAATGGGATGCTAACAGCAGGTGAAGTTCTGCTACAATGGCGGCTCCCGCGAGGCTTCAATTTCTGGCTGATGGATTACCCCCTTGATTGGACCAAGCAACACAGTACACTTTTAGCCAATAGTAGGGGCCGTGTCCACACATGATATGGGAGGAGCAGTGTTGGGAAAGTTCACTTTCTACATGAACTAGTTCAAAGTTCAGTTCTCACATTTTAAAATGAACTAATTCAGTTTATAGTTTATACTTCAAAAAATGAACTAGTTTATAGTTCTTTTTTTCCATTTGTTGTGAGTATTATTATTATTATTGCCACAGCCCATATACAACTACAAACAATTATTTTATCGATGGGCAAAGTTTGCACAGAAATGTAAGATTTTTCCCATCCTCTCCGACCTCGTCATAACCCGTTTAAATGATCATACGACGCCTCCTCGCTCGCTGCTTTGTCGATAGCGGCCGCGGTGCGAACCTGGTGTCATGTGTTGCCAGATTGGGTGTTTTTTAGCTACATTTTAAGGCCTGTTTACATGTGTTTTAGCCGGGTTTTCACCTGGAAGGCTCTATAGAAATCTGGCACCCTATTTTACAAAGTTAAACTGTGAGAGTGTGCGTTCACAGACACCAGAATGAACGAGTTCACAGTATCGTTAATCAGGCAGTAATACAGTACGTTCAGTTCACGTTCGCCAAAATATGAACGCATTCATGAACTATCTTCAGGCACAACACTGGGGAGGAGAGAGAGTGAGCAAGAAGGAGATTTGAAGATAGAATAGAAAGAAAGATGGCTGAGAAACATTACAAAAGAGAAAAAAAAAGAGTTATGATCAGGCAAGGACTCGCATTAATATTAGAAAAGCTTCCCAGTGCTGGAGAGATCTAAGCGGGAAGGCCTGAAAACAGACACAGAGGTTAGGTTTGGATGTCATGTCTGGAGGTGGTGTGCTGTTTAATATCAACAAACTCTTGTTTGTATATACTCTTGTGTACTCTGTTTATTTTTATTTTTTTGTGCACCCTTGTCGGTCATCATCTTTGCTTTATTTTTCGCGAAAGTTTTTCCCTTCTGCTAGGATAAAAGAAACGCTCTTGCATCGCGTGTTCATGCATTTTGGAGGCAGAGCAATTGATTTTAAATATCAACATTGTTCAACAATAGAACTTGCAGACTGCACCTTTAATATTTAAATATAAAATTGGCATATATAAACGACATGTATAAATATAAATACACAGCCATTCAAAAGTTTGGGGTTTTATTATATTTATATATGATTTAATGCTAAAATATTTAGCCATTAATAATTGTTTAGAAAATATGAAGAGTTCAGATGCAAAAGCCTCTAAGTGCCATTTGAAATTTTCTTCTAGAATGATCATTTTTATCAAGCTTGTATATTTAAGTTCAGTGATTTCACTTAAATGGCAACGATAATTACATATTAATTGTTATTTAAGTGAAATTACTGAACTTAAATATACAAGTTTGATAAAAATCATTATTAAAGAAGAAAATTTCAAATGGCATTTAGAGGCTTTTGCATCTGAACTCTTCATATAATTTAAGGACCATGACCAAGATATTGTCTAAACCATTGTTTTTCTCCCATTTCACCCAGAAGTTAAAAGAGCCTCAAAGCTTTTGTCATCTGACTTTCAACCATGAACTGAATCAACCATAATATTTCCCATCCCCTGCCTCGCCATAGGTATTAAGCGCTGGTCTCATAGCAGGACAATGACATTTACCGTGGCTTTCCAGTTCTTCACTTTCCCTCACTTTTCTCTCAAAGGAAAAGGTCACGCTTGAAGCTTAATAAAGTAGCTGAAAGAGAACAGAACAAAACAAACAAAATCAGAGCCGAGCCAAAAACAGTTTTTCCTCTCTCTGTCTCTCTCTAGGCCTGCCTGGCTAATGCGAGTACATAGAGGTGGTGTGGTAATGCTTTCCAGGGTGTCATTATTGTAAGACATTCCAGCAGAATTGGATTATGGTCGGCGAGTGAGATTTCGCAGTGAGCTCAGGGAGGGAAAGAAAGGCAGTAATTGGTCACGCTTATTTACTGCTGTGAATCAAGTCGTCCCGCTTTGAGTTGCGGTGCACGCCCGCTTGAGGATTTGGCTCTGTGCACAAATTACGGAACGTTTTCCGAGTATAAGTAGCTGGAGGCGTAATGAAGTCTCCTTTCGCCTCACACTCGCTGATTTCACCGCTGTCCCTATCGGCCAACAATAAACGCCCATGAACTGCCCAACGGACCCTAGACTGCTGACCAAGGCTTCTGTGTGTGTTGACACCACATTACATCATGCTCCATATGGGCAGCCATTATTGAGGACTTTTATGCATTGAGAAATGTGTTTCTAAATAACTATTTTGTACTGTGTAAATCCAAAGGGGCAAAAGACGTCCTAATTTTGGTTTATTTGAACATAGTGACCTACAATAGTGGTCCAAACTATATGGACCTACTTACTTGATCCAGTGTTTTGGAGATGCAAAAATGGTTGAACTTTTGAAGTTCCTTTATCATACTTTCCTTTACTTTCTTAACACGTTTCTGGATATAAACACTGGATATTTACTCACAGCTGTTTTAAAGCATATGAAACCCAAGGCTGTAGATATCAATTGTCAGAAAAAGGCTTATACTCATGTTGGAGCTAAGTTTTGATTAAAAAAAGGGTTGGTTTTGGTGGCACAGGAAAATAGGCAGTATTGACCTGTATTTGGACAGGAAGTGGCAACCTCAACAGATATATTCTCGTGTTTTTATGACAAATAGGATTTTTTTTAGGCCTGTATACTAGTTATGCGGCATGACCCCCTTTTTCAATGTTTAATGGTGTAAATAAGCACGTCCACATGCACAGCCACACAAACACACTTTTAGCTCTCTCATTCCGAGAGGGCAGAGTCATTACGTTCCCTCTTTACGTCCCACCTCCTTGTTATGACCGGAATCCTTACCCCACTGCCAAAACCCGCAGGTCAAACTAATGAGGAAAAAGACAGGAAATTGCTGTAATTACCCTTTTGCTTTTCTGTGTTCTTAATGAATCTCAGATCAGACCTTCACTCATTAAATGTTTTACCTGAGTTATAATTAACCAATGAATACATTAGAAAACAAAAAAGAAAAAAAAAATTAGGGGTGACCACCAGATGGAGACTCATTACCGGTGCACCAATCAGGCACAGGCCCTAATGAGGGCCCTGGTCATCGGCATACACCCCGAAACGCAGATTGTGATCAATCAAACTCTGGCGGTCGGTTGTTTGGTTTGACGCAGAGCGAAGGGCAAAAAGAACGCCCTCATCATCATCATCTGCAAAGCGATAAAACTCATTAGCTCACGGTTTTTAATTGCAGCCCCAATGCATTCAAAATTGTTTTTATAATATGTCAGAGCTTTTCTGTGCACAATAAGAGAGATTCCTACAGCATGCCTGATCTGTTAGGAATCGCTTCACAGGGGATGATTGGTTAAATATATATATATATATATATATATATATATATATATGAAGAGTTCAGATGCAAAAGCCTCTAAATGCCATTTGAAATTTTCTTCTTTAATGATGATTTTTATCAAACTTGTATATTTAAGTTCAGTAATTTCACTTAAATAACAATTAATAGGTAATTATCATTGCCATTTAAGTGAAATCACTGAACTTAAATATACAAGCTTGATAAAAATGATCATTCTAGAAGAAAATTTCAAATGGCACTTAGAGGCTTTTGCATCTGAACTCTTCATATATATATACACACACACAGTGCTTAGCATAAGAGAACACACCCCTGCTTAAGTTGACTAAAAAGAGTAATAAAAAATCTTTGGAAATTGATCCATTTGATTTCCAAAAGCACTGTGTGCGTGTATATGCAGTTGTGATCGAAATTATTCAAACCCCATTGCAAATTCGGTTTATTGGCAGAATTTACAGACTTCCAGCTGTTTGCAATAAAGAAATCAAACAAAAGTAATCGAAACAGCTCAACACAATTAATGTTTCAAGTGGTTTCCCCAAAATTATCCAACCCCCTGAATAGAATCCCTCACAACAGCACAAATCTGCAAAAGAGGTGTTGTCTTAACACACAAGAAACAACTAATCACAGGCTTCATTAGTTGCACCAGGTTTGCTTGAGCTAGAACACATGAAATACCTGAACTGGCTAGGTTTCTTGCGTGTTACGTTTGACTGCATGTTAGAATTATGGATGGAAGTAAATAGAATGGTCCAAAAAGTTAAGAGAAGATATCATCGCCCTTCACAAACAAGGAACAGGAAACAAAAAGATAGAAAAGGCACTAAATGATCCTGGATACACACCATTGGAAGCATAGTTTGCGAGTTCAACCAGAACCAGAACGGCTGCAACCAGACATTTCCAGTACATAAGTGCTCAAAATCATATACTGTATAAGCCACAGAAGTTTTGGGATTCTGTTCTGTGTAGCGATGAAACAAAACTAGACCTTTTCGGCCCTATGGATCAGCATTATGTCTGGAGGAAGAAGAATGAAGCATATGCTGAAAATAACACTTCTGCCTATAGACGAATCCGGCGAAACTACCGGAAGTAAGCGGGCGCCATTACTGAGCTGTTGCTGGGTAGCGTTGCGCCATTGCCTTCTATTGTTTTAGTTGCAACTTATGTCCACTGGAATAAACAGCTCGCGATTTACGACTGTCACTAACGTTACAACGTTAGCCCTTGTATAATGTCGAGTGGGTAAACAGTTTCCGTTATAAATTGTTTTAATGGTGGCAGAAAAATGTAAATTTTGAAGAGAAAACATTGTGAATACCCCGGGTCGACTGCCCCTGTCTGGTGCCGTACGGTTTACACAGATTTCCTGGGCGAGTACAAGACGCGGACATTCGCGTATTATAACAATTATTTAATGACATAAGTAAAAAAATATAATAAATGTGTGATATAGTGATCAGCAAAATCTCCTCTCTTGTTATTTTTTCTATTCAATTTACATGCTATGGTCATTAAATGGCTTTCCTGAGCTGAATGTAACGTTATGTGACATAATTGTTCTCCTGCTGTTATTGACTTCTTTCCATGGTTTAAAAACAGTAGTTGGTCGATATTATGTATACTTTCTAGCTGTAACGTTACCTTACCCATGCCCGTTGCAATGTAAAAATGAGATAAATAATGGACACAAATGAAAAACGTGAAATTGTTTATTTGATTTCATTTATTTATTTATTTATTGTTGCCAAATGGACAGATCTTTTTTTAGTTTCCTCGGTAGCAAACGTTAGCCTAGCTTGCTTGCCAAGCTATTTTCATAAATAATCTGTAAGATCGTTTGTACCTTCATCTGTGACTGGAGGCCAATGTCTAACATCATCAACCCAACAAGTCTGCCTGGCTGTAGCTGTCATCAAGGGTGCGTTATCACCTTATCTCCGAGGTTTGTTTACATACTGGTGCATATGTCTATGCCGGTGTAACAGCTCAGTAATGGCGTCGCCACAAGATGGCAGCCTACACAAGAACGCTCGTCGGATTCGTCTATAGATTTAAGCATGGTGGGGCTTGCTGATCCTCTGACACTAGAAACCTGCAGTGTGTGGAAGACAAGATGGATTCATTGAAGTATCAGGAAATCCTAGGAGGAAACGTCATGTTGTCAGTGAGGAAGCTGAAGCTTGGGAGTCATTGGACCCTCCAATAGGACAATGATCGCAAGAATACCTCAACTTCCACCAAGGCTTGGAAGATTCTACAGTGACCATCATCACATTCACATGACTTGAACCCCATAGAAAATCTCTGGTGGGATTTGAATAAGGCGGTTGCAGCACGCAAACCCAAGAATATTATTGAACTGGAGGCCATTGCTCATGAGGAATGGGCTAAGATTAATCAGAAATGCTGCCAGAAGCTGATGTCTGGTAATACAGCTCGTTTGCAGCAGGTCATAACAGCAACGGGGTGTTCTACTATAAGTACTAAAGATGCTTGCCATGAATGGGTTCAATAATTCTGAGACTGCAGAAGTCATTAAAAGTGGCCTTTTCAGTTTAATTTGGGAAAACCACTTGAAACGTTTATTGTGTTGAGCTTTTTCAATTACTTTTGTTTGATTAGATCATTGCAAACATTTGAAAGTCTGAAAATGTTGCCAATAAACCTGATTTGCAGTGTGGGTTGACAATTGTGTGTGTGTGTATATGAAACCACTCCTACCAGGAATCATGGTAGACAGGTTTGACGACTGGAACATGTATGACGTGTTTTTCTCACTGCAGATTATTTCTTGTTCACTGTGAACCTCCCACCTTAACGGACAGGGAGAGGCAGAGAGAAAAAGTGAGCAAAGACCAAAGGTCAAAAAAACAGAACACACACACTGGCTGCATTAAAAAAAACTGGAAGACAACACAGAATGACATTAAAATTACAAAACCATTTCCTTTTTTTAATTAATGAACTGTATTTTAACAAATATGTAAATTGTTTCTTAAAAGACTCCCTTTCGCATTTGTTAAAAAAGACATACCTAATATATTTATTTCTGTATTGAACAAGTCCCCTGCTAATTTGATTTTATTCTGTTTTAAATTTCATTTTTAATGTTGTTCGTTCCAAATCACAAGTTCAAGAAAATATTGTGCCTGAAAATACTTCAGTATTACTTAGATTCAGAATCTCAAGTAGGCTAAACAATGATTTTTATTTTTAAAAGTCATTTGATGACTTGCATTTGACCATTTTCTTTGTCGTTTTAACCTTTTGTCAAACAGTGAAATATAATATTTTGAATGTTTGGAAAATGTGATAATGACCACAGAATGGCAAACCATAATGAAAGAGGCAAAAAAAAAAACTCTCCCAAGGACAAAAACATGGTGTCAGATCAGGATTTACTATGTAGTCATGACTGTTTGGAGCTTTGCTCAATTTTTCACGCCAATTAGAAAGCTGGGTAACAAGTTTTGAAATGTCATAGCTAAAGGCGTGACTAGCTAATGAAGCGAGCCCCGGATGTTCTGAACCAGTGGCTTGGAGCTGAAAACTCTCTCTCTCTCTATGTGTGTGTATTTTTCTTTTTCTCTCTCCACACACACTTTCTCTCACATTCAGCAAATTGCCAAGCCAATAAATTAAGCAGGCCCTGTTCAAGGTCTGGGGACAAGGCAAAGGACACAGAAGAAAGCCCTTGAGAGAGAGAGAGGCTTGCGCGCTAGCTGAGTGTGGTTGTCTCTGCTTGATTCCCGACCCCTTCACACCCTTTGTATTTTTCTGTCTTTTACGTCCCCCACCCTCGTCATCCATCCCCTAGTGCTTTGGTGTGTAAGTGTTGTCCTTCATGGTCTGGCTTTTACAGAGCTTTCCCTTTTTTATGAGTCTGTGTATCCAAAGGTTATGAAATGACCCATACCAGAACACATTAATATGCACTATGACCAAAAAAACCCCCAAAAACCTTATCCCAGATCAACTCCACCATTTATAACACTGATGAGAATAATGTGGGTTCAGAGCTCATGTATAATGTTCAAACGTCTTCTGTGCTCTATGATCCGTTTAGACCAGTGGTTTTTAGAGTGGAAATAACTGGGTTGCGGAAAGTGGGAAAATCCTCCTGTGTTTATGTAAGAAATATTAAAAATGTAAGTTCAAGTTTGCAGGCATAACTTGTACTTGCATATTTCTCACATGACAATCGTGTCGGTGATCATAACGTTGCTTTTCAGCTGCGAGAACCGCATGAGCTGCAGCAAAACAGATAAATACGTTTCCTTTTATGTAAAAAAATACTTCTTGAGGTTCTTGTTTTCAATCAAATTACTCAAAACTCAGCAGTTGGCTGTTTGATTCAGTCAATTAATGAACTCACTACCATAGTACGATGCATCGTTGGAGAAATCAACCAGCTAGTCACGACTGTTTCGTGTTTTCAAAGTATGTTGGTTTCGCACGTAGTGGAGTAATTACTACTTTTAATGAAACTGTTTGAGATCCAATTAACGATAGATTTTTAATATAATTTACAAACATGTCATCTGAGGACTATTTCTAAATATTCTCAGTTATTTTGCTTTATTACCAGACTCAATATTGGCTCGTTCTTACATAGTAGAGCTCGTTCGCACATGCGCACTCTTCAAACACGGTACTTTAAATCTTTTGACAAACTAAAAGACGTAAATTACATTTGTATGTATTCTAAATAAAAGGCACTGGTTGTACTGAATGTCAACTTGCGTATTTTGCTCAACATAAGGATTTATTACATCCAAATCTGTTGCAATATAGAAACGATGCCTCTAACCACAGGTCGAAAGCTGTCGTTCAAACCACACAGCTTTGCAATGCTGTTTGCGAATGTTCGTTTGAACGATGGTTTCGGGAAACACAGACTCGTTGAACTATGCTGATAACAACGGAACTTGCGACCATAGTTGGCTAACGATGCTTTCGGGAAACGCACACCAGAGCTGCTGCTTTTGATGTGCTGTTGCTTATATTAAACACTAGGGGCCTCATTTATAAAATGTTGCATACAAACTGTCCTACAATTGATCTTTTACGATAATTTCTCAGATGTGCGTTTGTGTGATTTACAGAACAAACGTACACACAAAAAAACGTGAGTACACCTCTCTTCTAAGTGAAACTTACGCAGTGTACGCAGCTGAATGGTTTGATTTTTTGCTTCGTAAAAGCCACCTAATAAATGTCATTAACGTATAAGAGAGCAGTTAACGTCTAAATCTTTTACTTGAGAACGACTTGCGGCAATAATTGTTTTAGATTTTCAAATACCTGCAGTTCTCAGACTCTCTGCCACAAGAAAAAGTGCATATGTCTACTCAGACCCTCATGTTGCACTAAGCATGTTTCCATGTCAAAACTGTTTCAATAAATATGAATGAAGGTCGGACAGGGCGTTGTTAAATGGGACAGTCCAGCCTACTGTGGTCTCAGCTGTCATGCCCAAGAACCCCTGGCTGAACGTCTGATGCATATGGCATTCAATGAACGCTTATCAGGATCAACTAAACGCTGGATTTTCAAAAAGTGTGTGAAGTTGTAAAGTTTGCGGCGTAGACTTTAAAATATGTCCAAGAGTTTTAGACACGGTCTGTTATTTCAGGGACATCAGTGTTACATTTTCATGCCCCTTAAAAAATGTTTCGGAACAAAACAAACTGATTAGTTAGGTTACATGTCAGTCAGACGGCCTGAACCCGACTGTTACACTCTCATACCAAGGGGGTAATCCATCAGCCAGAAGTTGAAGCCTCGCGGGAGCCGCGATTGTAACAGAACTTCACCTGCTGTTAGCATCCCATTGACTCCCATTCATTTTGGCTTCACTTTGACAGCAAATAACTTTACATCCAAAGACTTAACTTGTCCATTATTTATTTCTAAAGAAACACGACAATGTATAAAATGCTCCATTACTTTGTATCTTACGTTACGGCCCCGTAGAAGCCGTTTTTGTAAAAATAGGCTAACGATAGCATCATAACCACGGGACTTTCTGTCGCACAATAGAGATATTACCGTATAGACAGGAGGAGAAGCTCATGGCAATCTTTTACTGTCTATGAGGCAATCAGGGGGACATGGAAGCACAAAGTCAAGGTAGAAGTCCATAAAAGCAACAGGAAAAAATATTTCAATGACGTTTTTGAGGAATTAGGTGATTCAGGTTTGTCTTGGCACAGCTACTAGAAGATTTTCAACTGTCAGACAGTCGTCAAGCTCAGTTTGAGCCTGCGTAGTCGCTCAGACATCAGACAGGAAGCGCAATAATCATCCATTTCTTTTACTGTCGATGTCTCATACTCGTCGATGTCTTCAGTGTCACATGATCAGAAATAATTCTAATATGCTGGTTTGATGCTGAACTACAGTAGCCTCCATTTTGTTTGAAAATACTTTAAACGTCAACAAGAAGTCACGTCAACAAGAAGTCACGTCACCCGACATCGCTTAGAGCACCTTTAAGAAACTTTTATTATTTTCAGTGTTGGTAAGTTAATGTTACTGCTTAATGTTTTTTTTTTGTTTTGTTTTGTTTTTTGTGGAAACCATACTACATTTTTTACTACATTTTTTTGTACCATACTACAGGATTTTTTCATGAATGGAATTTTCAAATGAACAGGATTTTGTTACAAGTGATAAAGATTGCAGAGGTTTTGATGGACTCCTCCAAATTGAGTTGTCACTGATGGAGTTGCAGGAAAAAAGTTGCTACAGAGACATTTCCCTATGAGACTGCCATGCCGAGATCAGCATTTAGACCTACTGAAGTCTTCAAACACCCCTGCAGAATGATAAAAGATCACAAATAAAATAAACACCATTCAGCAAAGATCTGTTAAAGCTGAAAAAGAGGTAGAGAGCAGCAAAAAGGACAAGAAGCACAAATTTCCCTGTGTGTATGTGTGTGTGCCTGTTCAGCTCGCGTGTTGCTAAGGGAGGTATTGAAATACTGCTTCATCAGTCACCACACTGTGTGTGTCCCTTCTCTGGAAAAGGGGAGGAGATGAAAGTAATTTAATGTACATCTATAATTAATTCCCTCTGTGTGTGCATGTGAGTGTGTGTGTGTGTGGCGGTCGGCCTGGGCCGTGGTGAGGCCGCTGTGATGGAGTGTATTTATTATGTGCTTTTGAAGGAGGTGGCATGATGGGGCGCGGCCCAGTGACATCGCAGCACAAGACTCATCAGTCCTGCAACGGGCTATGGCACAAATGTGGGGCACGACAGAACTGCAGTGGCACTTTCTTTCTCTATAATTCTCTTTCTTTCTTCTGTCCTTTCCAATATCTTGGCACGTAGGCTAAGCATTTTTTGTCACAATCTCCTCTCCTTGATGATTCTTCATTAGATTCTTGGCGTCACTCAGAAAGCGATTAAAGCCAAGTTCACACTACAGGATTTTAAGCCCGATTTATGGCCGATTTGCTAATCGTTGAGCTCACCGACAGGTCAGGGTGTTATCGCGTGCAAATGGCGGGGGATTAGCGGACCATAAACGCTTGCAAATCTGTTAGTATGAAAGAGCCAACAACGCAGCGAAAACACTCGCAGACGCCTCGCAGACACCTCGCAGACACGTCGCAGACGCGCCGCTAAGCTCAGAAAAATATCTAGCATGCTTGATATCCAGTGCTGTCGCGCGACTCAACCTCAGTGATGTCATGAGTACAGCCAATCATAGCAACGCATGGGTTGAGGATACCAGGTAAATCTTAGTTTTTTGTTGTTTTTTTTGCATTGTTTTTCTCAGAGCAGATCGTCACGCAAACAGTGTGCAGCACTAGTTTCTGTCTGACGTCCATATTCGCGTGTTGTGTTCCCTTCTTCGCTTGGTATAGTTTCTGCTTCCAGGCCTGTAGATGGCGATGCCACTTTGTAAAGAAACACTAAGCGCCTATAGATTGAACATGTAATAGAGGCAGGTAGATATCCATAATAAATGCTGGCATAGATATCCATAATAAAGGCTAGATGTCTCGCCCGCGCTGTTGGCCAATGGAGGTCGACGTCTGCACCTTGCAACCATCTTATCACAGGCAGCTCGCTCACTCGTAACATTGTATTTTAATGGCGCATGTAATTTTTAAATTACCACAACTTGCTCAATTTTGTACCGATTTTCAAACGGTTTGCTTTGTTGTAAACGCTGTTATGACACTGCTTACTTAAGAATAATAACTGTATAAACAAATAATCATCCAGAATTATAGCCACGTTAATAACGTTTGTAAGAAACCAAACCGTTTGAAAATCCGTCATGATTTCAACGAGAGAAGAGTATTTGTGTTTGTGCTGATCACTCATCTTATAACAGGTACCACAGAGCCTGCCAGAAAGCTTGCCTGTGTCAAGATGGCCGCCGGTGATGACGATAGAGACTCCGCCCTAAGACATCTAGCCTTTATTATGGATATCTATGGGTGCAGGTATCACTTTGTTGGCCAATTGACAGTTAGCATTACACTAGTTACCGGAAACCAAATTGGATTTTCTCATTGGCTTTTGGATTATTACTGTGATCAACAAAGGTTTTTTTCTCCAGAACATTTTCTCCATAAAGATAATTTCACAGATTAACACAAATTTTATGATTTTTGTAGTAAAAAGCTAAAGTTACGGGCTATAAACAAACTTTTTAGTCCCCGGCTACATCCCATTTAGCCAGAGACGCAGATGACAATGGTTTAGTTTTCAAAAACTTGCACTTTGAAACCCATTTCCAAAGCTTTGCATTTTCAGGCCCCCAAAACACTTCTGTCATGTAAATGAATGAATGGCCAAAACGCCTAAAGTTTTATATTTTTAGTTGAAAACGGTGTTGTGTAAACGGCCTCTAACCTATCAGTTCAAATGCTCTTAAAGAAGCATTAGTCTCTCCTGACATCAGTAATTAATGAATGGTAAACAGATGTTGAAAGAGGTCAGCTGGCATTAGACAGGTGTGAAAACAGGTGATTGTA
The DNA here is from genome assembly GCF_016745375.1 of Pimephales promelas. The sequence continues at coordinate 502,900 of NW_024121188.1, forward strand.
ATGGGCGGCATATGGAGGTGTGATGGATGAATGTCTTTCCCCCTGTGGCAGCTGGTGACACGCGCTGTCTTTTGACCCACCACGAAGAGCCAGCCAACATTTTGGCCAGTGCTCTCTGTCCCCTCCTTCTTTTACTCTCACACTTCATATTTACTCACAGTTTCTTAATTTAAATGGTTTATCGACCAATATATTGGCACGGTCAGTTTTGTCATATTCACATATTTGGCTTTTTTTCATCAACATTGACCAAAAACCTTTTCTGTTTGGCCGATAAGTGTTGGAAACAAGACTATTTTTTTTGTTTGTTATTTTGATTTGATTGTACTAATTGAATAATTGATAAATTGTACTTTTTGGGCAAAATGTACTTTTTTTTTCATATACCGTCGACACTCAGAAAAATTATTTTAATCAATTCTTTATATGTCCGATAAACATTTATTACAATACACCTTCGCAAACTTTGGCATATCCAGCTGTTAGATTGTGTGTAGCTATATACAGTAGGTGTGTAGCATATAACTATATATAAATATATATGTAATTTACAAAGTTAAAAAGTTGTAATGATTTTTGTACAAATAGCATGTAAATATTATGTAAAATAAGTGTAAATTGATTTGCAGAAATCATTATACATGTGTTATTTACTATCTATACATTAAATAGTGTGTGCCCCCTTTTTTAAATTGTCATGGGCATCATGTTTTTCTCCAAGTTACAAGAAAACTCAACCTAAAATGGAAATGCTCATGCTGTCAACTTCATTCATTCTCATGTCATTCCAAACCCATGTGATTACTTCTATTGGATCATATATTACAAATCCGTCCCTAGTTTCATCGGAAAAGAGCGGCGTTGAAATTCTTCAAATCATCTCCTTTTGTTCTCCACAGAAGAATATAATACAGATTTAGAATGACAGGGTGAGTAAATGATGACAGAATTTTTGGGTGAAGCAACCCTTTAAATCTAATCTGAACAAATGCAAATTTTCATAAAAATGCATTTTAAAGAATATCTGCTTTTCCATTAATCTCAGTCAGAGCACCAAGATCAAGACTGCATGGTGTGATAAATTTGATATCCAACTGTAATTACCTCATCATTGTCTTGAGAAAATGACCTCATTGCCATCAAGCTGTTGATTACTGACAGCTATACAAGCACTTCTTATATTACATGTCTATGTCTCAGCAACTTCCTTACACTCATACAAACACACACATACACAATAATGCTGTAGGTATTCTGTGTCACTTTGCGAACTCTCAGCAGAGCTTGTCTTTACGGTAGAGATTATTCCATGTAATTGGGCCCTCTGTGGTAATGACCTTGCATCTTTTTTCCCCTTCTCTCTGTAAATTGGAGAAGGGAAATCTAGTTTGACATGGAGCCCAGAAGATGTATTAGGATTCTATGGTAACTGCCTGGCACAATAAGGTCGTGGCTTAAGTGTTTAATTAGAGTAAGTGCGGCCGTCCCGAAGGAGAGACATTTTATTACCTCAATATGTCATAGAAAAGATTCACCGACAGGGAGAGAGAGGGCACTGTAAAATATAAAAATGAGTTCTTTTTCAGGTATGCAGTAATTACAACACATAATGTGGTTAGTTCGGTCTAAAAACGTTTAAGATTATCGGATATACAGTAAGGCCGCTTAATCCAGTTGCACCAAACCACATGTCTTTAAATTTAGCTATAAACTATTTCTGAAGCATGCACCAAATATTGTTTCCAAACAGGTCTCCCGAACACTATACAGGCCTAATTTTTGTGCCATGTGTTCCCCAGGCTATTTCTTATGGGTGTTTTTGATTAAGGCATATTCGATTTGTGGGTAACATTATTACTACCTGAAGCATTCTCCGGAAAAATATACACATGTGTACTTCAAAAAAAAAAAAAAAAAAAAAAAAGGACTACAAGTAGGCTACCACAAGGATGTGAGTTATGTGTTTGAGGAATCTGATGAATTCCTTATAACGAATCTTAAAAAAAAAAACATAATTGTCTATAACTATAATTATAAGAATTGTCTATAATTATTATATAATTATCATAATTATCTATTCAAGTAGCTGTGTATGTATGTAGCCTAAGTTATGTTGTAGAACAAAAGCTCTCTTCGAGTAGGCCTATGTTAACCAGATTTTATTTGATTAATAACTACCCTATTTTAAAAACCCATTAGAAATTCAGAGAAAACTCATTCAATCTATTGTTTGGTCAAACAGATAGACCCGCCCACAAACGCACACCATTGGCTGAATGTGGTTTCTGAGTTTTCTGATTGGTTATCACTTCCTGGCTGGCAGAGTCATCTGGAACAAAGGCGAGTGTTCCAGTGTTCTATTATTATTTTAATAAAATCAGTCAGTTAGGTCATTTTCTGCCAGGTATAATTTACAACAGAAGACTAGTAATCTTAGAGCGTTTTGTGCTTATACAAACTCGTTTTGTCAAAGTTCTAACTCGACGCTGACTTGTTGAAGCTGACTTGTCCATACATTCACTGAGGTCTGAACTCAAATATGGACGCGTCAGACACTAGAGGTCAGTATTGCTCCATCAATCAGATAAATACGGCTGAAATAGTTTTAAAGGCAAATTTCTGTGCGAATTGGTCACAGGTGTTTTCTCTGTTAGACTATTTAGGGGAAACAGTTTCAGTGAGCTGCTGAGAAAGAACATCATCAGTGAAATGTCAGCGTAATCTCACTCACCGCAATACTAGAAACACTATTGTGATTTAAAGCTGTGATCTTTAATACGATAACAAACAACACATTCCAAAAATGGTAACAGTGTGGAAAATAAAAACCAATCACAAACTGAAAAATTGAAATGACCTTCTATGAGAAGATTTGAAAGTTTTGAATAACAGTGTTTTGCCGAAAAGTTATTTCGGTAACTCTTTACATTAATTACTTTAGTATTAAAAGTTCATTAAGTAAGTGTTAAATAAGTGTTACCATTTCCTCTCTGATTGATTTAAGAAAACTTTTAAATATATTTATTTATTATTATTATTATTTTATTTTTTTTGTAATTCACGCTTGTTCTATTTATTTAAAATCTCATCATTTTCTAACACATTAATGAAATCAAAACTCGCATCTGTTCATACTGGACCTGAGCTAAAATGAACTAACAATTGTATTTTTTATTAACTAACTTTAAGTTAATATTAAATAATAAAAATCCAACTTTTGATTGTCAACAATGAGCAATAGATTTGTTACATTTAATCTTTGTTATTGTCAAGTGTTACCAAAATGAAATTTGGACACTTTAGGTCAGTCGAGGTAAATATAAATACAGAAACATTGACAGTAATTTGTTGGTTTGACTGGGTTGGCCTAACCATTACATTGCAAAATAATAACAGTCTTGGACTTCATGCCACTGTTATTAACATTAGAAACACATTATCTCTCATAGGTACCCATGCAGGGCGGTCAGAGAGATGGATAATTAAAATTCAGAAGGGAAAACATGACCATTTCTCCCCCTGCAATTGATTGGCGAGGTGTTGTTGTCAACATTAAGATTTGGATTACTGCTGACACGATGGCCTGAGTGGAAAACAAAGTCGCGTAATGCCAGTGATGCAGTGTGCATATTAAATATAGCACGGATTCTGTCGCTGTAATTAATATGCTGCTGTGGTTTATGAACTTCCTGTCAAAAACAGAGGACCGCAGCAGCATGGACAAACATATGTGTATTCCTTCACTGTTAATGGGTGGAAAAAGAGTTTAGCATCCCATCATTTCTGACATGTTAACTGACTTCATAAGGTTCCCATATTGAAAAGTACATCCATGTACTTCTATGTGCACTATTCCTGTTGAATTGGATCGGTGGCGAGGCCAGACATCTTCAAGTGGATGGACTTTAGTGAAATCAAATGGATCTTATTTCATTGTGAATAGTATAAAGTGTTCCACATTTCTTTATGAGACCATATTTGATCTTTTTACACAGCACAAATGTATAGTTGCACAACAGCTTGTTAAATATAAATAACATGACAATATTTTAAATAACTAAATATATACATGTATACATTTTATTAAATCTTGAATACAGAATAAATACATTTGAATAAAATACAAATATAATTTATTATTTATATAAAGATATATAGAGCAGAAATAGTACTATTCAAAACTATTACTTCTATTTATTTGATCAAAAATACAGATTTAAATATATTACAATTTTAAATACCTGCTTTTTATTTTAATATATTTTAAATTGTATTTTATTCCTGTGATGCTGTGAGTTTTCAGCATCATTACATTACAGTCTTCAGTGTCACATGATCCTTTAGAAACCATTCTAAAATGCTGATTTGCTGCTCAAGAAACATTTCTTATCATCAATGTTGAAATCCAGCTGTGCTGCTTAATATATAAACCATGATACATTTTTTTCCCAGGATTCTTTGATTAATAGAGCGTTCAAAAGAACAGCAATTTATTCAAAATTGAAACGTTTTGTAACATTATAAACATTTTTAATGTTCCTTTTAATACATTTAATGCATTTATTATGAACAAAACTGATCCCCAAATCTTCAACCGTATGAAAACCTAATACTTTTGAATATAATATAATGCATTTTCAGTCACACTTCTTACCATTAACTATTAACTAGGATTTTTACCCCAATAAACTCATAATTACTGCTTATTAATAATTAGTATAGGGTAGTTTTTAAAGGGATAGTTCACTTTGAAATTAATTTTTGGTATGTTTTAGCTTGCCTCAAGTGCATCCAAGATGTAGGTGTCTTTGTTTCCGCAGTATTTTCATTGTTGATATTTTTATATAATGGATGTCTATGGGGTCCACCTCAAAGAGCATGCACAGAGAAGTCCAAATTAAACATGATTTAATAACTCCTAAATGTAAGTACAACATTGATGGCCTAAGACACGAAACGAGCGGTTTGTGTAAGAAAACGAACAGTACTTATACCGTTTTTACCTCTTGTAACCACAGCCACGTCCAACTGATCTGAGGGCGCTGGCGCTTTGTGGCTGTGGTAACAAGAGGTAAAAACTATATAAATTCTGTTAGTTTTCTCACACAAACCACTTGTTTCATGTCTTAGGCCATCAATGTGTACTTACATTTACGCATCATTGAATCATGTTTAATTTTGACTTCTCTGTGCATGCTCTTTAAGGTGGACCCCATAGACCTCCATTATATGACTGATAGACACGAATGGTTTGACCTAAAGATTTTAAAATTGAAAAAAGTGCGGAAACAAAGACGCCTACATCTTGGATGCACTTGAGGCAAGCTAAAACATATCAAAAATTAATTTCAAAGTGAACTATCCCTTTAAGTTCAGGTATTGGGTAGGATTAGGGATGTAGAATATGATCACGCAGAATAAGGCATTAATACGTTCTTTATAAAAATAAAAAAAAACAATATCCTATTAATATACTATGCTAAGCAACTTGAGAATTGGACCCTAAACTAAAGTGTTACCGCAGGTTCTTATTATTTGCAAATAAATATTCCACCAACTTTGGGATCAATCTGGATGGATGGACCAGTGCGATCCTGTCTTTATGTGACCTCACCGTTGAATTGCATGGGCTCACCAGCCTCTGACTGACTTCTCTTTCACAGATACCCCCATTCAAAAGGTCCCTGTATATAAAGCACATATTTCAGTGCACATCTCAGGTCAAAAGAACTGCTCCTGAGATTGTTTGAAAATAGAAAAGTTCTTTCATGCATTAGCCCTACAGAGCAGTTTTGTCCTTTCCCCCCTCCTACTGAGGAGAAAATGAGTGATTCGGCTGTATCTGGGCTCCTTCCTCACTTTCTGTCATTTTCAGGCCAGCGCTCCCCAGAGAGTCCTCCAGCCGTAGGCGTGACATATATAACGCATGGACTCTGTCACGCTGCCTTATTTTAGAGTGCCCCGCTTGGCTGCGGGAACTTTAACTTTATGTAAATCATATTAATAAATTTGCACCAAAGTTGCTCAAAGGATTTTCACCCACGTTACTGGAGGGTGACAAAGGGGGGCACCGTAATCCCTTTTGTTCAGTTCCGGCTCGCTGCGAATACTCTGTGTACTTTTGTATAAACGATTGTAGTATGTATGTGCGCAGGCAATCCTTTGCCACCTAATGTCATCTTTCCATTCATTACTCATTAGGACAACACACAATACAGTCTCACCATAATAATTACAGATGTGCCAAAACAACAGTGAAGGCATATTATGAATAATTGATTCCGTTTTCCTCTTTTAAGACCCAATTTACCACCTGAGCACCGTTTGCATTCAACTTAAAACAATTATTTCAGCATTGCTTACTGGGTTAAAAGCATTAAAAGGGTTCCCTTGGTAATGCAGGAGTGGAGTTAAGAGTGATAGATGGATTCAAACTGCTGACACGAATGCTAATCACATATGCAAATGTGGTTGCTCTAAGTGGTTGGTGTCTTTTTTGCTGTAAAGAGAGATTTGTTGATTGGTCGGTTAGTTAGACGTTGACTTACTGGTTGAGGGATTTTTTTTTTTTTTTTTTCAGTGCTCCTGCCACTGTCAGATTGGCCATTATAGTCCACACACACACATACACTCAATTATCAGAGCTGTTAAAATATGGAAGTTAATTAGCTCCCTGCAGGGGGGTTTAAGTTTAGAACTGTTAAAACTAAAAACTGTCTTTTTTTGCATGAACTCAGACTTACTGATTATACACACTCATACAAACATTGACGTAAGGGATAATGTAGACTGTCATTATCATAATTATTATGACAAAATAAAGCCTGACGGGGGTCTTGTGTCACCTTGGTTTTTGTGAGAATGACTGTGCATTATTCCACTTATTACATACAGCTACTCACTAAATAAACAAATAAATGAAATGTTGATTAAAGATTAAATTATTACTTGTAGTGATCATTGAGAGACATAACACAGGGACAGGATGAGAATCAGCCCTGGATAAAGGTCTCTATTTAGAACGAACTGACCAATCAATGTTTTTTTTTTTTCAAACAGGAAAACAGGCATCATTGCATCCGCTTGTCGGAGAGAGTGAAATATATTTTTATTTTGCACTGTGTATTTGATTTGATAACCAACAGTGAAAACAAGGTAGCCTATACCAGAAAGTATGTTGTAGAAAGTAATATTTTTGGATGATTTCTGTACTGCAAATATACTTAAAAATAGATGATGAATTTGGATATGCTTCTAAATGTCTGCTTAATTTGTATTTAAAAGTATGAAATCATAGTATATAGTATGAAATCCAAAGAGTGTGATAAATTGTTCTTCATTTAAATCATTCATTAACAATATTTTCTTTATAAAGCAAACAGTCTATATCTGTGTAGCAAGGAAGTTTTTTTTTTTTTTTTTATCTATGTAGTTTAACTATCCTGCCTCAAAAAGCACATTAGGAAATATCAGGTTGCAACTGGGGACGTACAGTCTTCAAAAGCAAGTGACATTGAATCTAATATTCAAATAGTCCCTCAAGGCTGATTTTTTCTTTCCATTTTAGATTCTTTTTAGACCATTATTTCAAGTAGGACAGTGATCCAATTCACCATGGACCAAAGACTGGACAGAGGGCGTTTCCAAAACCTATGCAAATTCACATGCTATCCTAGAAAATATGCTGTATGAGAACTGTATGTATGGATGGATATATGTTTGTATGGATTTATGTATGTACGTATGTATAGATGTATGGATGGACGTATATACATATGGACAGATGTATGTACGTAAGGATGTATGTATCGATATATAGATGAATGTATGTATGGATGTACGTATGTTCGTACTTCTTAAATTAGCCGCTGTTTATGCAACAGTTTAGTCTGGTTGATCTTCAATGATAGTTTTTTTAATTGCTACATTACTGATTCATAAATACAGTAAATTACTCACTAAGAGTATTTATAAATCATTTTCTGCATGCTGTGTGTGTAAACCTGTCAGTCAAACATATTGATTTACATTATGAATATGCATATTTTAATATATAAATATGCATATTTAACTAAATGCAACTTTAACCACAATATATAATTTTTTCATAGTTCTGAAGAAATGTGTAACCATGGTTCCATAAGAAGGGAAACAAAACACTACGGGCCCTATCTTGCACCCGGCACAAATGACTTTGTACATCAACGCATGTATCATTCCTATTTTGCACCTACTTTTCCCTCGACAGATGCACGTCGGTAAACTAGGAAATGAACTTGCGCTCCCTGGGCGGGTCGGCGCATAAAGGAGCCGTGTTTTAGTGCAAACAATCCCTGGTGCTATTTTGCAGTTCCAGAAATGATTGCACCCAAGACCAGAAAAAAACTAGTCTAAAGTTACTGGCACATTGCGCATTCATTCCGATGCTATTTTAAGCATGCATGCTTGGCCATAACACATACACTGTAGATGAATCTCTCATCTACACAGATGCGCCGTTAAAATAGATTTGCGCCATGGAACAAGTGCACCTCGTTCATCATACTCTTAAAGGGAACGTGATATGACGCTCTTATTGGTTTGTTTCCGTTACGCCCAAAGCACACCTATGAATAATGAATCTACTTCAGACGAACCCCTTTTAAACTTGCGTCGGGCGCAAGAGTCATTTATCCCGCCGGTAAAATAGCAACAGCGCCCAAGATCCGCCCACAAAGTTACTTTGCGTTTCGCGCTTGATACTTGCATTTCAGATCATTAAAATAGGGCCCCATGTCTTGAATGGGTACGCCATTAGCATGTCCGATGTCTGAAGCACATGTGCCAACACAACAATTCCACTGGCTGACAGCAGTCCATAATGTCACTACTAAAGTACCCGTGAGTATAAGATGGCGCCTGCAGTGTACACCATCAGCTTTTTTATCTTCAGGAGCTGTTTGTTTGTGTTAGCATGTGTGAAGGCATCTATCATGGATAAGTACTCGAACAAGCTCAGGAAGTGTATGCTTCTGTGCCCAGGTTTTTGACATATGACGACATATGATTGGTGCTTTTGTGTCTGGGTGAGGAGCACGTGCGTTCAGTTCTCGGGAGATCTGAATAGGCACATTATGAGCCATTCACTCCGTTCATGCTTGGCTCTATTCTCGAGGGTTGATGGACAAGTGTCTGCGCCCCTTTGCTCAAGCCCAGTGGTACCTGAAGCACAGCGGAGACTGAAGTCATGTGGAACATAGGTCGATCTGACTAAGGAGTTCAAGAAAGGTTTGTCTCTCAAGTGTTCACAAGTCACTGGCTTGAGCGATCTGCTGGGTCAAGATGTACTCTCTCTTGAGTCTTCAGATCCAGGATAAGGTGGATGTGGTTGAAGAGGGTTAAGATAATGCTTGTAAAGAGCCCTCTAAGCTTGCCACCCCGCATATAAGGAGTTGCTGAAGGTAATGGCCCATGCCACGACTAGATTTGATGAGTGATGTGCGATACCTATTGGGCTAACCCGCTCCAACGTCTGCCTAACAGCAAAAGTGCAAACAGTTTGTGGCCGGGCTGAGAAGGCTCTGTGATGATGCTACCTGTCCGTTTCTTCACTCTTGTGTTGTCCCGAAGTCCCGAAGGTTGGGTAGGTGCATACCAATTATCATTTCAGCTGTCCTAACAAGCCTACTTATAACTGATTTGTTTGGTGACCCAAACCAGATAACAGACTCAATAACAGCTGAATAAAACTGTGCCATTTGAGCCTGAGGCAAGTTTAATTTTTTTCAGTTGACAAAGAAAGTACAACCTCTATTGGGCCTATTTCACAATGAAATGAATGTGATTGTCCCTCTTAAGGTCCTGAGAGATAGTGGTGACTCCACTTCTTCCCTCTGTTCATGATGCTGAGTGGGGGGAGTTTCTCCTAAAGTCCACAATCATCTCCAAAGTTTTGAGTGTGTTCAGCTCCAGGTTGTTGTGACTGCATCAGACAGCCAGTTGCTCAACCTCTTGTCTGTAAGCAGACTTGTCAAAGTCTTGGATAAGGCCAATGACTGTGATGCTGTCTGCAAACTTCAGGAGCTTGACAGAGGAGTATTTGGAGGTGCAATCATTTGTGTAGATGGAGAACAGCAGTAGGGAGAGAACACAACCCTGAGGAGTGCCAGTGCTGATAGTGAGGGTCATAGATGTGAGTTTTCTTAGCCTCACTATAGCTGTTGCCTGTCTGTCAGAAAGTTAATGATCCACTGACTGATGGGTACAGAGAGCTGTGTCAAGTTTATTCAGGAGGGTATACGGGATGATGATGTTGAAAGTGGACTCCACTTTCAACATCATCCACAAACAAGATCCTTGCTTAAGTCCCAAGTTTGCTTGACAAGCAAAATGTAGGGGGTCCAAAAAGTGTCCAGTGATGTCCTTCAGGTGGGCCATCACCAGTCTCTCAAATGACTTCATGACCACATACACTGCATCATTTAGTCCTGTCATTTTTGGTTTCTTGGGTACAAGGCTGATGGTAGAGCATTTGAAGCAGGAGGAGACTTCACACAGCTCTAGTGATCTTTTGAAGATCAGTGTGAAGATGGATGAGCCACAGGCTTTGAGACAGGGTAGTGAGACACAGTCTGGGCCTTTTGCTTTACATATCTTCTGTTTCCCGAGGACCCGGCGTACATCCTCCTCACAAATCTTAAGTGCAGGCTGAAAGTCAGGAGGGGGTGTTGATGGTTGTGTGGGGTGTGAGACCAGGCTTTTTAAATCTCCAGTTGTTGATTCTCCACAGTGCTGGGGGATGGTGTCTTGTGGCTGGTGATGGCTTTTCGCAGTAGCTTCTCTTAGCTACTGTTATCTCCTTATTCAGTGTGATTTTGGCCTATTTGTACAAGGCTTTGTCCCCACTCCTGCAGGCATCCTCTTTGGCCTGGCGAAGCTGTATGAGTTTTGCGGTGAGCCATGGCTTATTGTAGTTATATGTTAAATAAGTCCTGGTGGGAACACACGTCCTCACAGAAGCTGACATAGGATATCACAGTGTCTTGAGAGCTCATCCAGATCAGTGGCTGTAGCCTCAAAACACTCCAATCAGTCGCAACAGGTTTGTAAATCCCGCTCTTTTTCATTGGTCCATCTCTTTACAATTCTTACTTCAGGCTTAGCAGATTTAAGTTTCTGCTTAGGCTGGGAGAAGATGAACCAACAGTGATTAGAGAGTCCCAGAGCCGCTCAGGGGACAGAGTGATATGCATCCTTTAACATACTGGACAATTGCTACACTGTTTTACTGTGCCTGGTGGGGAATGTGATGTGATGTGATGTGCTGTATGTAGACTGGGACCGTCATCCCTATGACTCCACCAGGCTCCCTTGTCTCTCCGGCTCCACCTTGGTCAGTCCTCATGGTCAGTTCTATGCCATGGACTTAAAATAAATTTTGTTTTTATGAAAAATGTATCAAAATTAAGTGAGATTATGCCTAAAACAAGAATAAATAGCTAAACGAATTAATAATTTTATTTTATTAATTAACAATTTTCCTTAATTCACAAGGAAAACAAGTTTAATTTTTTCTTACCCCATTGGCAGATATTTGTTCTTGTTTTAAGCATAAACTCACTTACTTTTGATATTGTTTTTGCAAAAAAACAAACAAAAAAACAACGCTTAATTTCTAGTGAAATTTCACTTCTTGAGTAAATGTGTCTATTTAAGAATGTTTAGATATTTTACTAAAAATGGGGTATTTTTTTTCAGGAGAAAACCTCATGAGAAGGATAAAGTCTCCATTTGACTTCCATTTAACTTCATTGCTGTCTAGAAGAAGCATTTGTGATTTTTCTCTCCTGTTGTCAATTAACTTTGAGGTGTCAAGTGTTCTCTACTGTTTACAGCCGTGTTTCTACAGTGTTATACTGTAAAGGTAACGTGGGCTCATGGATATAGAGAAATCTCTGGTTGGATCAAATCCTCTAATAGAAAATGGGTAGCTGACTTTGTTTAGTGGATATGATGATGAAATAGAAATAAAAAGAGATAAAGAGTGGGGAAGAGAACCCCCTGCAGCGTGCCCTTCATGTGCTCCTGAGAGCTTTTAATGGGAGTAAATTTTGCCCTGACTTCCACCCTAAACACACTCACCCCCCTCAAAGACCCCTGCTGTCCTGTCAGAGAGAGTGTGTGTATGTGTGTGTTTGTGTAAGTGAGCAAATTGCTCTAAGGGCAATGTGAGAGGCTAGGGGGGGTCAGTCATGACCATTGGATGCTGTGACTGAGTTTGTGACCACCTGCGGGGCCGAAAGTCTTCCACTCTGCTGAATCAAAGCTTGTAAATTTGTTTAAGTTGCATGATTCATAAAGAGTGACATGTATTGGCACAGCATGAGGAACTGTCTGCTTGTGAAATGATGTGTGTGTGTGTGTGTGTGTTTGGGTTGAAGAGAGACGGTTAAGGGTGAAGGTGACATTGCTATTGTAAATTAAATAAATAATTATATAATTAATATTGATACAAATTATCAAATTGATTATATGCTGTTTTATTTAATTAATCACAATTACTTTGTTATTAATTGCATAATACTGATTAATTGCATAATACTGAATAAATAATTAATTAAATAAAAACTACATAAATATTGTGGCAGAGATATTAAATAGTTCATTCTTTTGTTGTAGCTGTCCAAGAGCTTGTGCAAAAATTGCACAGCGAGATTTTAAAATTACGGAAGCCCTGAACCGCAACCTAAAAAAAAAAAGTCAGTAAAAAAAAAAAAAAAAAAGTCAGTAAAAAAAAAAAAAAATCTGTAAAAAAAAAAAATAAAATCTAGCATTTCGAGATTAAAGTCGAAATGTTTCGAGATTAAAGTCGAAATGTTTCGAGATTAAAGTCGGAATGTTTCGAGATTAAAGTTGAAATGTTTCGAGATTAAAGTCGAAATGTTTCGAGATTAAAGTCGAAACATTGTGCATTCATAACAGTGCGCGTCCACTGGCTCAGAGCGTGCGCGCGTGTGTGTGTGTGAAGTCGAACTGCCATGGATAAACACAAAATAGTAGCTTTTTACTTTTATCTGAATTACTTATCTTACTTTATCGTTATAAAATATAATGCGCCGGAATAGACTTTAGCCTATAGGAAAACCAACACGGAAAACACTTTTCAGACTGGATTGAGAAATCCAGCTTTATGAATGAATGAATGAATGAATGAATGAATGAATGAATGAATGAATGAATGAATAGGGCATTTATATAGCGCTTTCATATATGCCTACACTCAAAGTGCTTTACAATCATATCAGAGAATCTCTCCTCAACCATAAGTGGTTATTAAATCTTAGGAAATCACAGGATCCGGCCAAATGATTGGATACAGAATGATGCACTTAAAATGTATCCAGAGCGTATTTACGGTGAAGAGGGACACCGAACAGTTCCTGTTGTGTTCTCGACCCAGATAGTGTTGACTAGACGAGCACGAAAACACCTCAGAAACACTTCCACTAGCACGTGTGACGTGTGTAGATTTTTTTGAAAGCCCAGATAAAAGTAAAAAGCTACTATTTTGTGTTTATCCATGGCAGTTCGACTTCACACACACACACACACGCGCGCGCGCTCTGAGCCAGTGGACGCGCACTGTTATGAATGCACAATGTTTCGACTTTAATCTCGAAACATTTCGACTTTAATCTCGAAACATTCCGACTTTAATCTCGAAACATTTCGACTTTAATCTCGAAACATTTCGACTTTAATCTCGAAACATTTCGACTTTAATCTCGAAATGCTAGATTTTTTTTTTTTTTTAGGTTGCGGTTCAGGGCTTCCGTATAAAATACACCGCAAGACTGTTTTGACTAATGTAATCAGATGTGAGATGGTAAAGACCAAAATCTCCCCAGAGAACATCAAAGAGATATTAAATGCACAGACGCAAACACAGACTCTTACAAACAATAGGTTACTGTTGTAACCCTGGTTCTCTGAAACATTGAGTAGAGAGATCCACCTAGGGGAAGGGCATCCGTATCTGACCTCTGCAGAACCGGGGTTATAACAGTTACCTATTATTCTATCTCTTGTTCGAGATCCACCTATGGCAGACTGATCTCATGAAATGGCGTATGTATGATACGCCAATTCGTATTTCCATTTTTGGAGTGCAATCAACATGCATAATCACTTTTCAGTGATTATGAACGCTGTTGACTTAACGTTAGATTACTGTATATAAATATATGACCTACCCCAACCCCGTCCCTAAACCTACCCATCACTGGGGTTAATAAGATGACCCCACCCCCAAAACAGAATGTGCTACCTAGGTTCTAGTGACATCCGGACAGTAGTAACACACAAACGTATGGGGAAAAAGCTCAGGTGGCATCAGAGCAGATGTCCTGCAGTGATACTCCCTGAACAGGGCCCAAGAGGCAGCTAAGCCCCTCGTGGAATGAGCTCTGATGTCCCCTGGGGGCTGCACTACTTTCGATTCACATGCCAAAATTATAGCATCCACAAGCCAATGTGAGAGGTGTTGCTTAGATGGGATTCCCCTTGCGAGAGGGTGCCCATGAAATAAAGAGCTGGTCACTCTTCCGGAAAGCACTGGTCCTAGCCAATATGTCTGTAAGGCACGGACAGGACACAGGGCATTCATGCTTTGATCCTCCGCACAGGTGAAGGGTGGATGGTGAAAAGCGGACATCTCTAACATGAAGGCATGAAGGCCAGATTACGCTTAAGGAAAACCTTCTCTCCACCAAGAGAGAATTTAGTGCACGAGGAATGGACCGAGAGTGCATGTAACTCACTAACACGTTTAGCTGATGCCAAGGCCAAGAGCAAAGCTGTCTTGAAAGACAGCAGCATTAAGGAAATATTTCCCTGGGGCTCAAAAGGGAATTGAGACAGAGCCTCCAGCACCATGGAGAGGTCCCATTCAGGGACCGTTCTTCTGATGACTGGAAAAGAGTGACCGGCACCCTTCATAAATCTGCGGATTAGAGGATACTGCCCAACTGTTGAGCCCTCAAAACCCACATGACAAGCAGAAATCGCTTCCAGGTAGACCTTAATGGTGGAAAAAGGCCTGCCTTTATCAATAAGGTCCTGAAGGAAACGCAAAATATCAGGAACAGCACACTGATATGATGTAAGAGTGTGCCCATCACACCACCCTTCGAACACTTGACACTTTTTAGCACAGCCATATACGGACCATGTAGAAACGACCCTGGCATTCTGTATAGTAGCAACCACATACGGGGAAGCCCTAGTGCACTTAGGTTTGTCCTCTCATGGGGGAAATTGTATTTCCTTAAATGTTTGTTCAACACACAGAGGTCCAAGATTGGGCAGAGAGAGCCGTCCTTCTTTGGGACCAGCAAATAACAAGAATAAATCCCTGATTGATCAGATTGGGCAGCACCACCTGAATCGCTCCCTTGTTTAGAAGGGAAGATATTTCCCTAACCACCCATGCGAAGAGCTGCCATATCCTTCACCTCAAGGCACATGAGACCGTGCTTGAGATCAAGCAGGTCGCTCCAGTTGTGCCTCGTGCACTTAAAAAAGTATACAGTAAAAGTATATAGTATAAAGTAAAAAGTATATAAAGAAAACATCCCCCACACTATTACACCACCACCACCAGCCTGCACAGTGGTAACAAGGCATGATGGATCCATGTTCTCATTCTGTTTACACCAAATTCTAACTCTACCATCTGAATGTCTCAACAGAAATCGAGACTCATAAGACCAGGCAACATTTTTCGAGTCTTTAACTGTCCAATTTTCCTGAGCTCTTGCAAAATGTAGCCTTTTCCCTATTTGTAGTGGAGTTGAGTGGTAATTGGTGGGATCTTCTGCTTCTATCAGGTTGAATCAGTCGGCCCATTCTCCTTTGACCTCTAGCATCTACAAGGCATTTTTGCCCACAGGACGTACTGGATGTTTTTCCTTTTTCACACCATTCTTTGTAAACCCTAGAAATGGTTGTGCGTGAAAAATGTTTGAAGGCTAACTAGAGGTATTTTATGGCTTGGTTCAATGAAGGGGCAACTATCACATCATCTGCATAAAGGTGTAGTTTAGCAGTTTGCACACCCTTTCCAATATTAATTGTGAATATAGAAAATAAAATAGGGGCTAAAATCAAACCTTGAGGAAACCTTCATTCTGTAAGATTTTGAAGTTTTTGAACCAATTAATGGCTGTGTTTCCTATTCCAATGTTCCTAAATCTATTTGGCAATAGATCAAGGTCAACAGAGTCAAATGGACAGATCCACAAGTAAAGCAGCACAATTTTGCTTTTGTCCAAGGCATTTATTATGTCATTTAATAGCAACAAAGTTGATTTAACTGTGCTGTGTCCAGCTCTAAAATCTGATCAGTTAAAATATTGTGTTCTACCAAGTTTTCTTTTAATTGATAGTTTACTTGAGCTTCCAATTTTTGCCAGAATAAAGAATTAGTAAATTGGCCTATAATTGTGAAGATATGAAGGGTCACCACCCTTTAGCAAAGGAACTGGAAGCACCTAGGGTGCCTTCCATAATTTGGGAAAATTCAATAAAAAGGGGTTCTAGGTTGTCTGGTCCTGTTGATTTTTTGGGGTCAAGAACAATACAGACATCCTCTTTTAAAATGGTCTAAAAACAAAAGTTTCCGATGGTGCTTCAATGTTGGAGTCAGAACAATGACAACTTAATTTGGACTCATTAAGAATAAAGGCAGCTGATACAAAGTGATAGTTAAAACGTCCAATTATGTCAGATTTGTTTTTAATTTCAATTGAATTTACAAAAATATGTTGTGAGAGACCTAAAAAATAATTAGAGCCATCTCTTAATTTGCTTCCAGAATTTAGAGGGGTTATTACGATTTTCAGACACATTTTTTAGATAGTAATCTGATTTTGCTTTTCTGGTCATGCTTGTGTATTTAAGTTCTAAAAACAGTCTAGTCAGCAGTAGAATTTTTAGCTTGAGCTTTGCCCCATGCAACATTACTTTATCTGATCATAAAGCTTAACTCTAAGGTAAACCATGGATTATTCCTCCCGCTAATCTTAAATTTCTTTACAGGAGCATGCTTATTACAAATAGCTGAAAAGGCATTGTGAAAATATTCCCAAGCATGTTCCACATCAGGTATCAGACAGACAGTCTCCAGTCATACAGATCATGAAAAAATGCCTGTTCATTAAAAAAACCTTTTAAAAGCATAACAAGGTTAAAGTTAGGGTAGTTTTGTATATACAAGCAATCACATGGTGATCACTGACATCATTGCAAAAAATAGCAGTCGGTGTGTATTTACGTGGCATGTTAGTAAAAATGACATCCAACATGATTTGCTATGATCTCTTGGATTTATACGAGTTGAAATGTCAATAAGTTGTGTAATATTCAGAGAGTCAGCATATTCTAAGTCAATATGCATTCCAGGCTTAAAAAGGGTTGCTGTATTTAACAAATAAATCAAACCCGTCCAATGTTGATGAAATCTCTTGTTCTTCCATAACTAGTCTGCAAATTAGATGCATCATCTAAAGTGGGCAAATATGTGCAAGGCAGACTGATGACTCTAACAGTTCATTTGTTTGTCACAGATTAACTGCTGTCTCTACACACAAACAAGACTAAACACACACACCCACTTGCACAAACAAAAAGCTGCACTAATCCTCTAAGCAAACTCCTACTTAAACATGTCCACTCTCATTGCCTGGTTAGGAGATCCAGCCGAGCCATAATGATTCATTCTTAGTCTGACAAGCTGATTTTACACCATCAGAAAGGCCAGAGCAAACAGTCCCAACATTTGTAATACAGCAAGCATTTTGGACAACCAGAGAAGGAGCCATGGAGAAGGAAATGGTAAGGTTATCAAATAATATTTGGAAGGAGAGAAGCAGGAAAAAGAATGGCAGCCAAACACGGTTGCATTAACCATGGCACGAGTCCCAGTAACCTGCTCTGTGGAGGCCAATCAAATATTCTATTACATTACACCCCAATTTTTACCCTGTGCTCCATCCTGTGCCAATTTGAAGGGACTCAGTGGACCAAGAGTGTTTTGTATATTATGCCTCGTGGAGGAAGTGTTTACTCTCTCGCCATCTGTCTGCATAGTTGGACATATTGGAAATCAAAGTGGGGGGACAGAAGGGAACCAGGCTCGGGCCGGCACCGTTAACCAGCTCATGAGTCTAGACGTACTGTACACATGGAGCCAGTGGATACAGAGTGTGTCTAACAGGTAAAGAGAAGACATGGGTCAAACTAGGGATGGGGCCGATCCGATCCAGTATCGGTATCGGGACCGATACCAGCGTAATTCACGTATCGGATTTTTCCGATCCAACCTGCGGAGAAATCCGATATTTATGATCCATGTCTGCGCTTTAACGTTGGCTGCTGAAATGACTCCAAAAGGGATTCCCCGGGGCTGCTAGTCTGCTAGCTGGCTGCAAACTGTGGAATGGATATCCTGAACGGAGGTGCAGCTCAATCATAGACTGTAAAAAATAGGGCTCAATGAGACACACAGACGCCCGCTCAAGAAATCCATTCCGCAGTTTGCAGCCAGCTAGCAGGATAGCATTGAGCTACCAATATGTTCGCTGTGTGGAAATCCTATGGTGGAAATACTTCACACTGGAAACACCGCAGCAGAGCAAGACAGCAAAATGCAATGTTTGCAAAGCCGTATAAATTAAACTATTTGTCTGTGATGCATGTTTGCAATTTGCAGTCCAGAAGAGAAAGAGAGAGAGATCTCTCACGCGGTGCCACAGCACGCACAACACGACAGCCCTGCTTAATCAGTGACGACAGAGAAAACATAGCCTGGTTACACTTTAGATCTGTGATATTAGTCTGATTTCCAAAGATTAAAGAATATATTGAGGTAAAAAAAAAAAAACATTAAACAATAGCCGCATTCTGTGTAGCCAACTTCCTTCCCATCGCGGGGGTGTCATTTCTCCGTAAAACTCAAACTTTAAGACAGAATCAGCACGATCGGTAATTGTTGTAAAATGCCGTCTCTGCTGTTGCTAAATTGCGGGACGCTTTTAATAATAAAAAGAGCTATTAAAAGCACAAAATTTGCGCAAGAGGGCGGCGCGCGCTCCGAAACAGACAAGCAAATTATACTTTGGGCTTCATATGCGCGTCTAAACAATCAAAATGTAGCCTGCACAAAAATGTCAAAACGACCGGCTTGGAGATTATCACTTAACTACGTTCATTTTAGACATAAACGGTTTATGGAAATAGTTGGGAGAAAATATGGTGCATCAGTAGACTATGAAATCCGCACTAGTTCTTAAAGGGGCAGCAGTATAAATGTGACGATTGCGACATTACTGAGAACAAAACAACCAAAGGCAAAGAGAACATCACTCACAGCTCTTGAATGAATAACTTCAGCTTTAATAAGCATAAATCTATCTATGATAAACTTTGCAGTGCTATTTTACTTTTGATTACTTTATTATAATTCTTTTTAGACGATATACCTGAATAATGTTAGTAGACCTTCCTGAAATTAAAGCACTGTGTAGGCCTGTATAATGCGTATATCTTTGTTTAATTGTCTATCTATTGTTTAATATAGCTATTATATATATATATATATATATATATATATATATATTGACATAGGCTACATACGTACGTATCATCCTTGCTTGTAGAGAGGTGTTTATTTCAGCATCATATAAAATCAACAATAATGATAAATAATGTTAAAGCAAACACAGGTCTGGTATCGGAAAAGTATCGGTATCGGCCGATATCCAAAGTCAGGTATCGGGATCGGATCGGAAGTGAAAAAATGTGGATCGGTGCATCCCTAGGTCAAACACTTAACAAATGCTCAAAGTCTGAAGACAAACAGAAGAGTTCTTAGCAGCAAGACATTTGGATGTAACCCCAGACACATATGTGTTGATGAAAAAGTTATCTATCCAAAAATTGGAAGGCCACCCTCAATGAATATTTGACCAAAATTCCATCTGGATGAAGAAGAAAAACATATTCTCTTTCAGGCTATTCTAAATCTTGTTATCAGTAATGGGAAGTTTAGTTTTGTAAGATTGGAAAAACTAGTTGAAGAAAGGTTGTGCGTCCACCAAAGCGTTTTTCCACGCCCCTGGCGTATGTTTTCAATTGTTTTCAATGGGAGCCCCGCATTTTTTAAACGCCATGAGCGTGACGAGGCGCTGAGCGTTTTTTTCACGCTGAAGCGCCGAGCGCCCAGCGTTTTTACTGGTCGCTGGGAGTTGAAAAACGTTCAACTTTACATAAAACGCAGCGCTCATCACTGTCAAATTTTACCCAGCCATCCAATCACAGTGGAGGAGGGGCGGGACTAAACCTCACCGACCAACTGTCACAACATTTAAACTGCTGCATATATTCTGTATCATATCAACGAAACGTCTCAACAGAAAAAACGCTGCGCTGCCAAAACGCTCTCAAGCGCCCAAAGGACGGCGTCTTCAGCAGAGTTTTCAGCTGGCTAAAAACGCTTTGGTGGACACACGGCCAAAGGACCATGCTGCAAATTAACATTTGAACTCCCCTTACAGCATCGAGACGAAGGTCTCACCTCCCTCATCCTAATCTACATTTCTTCTCCTCATCCCCCACTCTGGTTTAATGTGAATAATTATCATTGAGTATACAATGTTTAGTATCATTTGAAATGTCTCAGGATGACTGGTATAAATATGGCATTTCCAAATAGTTTGATAAAAGAGTTTCCAAAGAGTTTAGGTTTTTAAGATTTTTTAGTTTTCCAGACTGAGCATGTGATGTTTTGTATTGATAATCTTTTAATTGATTATGAAATTCACATGATACATTTACCTGAAATAATAAATTGTAAATTTTATTCTAATCGTCTCTGTCATTATTTCCAGTAAAGAGTCAAACGAATAGTCAAACAATCGCTCATTTAATGATGCACAGATATCATTAAAACCTTTTCATTTATGGAGTCAGATGAATATACAAGTTAATACATGAGACAATGTACAGTATTGCATTCAATCACAATCCCTTTGCCATGTGGAAAGACAGTAACGCGCAGATAAGCCTAATTGGATAAGCCTATATTGGGCTGATTTTCCCGGGCTTTAAAGTTTGAAGTCACTGAGTGCAATGGAAATATTTCATCAAGCCATCTGAATTTTCACCGACATTTTTGACAACACAAAACTTGAAGTCAACAACACAAAAAACGCATTAGATTTATGACACATAAACAGTCGGGTACATAGACATATATTTCAACGCATTCTCATCCCAAGGCTTCATACTGACGCTTTTGCCAATGCGTATAAAACCAACGCACATGGCATCCATTAGCGTCAATATAACACGCTTTGGGTCTGGGGTAGGGTTAGATGTGCCTTCTGGCCCATATATATCTGCGTCTCATATTGATGCTAAAGGGTGCCATGTGCTTTGGATGTATACGCATTGGCAAAAGCGTCAGTATATGACACCTTGGGATGAGAACGGGCTGGATATTTGGTTGACAGACAGATAGATGTGTGTTACCAAACTACGCAAGCCCACTGGCGGAGTTAAAATTATTATGAAACATTTGCTGAAAAATGTTCTTCAGTCAAAAAATGTACTTCAGTGAAAGGCACTTATCTGAGTAGGTGAGAGCATGTCTTTCTCTCATAGATGGCAGGCTAACATTCATATAACAGTGACTGTGTAACCCTCAAACAAATCTGAAATGGCCTCCCCATAAATACGATTAAAAATATGAAACTATATGAAGTGAGCCATATGAAACTATTTCTCTGCTCGTTTCCATCACCTGCTCCCTCCTCCTGGCACAGACAGGTGTCCGAGCAAACATCCATCAGGGCTAGATGACATCAGGGCTTCAAACTGATTTAGATACGGGTAAAATGCTAAGCCCATATCCCAAGTGGAAAGTACTAATTGCTCAGTGCTGGTCTGAATCCACCAGGCAGGCTGCCAGGGGAGGTCGAGAGCAGTATGGAAAAGGAAAAAGAGGAAAACTAGACACATCCACAGAGCCCTGGAAGCTGGGACTGGGGAATGAAACTTGATGATTCCTCAAATTACAATTTCTTACTTAAGACCCATTTCCCTTTCCTCCTCTAACAGTTGGGGTGGCTAATTAAGCACGCCCCGTGCCCAATGCAGAGGGCTCATACTGTTATTGACTGGCATATGCTCCAGTGACTATGGGCAGATTGCACGTGGAGGGGTCCATTAGAGAAGCCGAGCTGCAGGAGCGACTGCAGAGCCCACTGAAGATGGAGAGGAGATAATTGGGGAGTAAAGTCATAGAGCCGGCCATCCCATGAAGACCCTTAAGGCAGCAGCCAATGAGCAATGAGCTTCCAAACAGGCCACTCTGTGGTGCCTCTAAAAACCTCTATAGTGTCATTCAACCACAGGCCTACTAGAAAATAATGTTGGAAAACTATTAAATTACAATTAATCTCCAAAGTGAGAGCTTTAAACTCAGAGATGTTTCTGCTTTGCAAGTGAACATTATTGGTTACTTTGTTCATTTGTTATAGACCCTTTTACAGTTGGTAAACATGGTGACGTTTTTTTTGTGGGCGGAGCTTAGGTGGAGGCAGAAAGATCCCTCTGGCCGCTTCACTAACGCTAGTTAGCAAGGATTGTTAGCTTGTTTTTTAACAATGACTGGAGAAAATCCGATATTATCTTAATGTGTAAGGTCACTCAGTGTCCAGGACCGCGATTGTTATTTCCAAAAGTTATTTTTAACGGACGGAACCAGATTGGCCGACCCGTAGCCGCCTACACGCTCACTCAATGCATGGATGATCTGACAGGATTAACGTACGTTACCTCGGTTGAGTGGCCTGACTTCTACACCTACCTTATAGAGAAACCGATCGTAAAGAGAAACTGAGGGCATATAAATCTTTAGATGCCTATATGGTCCTGTACAAGACTTGTGTGTATGATCCGCAGTTCTGCTGAGCCAGCG
This sequence comes from Pimephales promelas, assembly GCF_016745375.1. The sequence goes on from NW_024121188.1 coordinate 525,917, forward strand.
CCGAGACCACGACAATGTAAAGAGTGACATTACAGTGCGATTTTAATGATGTGAATATTTTCTAGAAATAATGCTACGTTCACACCGGACGCGAATAGGGCGTCAGGCGCGAATGATTTCAATGTTAAGTCAATGCAAAGACGCTTTACGCGCGTGAAAAACTCCTGCGGCGCGAATGAGGCGTGGAGCGCGGCGCGGAAGACGCGAATACGCCTCATTCGCGCGTCAAGTTGGCGCGAATTGAGCGTTGTGCATTCACGCGTTTGACGCGAATTCGGGTCTGCCGCCCGAGTTGAAAAATCTGAACTTTGGCGTGAATTCGCGCCGCGTTAACCAATCAGGAGCCTAGCTGCTTGCTCACGTGGTGAAGTGTCTGGATGCTTCAATAAATTATTTTGTATATGACTAAATGCATGGTGGGATTATGCACAACAAAGCAAATGTTTCATCACTTAAAACATTATTTCTATATACGAGACATGTTCATTTTGTATTGAATGTTATTCATTCCATATCTATAAATAGTATTATGTTGTAAAGACTATCAACATATGTGCATAAATTCGTGTCTGGACGTGAGAGAGAAAAAAATCACAGGACAGGTTAATAACTTTTGAAGGCTGGCTCTATTTATCATCAAAACAAAAATAAATGACAGCTAGATTAGATGGATGAGGGCGAGGGTGATCCTCGCTCAGATGCGGGACAACAGGTCATCAAACTGGGCACGTGACAGGCGGAAGTACCGCTGACAGCGGCCGTCATCCAGCGCAGCTCCTGGAGCGAGCAAATGGTGAAACTCGCCAAACGGTTCGACTCTGAAGGATCCGGTGGACACAAATATACGGCGACGATGATCCCCACGCCGCTGTTCTGCTCTCCAGAGTAAATACAGAGCGGTAACTCTCTTGATGAATGCTCGGTCGACATAAAAACAATGGCCGTCAACGGATTTTGATTCTGACGCGCGTAAATTTCGCTTCAAACTTTACGCGCGGCAGTTTCGCTCTTGACACGCGAATTAACACTAGTGGTCAAGCGTCAAACTAGACGCGTCAGGCGCGAATTTGACGCGCGATTCGCGTCCGGTGTGAACGTAGCATAAAAGTTCCAGATACAGCATATTCATTTTTCATCAATTCTTGCACCAAACAACACAACAAGACGACATTTAATAATAGTAACAATTATTTAAGCTCCACATTATGTAGCCGAATCTGTGCTGTTTTGTATTGGCCGCCTCCAGTTTTCACTTTGTTTTGCCTCCGGCTAGCGCCGTGACGTAACTGTGATGTCGGCGCAAAAGGGGTCTATATGTTAGTTTGTATAGTATTTTATTTTATTAAAAAATATTAGTATTTTCATGGTTTATATGGGTTTAATTATGAATAGTTTTATTGTTTTATTTTAGTCAGATCCAGATCCTTCACCACGTGAGCAAGCAGCAGGCTCCTGATTGGTTCCGCACGAATTGATGCCAAAGCACTAACTAAATCGTTCGCGCTTAACGCGCCAGACGCTCAATTACCCCTGAGCGTCCTACCCCTACCCCAGACCGTGCGAACTTGACGCATGAATGAGGCGTATTCACGTCTACCACGCCACAGGATTTTTTTACGCGCATAATGCGTCTTTGCATTGACATTGAAATCATTCGCACCTGACGGGTTATTCGCGTCTGGTGTGAACGCACCATAAGATTGAGGCCAAAACTGTTACTGCAATCACTCACAAATTACTGTAGAGCGGTGCATCCCCTCTCCCTCCCCCATAACTCCAGGTTGCCAGATAGGCTGCAGGATCCAACACGTTGGATTTTTTTGTCCACACGTTGCAGCGTTGGCAACCCGGATGCTACAACACCACTGACTTCATGATTGGTAGATTGGTGGAGGGTGGAGCATCAAACCAAAAAACAACATGACAACATCAACATCAGTTGAGGGCTGCAACTTCACTTTTCAAATGACAATACCCTGGCTGGACTACTGTTTTCATTGATATAATTATTTGAAATGAACATGATTCTTAATGTCTAGTGACATATCAGGGCCATTTTATGATTATTTAAAATAAAGTGCTTACATACAGCTCCCTTAACTTATGTTCTAAGTGCATCTTATTCACAGTGAGAGACATTGAGATTTGTTTTTTCAGGCAGATGGAAGGTGTCAGTGCAAGCCATCAGTCATCTGCTCAGGACCACCACACACGAGGTTCAGACCTGATCCTGTCACCACTGGGCCCGACATGTTTGTGCAAATGTGAGCGACAGAAAACAGAGATACTCTCGCATCTGACAGCAAGAAAAATGAGCCTGTCTTGCTTACAGACAGGGATATCTCCGCTCCACGCAATAAGAAACATTTCATTTACACAGCACAACCGAACCAGTATTATAATGTTTCTCATATTGCAATAAAATACATGAAGATGCAGTTAAAGATGTCCATTTTAGTGATTTCTTTTATGATCCAAAATTGTGAATGAAGCCATAAATATACCGTTCAACATTTTAAAATGTTCTTAAATAATAATAGCAAGCAAAGTTCTTTTATTATGAGGTCTAATACTTAAAGGAACACTCCGACTTTTTGGGACTTTAGCCTATTCACCTTACCCCCCAGAGTTAGATACGTCCATACATACCTTTTTCATCTCCGTGCGTGCTATAAGTCTGTTTGACGCACCCACCGCTAGCCTAGCTTAGCACAAAGACTGGATGTGACTGGTTGCAGCTTTCATACTAATCCAAATGAGTGGCAAAATAACGCAAACGTTTTCCTATTTACATGTTGTGATTTGTATAGTCACATAATGTACAAATAACAAAGTCAAATGAGACACAGACATCTTTTAACCGTATAAAACCTGGGAACTATTCTCTGAAGGCGAAGCACTGCTACTTTGACGGAGTAATAACCGCATCACCTGAGACACGCTGTGGTGAGGAGCGGAGAGTTCGCTCGGTGTTTGGGTAACAGAGTCAGCAATTTATAAATAGTAAAAGCGTAGTTTACAGTCATGGATTTTCGCTCTATTGTAAATAGCTGCGACTGTAAACAGGGGACGTAATACCATGTTTCACAGAATTCCAACTAAAAACGCTGACTGGATGAAGAAATGGCTAACTTACTCTGGATATTTATCCAAACACACCTAAGATTATCAAGGGACATTATGTTTGCTCTGTACATTTCAATGGACGACTATTTTGAAAAATGGAATTTGCCACACGGACCATAATGTGCTGAAGGATACGGCCATCCCATCGATAGCACAGACAGGACAAGTGGATCACCTGCGGCTGAGGTAAGTGTTCCGTTATGTTTTTAGATGACCTACTGTAACAGTGCCTTTAGCCAGATCTAATGTAACGTTAGTGACACTATTATATGATTAGGGTATGAATATGTTTTTATCTTGATGCGGTGCGGACGCGCTTGGAAAAAAACGAGCGCGTTCACCGCGTTGAACTTGCACCCTGCGCGGCGCGCCTAGTAGCCTAAATTTGAAATAACCATGGAAATAACAAACTTGAGCGTGCAAAAGGGTACGATAGGCTGTGAGTTCATTGTGCAAAAACAATTTGTGCTATTACTTTCCCCTTATTCTATCCTATAGTAATGCAATACTGTATTATATAGGCTAATGTTGAATACATTTGGTTCAGCTAATAAATTGCATTTAAAATATATTGATTCCTGTAATAATAATTATTTATTCATGTGATATTTATAAATCTGGGTGCGTTTTTGGTTGGAAATCAATGAAACATGGTACTGTATTACCTGGTCTCCCCTGTTTATTGTCACAGCTCATACAATAAAGCAAACACCCATGATAAACTATGCTTTTCTATCTAACGCCAACACTGAGCGAACACTCTGCTCCTCGTCACGGTGCGTCTCAGGTGATTGTTATCACTCTGCCCAAGTAGCAGTGCTTCGCCTTCAGAAAATATAGTATTTATACGGTTAAAAGATGTCTGTGTCTCATATGGCCTTGATATTTGCACACTCTGTGACTATACAAACCACAACATGTATATAGGAAAACGTTTGCGTTATTTTGTCACTCATTTGGATTAGTATGAAAGCTGCAACCATTCACATCCAGTCTTTGTGCTAAGCTAGGCTAGCGGTGGGTGCGTCAAACAGACTTATAGCACGCACGGAGATGAAAAAGGTATGTATGGACTTATCTAACTCTGGGGGGTAAGGTGAATAGGCTAAAGTCCCAAAAAGTCGGAGTGTTCCTTTAAACGATATGAAGCATTTCCATGGGTGGCGTTTTTGTAAACGAGCAAAGTCTTTTCATTACCATACAATATTTTAACAAATGTGGGCTGTGAATGAGGCAGTCAGGAAGTCAGCAGACTGAAGATGATTTATGCCATCACGCATAAGAAGTGAAATACAACAGTAGAACCATCCGCAGGGACAGAGAGATCTCTGCTTCAGGGGTTTGGATACTTTCCTCTCCCCTCCATGAGAGTGTTTACCACTTCCTCTTCCTCCATCTCTCTCTCATGAGAGTCACCCCTTTCCTTCTCTCTCACTCTCAATCTCTCAAGAAACACTGGTGACCCACCCTAGAGAAGAGCCCTGCATGACTAATATTTATTCAGTTATTCATTCTATCTCTCGCCATTTGTTTCCGTATCTCTTTCACTCTGAGAAAATGAGAGTTGATGCTTGTAATGAGCTTAAAATACAGAGCCGACCGACAGGCTCCTCAATAACCTCAAAGCTGCTTCGACCTACCATGTCGACTCCAATTTAGCGCAGCATCAACCACCAGATATTTTAAAACCATAGAACTTGATGAGCATGACAGTGTATGAAATAAGACACTGCGCAGAGCCACACACACAAGCTTGTGATCAGTAAGATGGGAAATGAACACTGTAACACATGGTTCTTAGAACAAGTATATAGTGCAGAAAAACAACCAGAGATTTATTTTAGTTTTTACAGTAGTTTTTTTTAATGTTCTACTGTATTCGTAATCGTAACACAAATAAAGCATCTCAGTGCAGCCTTTAAATTACGATATACTATAACTGTTTTTTTTTTTTTTTGCAGTATAAAATATAAAATTAAAATACGAATAAATCATTAAAATATAGTTTATTATTGCAATGGCAAAGCTGAATTTTCAGCATCACAACTCCAGTCTTCAGTGTCACATGATCCTTCAGAAATCAATCTAATATGCTGATTTGTTCCTCGAGAAACATAGTATTATCAATGTTGAAAACAATTATGCTGCTTAATATTGTTGTTGAAACCATGATTTGAACTTTCACCTTTCATCACATAATAATCAGGATCATTTGATAAAAGATTAAAGTTCAAATAATTATTTGTTTATCATTAGAAATGCCTTAACTGTTGCTTTTGATCAATTTAATGCATCCTTGTTGAAGTACTAATTTATTTCACACACACGTGCGCAAAAATAAGTTCAGGCACAACATTTATAATGTAAATTAATTAAACTAAAAAAAGGCATGCAAACTGTCTTATCCAATTTCTTAAGTTCTTTCTCTCTCTCTTTTTTTAATAGTGAAGTGTAAGACAAAAGATCGATAGTTGTGTGTGTGTGAAGCATCCCGAGAGGTGCGGGTCGAGAAACACTTCTAGAAGGCCAAGGTCCCCCATATTTTTCTGTCACTGCTCTCTCATTTCCAATACGCTTACTCCTGAATGAGGGTTAAATCCACAGCAAAAGCACAAAAGAAGAAAAAAAAAACTGTTCTTCAGACTGTTCTGGGTTTTAACACAGAGTGGATAACATCTTTAATGTGAATCTTGTCATGTCCAAGCTGCCAGTAAAGTTGAAATCATGCCATGAAAACTAAATGACATAAAACTTTTCATGTTTCTGTGATGATGAACCAGGTCAAGGGCATCATCACTAGTGTGACAACCTGGTGCTATTTTGATGAATGGACAATTTCAACATTGAGTGTTTAAGGTGTAAATGTTTCAAATGATAACCGAGTCAACTATTTCTTTATTGATAGACATTTGCATATTATAGTACATGTTAGAGCAACCTGTCTGAGCCAGTGTTTTGGACTTGGGGTTCTGGTAGTGCGCATAGCCAGAACATACCATGTTCCAATATGGAGGGAGACATGAGTGCTGTGTGAGGTGTTAAATGTTTGAGTTTGTCATTTGTATGTTATGCAGGTTTTATTATGATTTATCGATTTATGTTTGTAGTATGATCAATGAGTTTGTGAACATTAGTTGTAGTTGTATGAAAATGAGTTGCTGTGAAATTCAGTGAGGGTCATGGGGAAAGGTTCCACCCCGTGACAATGGTACGGCCCACTAGTGTTTGGCGGGAAACTTGAGTATTTAAACCATTGTTTAAACCATTGATCTTGTTTGAGGAGGTTGCCTCCTGTGAGTACGGTGCAAAAAGTTTGATCATGTTTGAAGTGAGACATGCTGATGATTCGGTGGATGTGCCACTGGGCATTGTTTAGTGCCAGTTTTTGCTGCTCACAGCATTTTTCTTTTTGTTTTAGCACCAGTATATGTTACATTAAGTTTTTTATTGTTTTTTTTTGTTTGTTTCTTTGTTTTTCTTTTAACAAATAACTGTTTTTCTTTTAACAAAGCACTGTGTGAGCTCCTGCTGCTGAAAATAAATCACCACTGGCATGTTGAAAAATCTATTACACTGTACTGAGTCTTCCTAACTTCTCTCTGGCCTCTCGACAACACGACTACACGACTAAATGACTCTTTTCATAACCCCAATGTCAATAGTCTTATTGTTTTTAAAATACTTTTCTGCATGGTATCAAAAAATGTTGTGATTTATCTGCAAGCAAATTGGTTTAAGGCTTAAAGTGAGACTGAAATTTCTTTTCTTTTTTCTTTTCTTTTTCGTAAAACCCCTTGGCTATATGAGATAGATCCTAAATTAAAAAAAGGCTGTTATACTGTAGACCTTCATGGAGCGAAAAAACTATCACCCATGCACTGATACACTGTCCGAAAGCTATATAACCTGGCATCATTTCCTTGATTCCAGTGAATATAGCTATGTAACCTGGTTCTGAAAGCTATATAACCTGGAATCAAAAAAAAAAAATAATTAAATAAAAATCACTCAATTTGGCATGGTTGCTGGTGCCAGACTGTTGTCTGTTGTGGCTTCACAAATGCTTTGCTGCATACCTCGGTTGTAATGAGTTACACAACGCAAGTATTTTCTGCTAGTTTCAGCCCGATGCAGTTATCATTTTCACATATTGCGCCATGTTGTTTAAATAGTAAATGCATTTGGGGCCATTTGTACGCTCATGGGCATGCTGGTCTGAACATGAGGTGTGTTCAGGCACATTGTTGGTGCGTTGCTATTTTGAGACAATTGAAATAGACAGCGCCATTGACCAACAGAAACCTGCTCTACAGTCAGTGGCATAATATTATTTTTGTTATTTAAAGAGAGCATTAGTAACATGTGCCTAGACGGTTGCACAACGTTTGTACACTTTGTTTCATAGATGATCTGCTTGTGCGCTTTAATCTCGGCACATGCAGATCTGTTCCCTCTCTGGAATGTGTTCAGTTTTTCCGCCAAGCAAATAGAGAGTCTGCCACGAGCACAACTGGCTTCAAAATGAATGGGAGATGAGACTTGGTTTATTGCACATTAAATAGGGACAAACCTTGCAGACCATCAGCGCCAATAATTTTTCCTGTCGTTAAACTCACTGTATCACATGAAATACGTTCTGAGGAAACTATTTTGGAAATCGCAATTGTAGAGAATCGAGGCGAATCAAACACAACTTAATCAAATTGATCTCTCATGGGATTAATTCACATGGCTTCAACACTCCAAGTTCTGGAGCCCACATTCCAGAGTCACGGAACGACTCCGTGCTGTCTGCAGATAAGGACTTTTATTGCCCCACAGGCCCAAGAGAGGGGCACTAAACAGGACGAACGTGTCAATATGGTAATGTTACTAAGACAAATCTGCTCCAAAATGGTGGAACGAGATGCTCACATCAAAGACCCCTCTGATGCCCTGACAGAGATGTTCCACAGAACACCTTTGCCTCGTCCCCCTTCGAGTTGAACTCTCAGTAACCTTACAATTGAGATCGGAGATCTCACACATAAAATCATATAAACTCACCACAGAACAATTCTTGAACTTTTAATCAAACCTCACAAGTCTCATTGCTTTCTGCAATTCATGTGTTGTTTGTTAATGCTTAGATCACATATGAATCATGTAATTGTTGTTAACTATTAACTCTTGTAATTGTTATACAACCATTAGAAGTGTGAATGCCTCATTTACTCTTAAACGAATCGTATTCTCCTAATTCAAAAGATGGCTTGATTGAAATCTGCGTAAAAGGTTTTGTTTTATTATTATAATTATCATAAGGTTAAAACGATGGTCTTTTGTCTCTGCTAAGTGCTGGAGACCAGCTCACAGACCATGCATAAATTATGATAAAGCAAGAAGTAGATCCGCCTCCAATTGGCCAGAAGCTTCTTGGAGGTTGGACTAGAGTTTAAGTTAAAGATCCGAACAAAGGACCTCAAGATCAGATTTTTGTAGATTTTAGAAGATTTCAGATGATTTTTGTTTAGATTTTTGTTCAGTTCGTTCAGTTCTGTAACTGTTAAGTCCGTGCCTCTCTCTAAAACCAGCAAGAGAGTGTTCTGTTCGTGCTTATCTCTGAAACAAAGAACATGTTCGCATGCTTCTACATCGACTAGACCAAATTCGACCCGCAGACGAATAACCCATCAAGATCAGGGTTACAATTCAGCTCAGTCAAGCCATCCGACTCGTCTTACTTTCATTTCTTTCCTTTATTTCCTTTTTCGTAAAAGTCTCGTTTCAAAGTTAAGTTTGCAACGCGCTTCGAACTGGAAAAGACTCTCATTCGCTTGCTAATCACACGTGACCAGCGGCGAAACTTCCATCCCTGCACTTCAAAGACAACAAACCACGCAACGGACCCGGCCGGGAAACCCCCCCTTCGACGCGACGCAGACAAAGGGAATTCCCTCAGCCACTACAAAGCGCAAGTACTCCAGGCTCTAACTGAACTGGTGCTTTAATGTTAATTGAATAACCTCTCTAAGAAATGAAGGTTCAAATTAATGCTTGGTGGTCCTTTCAGGTTATGTCTTACGTGCATATAGAAAGTTGAAACTTTCTCTCTCACTCTTTCCAACTCACTCTTTCCCTTTCGCGACTGTATGAATGTGTGTGTGTGTGTGTGCGTGATTATGTTTAGTTGTGTTTAGAATAGCTAATAAAGGTTTCCATATATTTGAAAAGATAAATCTTCTTGTGTCGTGTTTGCACATTTAATGTCTTGTACTGTTCGATTTAAAGTTACCTTGCTAAGAAGACATAGTGTTTCACTATAGATTTGGTTATAATTACGGCCCGTTCAAATGAATTCTAAGCGAGTCATTTGCTCGGTTCAGTGATTCGGTTCCATAGATTCATTGCAAATCAATGAATCATTTCCCTTTGAGCTAAATTGGCCTTCGGCCCCCTTTAATACATTTTATGTATATTATTATATGTTGCATTTGCTACATATTGGTGGAGAATGCGGGCAGTTCAACCTAAATTGTGAACATATATCAAGAAATTATCTTTTCATTTTTGGTTGCGGATGCGAGATCCGAACCTCCGCGAGTCTGTGTGTGACGTATGCGCCGCGCGCACGATTGAATGCTGCTGCTGCTGTTATCTGTGAGTGAAGCTCTCAGAGAAAGCTGAGAAGTCTAGTCTGTCGCCTATTTTGTTTTCTTTATACCTGCATAAGATATAAGATCTCACACTACAATAAGGTAGGAATTAAGCGTGTTCCTTATTTCCAGAAAAATACCTCGTTATAGCTGATCGACATCTGCGTGTTCCAGAGTCTTTCAGAGAGCTATAACGTTGTGTGTGTGTGTTTATATCAGTCAGAGAAGCCGAACGAAATCAAACTGCAGTAATTAAAACTAACCCTGTAAGTTAAAATATTTTCCTGACAGAGTGTCAAGCGTGTTCCTTGGCGAATCTAGTCATAAAAGCCTTAAAGTTATTTATCTGATCGCAGTGCGTGTTCCATTGCTTCTCCGTGATAAATGCTTAATGCTTTCTGTTTATTTTATTTGATCGCAGTGCGTGTTCCATTGTGATCTCCGTGATAAATGCTTAATGCTTTCTGTTTATTTTATTTGATCGCAGTGCGTGTTCCATTGTGATCTCCGTGATACACACTTAAATATCTGTTTATTTGTTTGATCGCAGTGCGTGTTCCATTGTGATAAACACTTAATGCTTATCTGTTTATTTTATTTGATCACCAGTGCGTGTCCCACTATCCGTGATCCCCGTGATAAACAGTTAACGTTAAAGTTAATGCTTTTCTGTGTATGTCTATTCAATTATTTATCATGTAAACACTGCGCGTGTCCGAGTGTAATTGAATAGGACTTATTTTAGCTTTTGTCCAAGTAAAGCTTGTTTAGAAACTGAACCACGTTAGACCCTGTTACTTTGTGTGAAACTAAACCTGCACAAAGACAGAGACGAGACCATCGTTCTCATACAGCGCACCGCCGCGTGCTTAAAGTTATCACTCTGAAGCCCCATGTCGTAAACCCAGCTACGAGTGGTGTATTTTATTTGAACAGTGTGAAATGCGCCGACATTTCCCGTAATATGATCGTTGTTACTGTACATGTTCTGTGAACATGGAAATGCGCTCACATTGCATGGAACTCTAACAAACTGCTTACCAACTGCAATTCACAGTTCGCCCACTAGCGTTCGCTTGATCGCTTTAGTCGCTATCATGACACGGAAGTCTTAACCAACACTTCCGGGTGAACTCTGACCCCCTCGAACTTTGTAAACAAACCAAACAAACGCTACGCTAAGCTAGGCTAAGCTAAGCTAAAGCTGAGCGGTTGTTTGCATTGAGGCCTGTGCTAAAGTCTTTAGCATCAGTTACTATTATCAATACTAACCCCAGCGGTTAGCTATAGTGTCTGTTTGAACAACGTTAAAGCGATTTAACCATTTAGACACCTATCGATCTTTTCTTGTTTCTTCTTTTAACTTTATCACACTTTTCTTTAAAGTTAACCATATTTTTCCTGAAAGGAAAATACTGGTGTACCATTATTAATTGTTTTACCTGCATTTTACTTGGAAAAGAAAATACTGGTTTATGATTATTAATTGTCAAATTTCGAATTTGATTTTAAAAGAACAAGAAATTGCAAAATTGAGATTCTACCTTTCTAAACAGATCATTTCTAATGATTTCTAGATTTATTTTTGTAATAATTCTAATTGCATAATTTTCATAATTTTTACATTTCTCTTTGAGATCTAGTCACTTTAGGTGAATTAGGTTTGAAACTTAAGAACTCCGAAAGTTAAAGTTTGGAAAGTTGTTATTACTATTAAAAAAATAGTGTTAGACTCAGATTTGCTTATTATCGTCATTGCGCTTTATCCTTTCGTCTTGTTGGTTATAAACTCAACCACTATATTGGAATAATTCATTTGCATGACGCTGTAATAGGAGACATTACCATCTCCATACGAGTTTCAAATAAACCAGAGACAACCGTCTTTTACAAAGTTTATTTGTGTGTTTAGTTGTTCATCAACTATCAATTCTATACTCGTAGTAGATCTAAAGGTAGCGGGATCCAACCTCCTTGCTTCATTTCCTCCTCATCACGTCTTTCCTGTTCTGTCCTGCTTTATTCCATCTTATTTTGCACATTTGTAGGGAACAAACCTGGAAGAACCATCAACCAACTCTAAAAAAGAGACAAAGATAATCTTTCCCAAACAGATTATTAGGTATTTGATTTTTAATCAAACCCTCTTGTGTTCTTCTCACTCTCCCTGCATTTGTAAACGCAATTTAAACTTTGACATCTTATCCAAGATTAATTAACAGAGACAAGTGTTGAGCAAACTCCGCCTTCAAAGCATCCCTGCTGCAAGCGGTCCAACCGAAGGTGTGTGTGGCAATCCTGTCAAACTCAGAAAAGAGGTATCAGCATTATTATTGTATTATTTTTCATTGCAAACATAATCAAAAATATTGTTTACCTTTCTGGAAACAGATTGTCATTGATAGAAACATTTATGAGAAATTAATACTTTCCCTAGTTAATAATTTTCTTTTTGTTTCGTTTTCTCTCTTATTTGAAATTGGTTGTTAACTTTTCTCTCTTCTTCTCTTACTCAGTTGAGTGACGAAGTCCTCACATCACGAGTTGAAACCAGCTTTCCAGTGATAGAAAATATTTACAAAAATATTTTCTTCCATTGAAAAAAAAGCTATTTCCATCTGAGATTTGTTTTAACCTCTCTCTTTTTCTTTCCTTTACCCAGTTGAGTGACGAGATCTTCACATCCCTAGCCTCACTGTGTACACTTAGACCAACATTTAGTCATCACGACACTTCACTATTGGTGCACACTTACTGAAACTACACTCAGCCGTGCAACCACATATAGGCTTATACCACACAGATCCGTGTCAGTCTCTTCACCGAGCGTGCCAACATGTCGTGGACGACAAACCCCACTGCCCAACGGGAAGACATGGACGCCTGGCTCAGAGGCATTACAGACTGCCTCACACCAAAGACAATTGAACTGTTATTATTCTTAATAATAATCATAATTCTGAGAAGATTCCTGACACATGATTCAAGCCAAAACCAAAGCCATGTGGAACTAACCAAAATAACCTGTTCCTTAAGCAATGCCTTCACAGCCCAGCTAAACCTAAGCCACCAGCACGTCACCCACCTTCAGGAGGAGCTGACACGTGCCCAAAGCCGCATAGACAAGCTGGAAGTGAAAGTCCAGGACGACCTCAAGACCACCGAGTTCCTGAGAGAGCTGACCCACACTCAACACTGCAAAGACCAGCTCAAAGCGTCCGACGAAGCGGAGCATGAAACAAAGACCCAAGTTGACAAGCTCCAAGAAGCCCTTGCAGTCACTGAACGTGACAAACAAGAGTTTAAAGACTGTCCAGAAGCACCTGGAAAACCAACTCCAGTCTGCTGAACATCAGCTAGAGAAAGCCAAAGCTGACATTGAAAGTAAGAACTCTAAAACTCACTGCTCTGGAAGACCACCTGCGAAGGTGCAGCGTTGAAATTGACCATCTGACCCAACAGCGAGACGACGCAACGACGAGCTCTATGCGGTCAGAAATGAACTCCAACATGTCTTTACACAGAAACCAGAGCCAAGAAGGGAGAGACCTCCCTCAGCATCATCACTGCTGAGCAGAACAGAGTCCTCCATCCAAGAACTGTCATCCTACGGAAGAAGTGAATGGCCACACCCCAAAACGTCAACCGGCCTTCACCACAGAACTCTTCCCTGCCAACCAACAAAGAGAGATCATCCAGCCAGACTCCAAAGCTGCAACTGGAATGACCTTCAAAGATCTCAACCAGCTGGCTAAGAACATACCCAGTTCGACCCGAACTCCACGGAGGGCCACTGCAATCCAGGCCTACCTCCAAGATATCGACTTCCTCCTAGAGGTGAGACCACATATGACTGACAGAGACATTTTATACCTCCTCAGATCCACATCCAGTCAAGAGGT